>JBBYHK010000006.1:13061474-13092015 GCA_038382065.1 Adansonia grandidieri | reverse complement strand
GACACCCATGTCTGATGCGTATTCAAACATGAGTATGGGCATATGAACCTCCAAGGACACTCCAAACATACCCGTGCTTGACACTTACATTCGAGTCCAAGTAATATAAATCCAAGTAAGCTTCTGTTCTTAGATTGACAACAAGTGTTTGACCACAATGTAGGCAGCTTGTGGAGAAGACAGCCTTGACAAAACTCCATTGAAATCTTATCTTTATTGGGTTGCAAGAGAACAAAGCTCTTTTAATTGGTTCATGGATGTCATGAAGGAAATTGCAGGAACAAACCAAAAGCAGGTTATTTTCTAAGTCCCAACAGAATGCTTATTTGTTCTTTATCCAATCTTATAAGGATATGACCTTGTATGAACTATGTCAAACTCTTCATTTTTATTAAAGAACTCGTGTCCGATACATTTTCGAACATGGGTATAATCATATAAGGATATGACCTTGTAAGAATCCTCTAAATATATGAAAAAACTTAAAAAAGAATTAAACATACTTGTATCAGATACATATACGTGTCCGATATACCTAAGTCCGAGTAACATAGTTTATGAGAACCAATTCAAAACAAATTGAAATATTTTACTTAGATGCATGCTAGTTATTATGCTTAAAGTGTTGACAGCAAAATTCTTCCAAAAAAACAAAAAACTACTTCTCCAGTCTGTTGTAGAGGTATTTAACTTCCTTACCAGTGTATATCAAGAGGGTGATGCTCGGTCAGCTTTGATCACCATCATACAATCTCTATATCATGCCAAGAATGGAATCGACATCATCTCTCGAACCCCGGTGAGTACAAAGTCAATAAGACTTGACAATTTTGGTTATATAGATTTTGACAGATTCATGTGTTATTTCATGTCATGTTCTTGTCCTGCATCCGTATCATGCCCAAAATTAACGGGCCGACTAATATTTTTTGCTATCTGGTCTGAAAAGGAACCTGAATCATTAAATATCCATTCTAAAAAGGAAAGAAAGAATGTTAGGTTGATCTAATCAAAACTTGGGGATGTTTTTCTTATGCAAATGCAAAGAGAAATTGTGTAAATCTAAAAGTGATGAGGTTTTACAGGTACACACACATTTTGGTCGACCAAATTGGTTCAACATCTTCGCAAAATTGGCTAGGAGACATAGAGGAGCAAGGATTGGTGAGAAAAAGCTTAACTTTCACCATCTTTGGTTGAATATAAGTTATTAGACTATTCAAGGGTTGGGTTATCTACCTTGCAAATACAAATCGGGTTGGGTTAAATTACTATTTAATAATAAAAATAGTTTTTTTAAATTTAAATATAAAATATATAAATATTAATATAAAAATATTTTTAATATTTAAAAAAAAATGTAAAATGGGTTACTATGATGGTCCAAACCTAATTTGAGTAATAGGATAAAAGAAAATCGAGTTGCAACTTGAGTCATAGACAGTATCATAAGTTATATAGCTGTTGTCAATCTTCTACAATTGCATGTTGTGTTTACATCCGTCCATAGGCTTGGTCGTGCCACAATCCGAAACTCTCAAAATTTTCTTGTCCAATCATCGGTTGGTTCGAAATCATGTTTCACAATTTATTATATTATTAAAATATTATTCTTTATATTAATATTTATATATTTTTATAATTAAATTTAAATAAAAATACTATTTTTATTATTAAATAATAATTTGAGTTGATCCAACCTGAATTGATAAGGATTTTACTCGAAGCTTGATCTTTTCGATCTAGAATTGCTAAGCTAAGTTGAATAACCAAACCCTTTCGATTTAGAATTACTAAGCTAAGGTGAATAACCCAACTCTTGAATAAGCGGATCTGTTTTGCTGAGAAAGTGGTGGGGTTTGGTGTGTTGGCGTTGGACAGGGGTTTTCTACTGTGGACCATTGGCTTTAGCCAGAGAATTGGAGGGGTTGTGCACCAAATTCTCCACCAATACCACCACCAGATTTGTCTTTCACAAGGAGAACTATTAGCTCAGAATTTGTTGCCTTGCCCAACTTCAACCTCAAATATTCATTTTTCCTGAAAATATCTAAGTTTATACTTTTGTTTACCGGATATTCTTCCAAATTTATATGTAAAACCGACAACAATTTGTACATCCTCATGTTTTTATATTGTGTTAGCTATTATTTATTTTATCATAATTATGCTTAAACTGTTATATATTTATATAAATTTGAACCGTTAATGATTTATGTTATATAAATTTTAACATATTATATATTCATATAACATTTATATTATTTTTATATTATATTTTAATTTTTTTTCATTACTATGTTCATATTGTGTAGAGATATTTTGTCTAAAATGAAATATTATAAGTTCTGTTGCTTTGCTGATATGGGCAGTATATTAGCCATCAGTGTTATAATATCATATTGAACCAATCTCTGGGATCATTTGAACCAAAAATCAATTGTCCATTTGATCCAATACATATCATAAAAGTAAAAATTTTTCAAATAAATAAATAACCAATAAAAACCAAACATATATATACAAACATGAAAATCAATTTTAAACTTAATTTTTTAACCTTATATATATATATATATAAACCTATGATATATCATGAAATTTGAACTTTTAACCCTTCAAAATTATATTAAAAATCATACTATTTAATTAATACATATTTATATTAAATATGCATATATTTAATATTTAAAAAAATTTTAAATTCAATCGGTCAATTCAACAAATTTAACCTATTAAAATAGAAACCAAAGACCTCATTGGTTCAACCTTCAATCCGATTTTCTAAACATCATTTTTAATTGATAAAAAAGCCACATCTACATTGCAATTGACAAAAGAAAACTGAATAAGATGGAAGAAACTAGTGATAGAAAACTAAACTTGCTCAACAGCTAAGTAGTGCGCCAATATGAGACTGAATATGATATTTTCTGATCCAAACCGATTTAGCTTGAATCAATATTTATATAATAAATAAAAAAATATTTAAATTTAATTATAATATATAAAAATAATTTCATTAATATTTTAATATATCTGAATAGTAAATTTTCGTTGTCAGGGTCAGGCCGGGATGAAGTTGAATTTCAAATAGAAAACAAGGGAAGCAAAGTGAATATTTTATAGAGAAAAAAAAAATCCAAATATCATATAATTTTCCCGTTGTATACTCAACACAAACAGGTACTTGTATTAAGAAATGAGGAATCAAAAAGGCTGCTGAAACCATCATAAAAGTAATTTTGATTCCCAGAAATGAAGTTTTAACACTGAGGAGGGAGATTTATTGAAATACCTCAACAAAACATTCAAAACGAAAGCACCATGAAGTCCGGAGAAAAGAGTTCACTGAGATTTTATTTCGTCACCCGTCAGAAAAATCTAACAATGAAACTATTCGAAATTAACCTGACAGTGCTGATGCTCCGGATATAATCTCGATCAACTCAGTGGTGATCGATGCTTGACGGGTTCTGTAACACAAATAAGACCAATAAATAATCCACATCAGCTATGAAAAGGAATAAGAAGTAAAAACAACTAAATGGGCTACAATTCAACATAAGTGACCAAAAATAGTTGTTAAACGTAGAAACCGATTCACATCAAAGCCATGTTTCTCAGACTCCACTATTACATAGGTATGTTCAATTTTTTCTAAGATTTTCATGCATTTAAAGGGTTTTTGGAAGATCATATCCCCATATGTATGTCCAAGCTGAGCCCAAATACTGAGAAGCTCAAGCTTGAGCACAATTCCAAACTCATAGCTCAAAACTCGGCTCGAGCTCAATCAAATATTATTTTCTAAGCCCAAGTTCAGCTCAAGATAAAATTCAACTATTCGAGCTCAGCTTGATTAAGCTCGCTAATTCAGTTTACACACTCAAACTCGAGCTCGTTTTATATACAATTTTTTATATTTAAATAATAATTTTTTTTTTTCAAGATGATATAATTATAAATGAATAACTTTCAAAATTCTGACAAAACAATCGATTTCAACTTCAAAATAATTGCAGTTCCATATTTAAAAATGCTTAAATCCCCACACATCTTCCATCCAAGCAATTGAGCTCGTTTTATATAAATTTTCTTCGAGATGATTAATGATAAATAAATAAATAACTTTCCAAAATCTGAGAAAATAGATCTAAACAATCGATTTCAACTTCAAAATAATTGCAGATTCAATATTCGAAAATGCTTAAATCCCTACACGTCTTCCATCCAAGCAATACTGTACAAGTTTTCAAGGTTTCAAAATCTGGGGAAGGACTTGGGTGCTCTCCAAGACAATAGGCCATCAGCAGAAAGATAAGGAAAGGTGAGATTGTAAGGATGTGAGAAATTAAGCAAAGGATGAGGCTGAAACCCATGATTAGGCGTAGTATTTACGATGGGAATGGCTTAGTGGGAGGAAGGTGAGCGAGATTGTGAGGGAAAGAAAGAAAGGTGCGGCCGAGCCAAGGGGAAGAGAATGAAAAAAAAAACGTTTTACGGTTTTTAAATATATATTAAGGGTAAAATAGTAAACTAATATTAAAATATTATAAATATATTATAAATAAAAAAGCTCAATTATGCTCGCGAGCTACTCGAATCGAGTATTAAGATACTCGAACTCAGCTTGCTCAACAATTCAAGCCGCTCGAACTCGAGCACGGCTAAATAATGACCGAATCGAATTCAAGCTTTTTTTGAATCAAACTCCAGTAGCTTGCAAGTCCAGGTGTCTCATTTACACCCCTGTTCCGGATATGCATCAGACATGTGTCAGACACGAATACATCAAGAAAAATAAGGAGTCATAGCAACATAGCATGAAAGTATATGAAAATAAGAACGGGGGAGAAAGGAGACCTGTTATATGTAAGAGTGAGGCGATCAAGCATCTCGCCAGCATTTCTGCTTGAGCTATCCATGGCAGACATCCTAGCTCCTTGCTCACTACAAGCATTCTCCAAAACCGCATTGAACATGACCTGGGGAAAATATGAGAATTCTTTGATGGTAAATTACAAAGACTATAGCACAAACCACTAGATAGAAAAAGACAGATAAAAACAATCATTTTTTGGGGGGGGGATAGAATTTTTACTGGTAAGAAGATAAGGTGACTTCTTCATCCTCAAGATAACGGGCACACATTTGTTCAAATGCTCTTACAAACATCAGTAATCGTTCATCAAGATTCATTTAAGAAAGTGATAGTAAAGGCTTTGCCATGACAATACTGTTCAGCAGAATTTGCTACATGGTTGACAAGGAAACTTTGAGCTCTATCAAAACCATATGAACCTAACCAGTTATGCGTTTACTTTTATCTCCAAAATCGTAAGAATAATTTCCATTAATGATCAATACACAACAAGAGGTTCTTGTCATCAAAATACAGCTCTCTAAGACCTGGGGTATCGAGGCGAAATTCACAAATTTGAAAGAAGGGTTTCATTTATTAAGTTTTTATATTTAATATTTAATATTTAATTACTCATAGTCCATGCCGTCGAGGCACAACTTTCATGGAGAATAACAAGAATTAAGGACGTTTGTTTCAAACTGCAAGACTTACACAAGAGAACTGGAACTCAGCAAGATTTTGAAGTATTTCACCCTTTGTCTCACCACCCTCAACTTCATAGGAGTCTAGATCACCAAGCTTTCCCCCAGATTCAGCTTCCCTTTCAACAATCTACACAAATAAATCACCAAATAAAAAACCAGAGACTAAAACAGCAATATTTAACAAGGAAAAAAATAAACTATCAGTCTGAACACTCACTTCAGGTGATAATACAGTTGACACTGTCGGCATAAATGAAACTACGGACTGAAACTTGTTGAAGACAATCCTCAATGCGTCATACTCCACATTCTTTAAGATCTCATCAGCAAGAACAGAGACCTGAAGGTGCAAATGTTTGTAAGTATGGTGAAAAGAAATAGAAAAAGTCCATAAAAAAAGAGATTCATCTCTATCAGAAAATTAAAATTCCGGTTCATCCAAAGAGATCAATTATGAAGACAGTCAACTGCAGCCTAAAACTTTGAAAAGAAGACAGAAATTTATTAAGGGCAAGGTGATTCAGCAAAGAAGTGGACTGAAGAAAGTCAAGATTTAACTCCAATCTTCATTTGATGGTGTAATTTAAGCTTGAATAGATACTAATATGTATTAATGTTATATCTCTTTAGGCTAGAATTTGAGACCAAAGGTCCATTTAAGGTTTTCTTCCATCATTATGTTTTACTTCACAGTCTAGAACTTCATTCAATCAATTTTGGTAGCTCTTACTTTGGAAATCTACTCAGTGTGAGAGGAGGATATCTGAAAATCTATAGTGTACAGATTAGCTCATTCAACTGATATGAGAATTTACAGCTGTATGCTCTTTAGGCTTGTGTAAAGAAATTCCTAACCCTATATGTGAGGATTTTAAGGCTCCTTGATGTGAAAAGTGAGGATATCAAGGTGTTAAGCTTGGATATTATCCTCTTCTTATTTTTATTTTCCAACACTCTGACAGAAAATAACCAGCCTTAAAGCATTCTTATTCAATCCCTAGAATCATCATCTAAACTTTAATCAGATCCACCCCAAAACAACCTCCAAACTTCAACTCTACCTTAAATTACTGTTATGGCTACTATTCACTTCCCAGCCAGCAGGTAAGTTGAATCTTTTTGTGTTTTTGCCTCAAATTGGAGACTTTCCTTTCTAAACGAACCAATAAACCTTAATTATCTTCACCCTATAATTACAGGTTCTTGCACAAAATATGACCAGAAGGAAACAGTCAACAAACAGTGCATTCACTGAAATATAAGACGTAAGGTTTAGGGTTTAGAGCTTAAAAAATGAATCAAGCATTCAATACAGCAATCAAACTTTCAACTTGTAGAAAAAGGTTCTTGCATAGAGAAGTTGCAGAATACAGATAAAAGCACAATGACAGACCTGAGTGTAATTCAAAGGATTCTTCTGCAGCTCAGTTATGACCAACTCAATGTCCTTCTTAGAGTCACGAATCAATTGAGCCTTTGCCTTCTCTCCCAGAATAACATATTTTGTTTCTTTTTCAGGACCTGTGGAAATTAAAAAAGAAAAAATTAACTCAAGAAGAAGAATCCAAGAAGATACGAACTAAGAAAAGGAAAAAAAAAAAAAAAAAAGCAGAAAACACTAAGTTGCTAGGGAGATATACCAGAGTTCAACTTGCGGACCCCCTTGCTTATCTTGACTGATGTAGAGTTAATTCCACCACAGAGACCTTTGTCAGAAGAGAGGGTTACAACAACATTCTTCTTGACATCGACACCTAGCATTGTGACAAGACATTAATAAAATGAGGCTGACAAGAAAAAATACATTTGATATGGATAAAAAATTATTAAACAATATAACTAAACTGTATGAATAAAACAAGATAGTACACAGGCAAAGACCCTATAAGCTTAATTTTCAAAAGCAAGTTATTGATGGTTAGTTTACAGGTCAAAGCTAAAACACCTCCCCTCTTTAGACAATGTGTAAATCTTCGGTGTCCAGTTTTGTAAAACTTTATTTTTATTCACCACTATGCATAGAACACCACTCTATTTCAACCTGAACCAAGTAATATTAGTTATTAACCGACCAAGCTATGTATTATTAATATAGAACCAGTATCATAAATAACCAGAGCCTCTTTAAACTTATATCCTTTCAGGGCAAGGCAAAACAGGCAAACACATATCACAATAAACATGATTTTATGAGAAATCACAAGCACGATTATTCCCACACTAATCAAAACCAATGAGGCATTCTCAACGCAAAACGCATCTTCTACAAATTATCTACCTATAGTAATCATAGGACATATAAATCATATATTCACCTAATTCTCAAACATATAATACTAAGAAGCATTTATAAAAGTGCAGCTAAACGGCTCTAGTTGTTCTGTTATCAATCAAATATCAAAGTTACGTTTGTGCAAACCTTCTAGGTAGAGAAGGTAGGATGAAAAACTAAGCCACTGCCCCATATGATTCACAACATGAACACCAATTCAACACAAATGGAAGAGAACACAAACCGACAGTTAACAACAAGAAATAACAAACATTAAGCGAACATCCAATGAGAACACAAACAAATTCAACTGAGCTTGTTCAGTATAGGATACATATTAGAGGCTTGTTAGCGGACATACTAGGAAGATCGCCAAGGAGTGCAGTAAATGGCTGCCAGAGGCCACGGGAATTCTCAGCTTTAGTTTGAATTGCTCTCAACTTTGATGCTGCAACCATCTTCATAGCTTTTGTGATTTTCTGAATATTCTTTACACTCTTCATCCGGTTTCTAACTGCATGAATAATTGATCTCTACCCAAGTTACAACCTTCACGAAGAACATGACTCTAAAATGAAAACGCAACAAGCATGTATGTATAAAATCATATTAGAAAGAATCAAGGAGAAAATCGAACAAATCTTACCAACTTGAGTCGAAATATAGCGAACACCAATAGGACCCTCATCCCTGCAATCAAATTAATTTATTCAGTAGTTCAAATCACATTAAAAGAAAATCGCGAAAATATGAATTTCACTATAAATCTTATAAGGTTAAATCGTGTTTATATATATATATATATATATATATATATATATATATTTATCTTCTTCTATTCTTTTGAAAATTTTAATTATTGAAACATCACTACCAACTGTTTAGCTCAACTTTAGAAACGTATTTAATCGCAAAAGAAAATTTTAATGCAATAATTACCATTAACGGATAAATGAATCAAAATTTATTTAATAAGCAAACGAAGGAAAAATATACACAAAAATTAGGAGAAAAAAAAGAGTAAAGTAAAAGAACATTGTACAAAACTTCATTTCCTCAACAGTGGAAAATCGAATCACTCCAGAACGCGAAATAGAAAAATTTCCGTTTAGTTAGCAAGAAAGCAAAGGAAAATTTATCATTTGGGCCTAAAAAGTTAGGGAAATAGGGAAAAAAATCAAAGCACTTTCTGCCAGAATTGCTAATCATTGAAGCAGAAATCAAAGTAAACAAGGCTAAATGCGATGAGAATATATGAGAAATGACGAAGTGAGAGATCGAGAAGAAAAAAAAAAAGAGATCATTACTCGTAAGAAGGAGCGAGAGGAGAGGATCGGATGGCAGTGATTGGACGGGGAGAGATGAGAGGGGCGAAACGCCTCCCTTCACGTCTGAGCGCAGCCATCGCCATCGCTTACTGAAACGGACAAACCCTAGAAATCCTGATTGTAGTTTATCGATGTTTTTTTCTTTTGGGGTGGGGGAGGGCGTTTTCACGGAATTGATACTAGCTCTTTCGACTAGGTGTTTTACTGTTTTAGTTAGAAACTTAAGAAGTAAAATTAATACGGCATCGTTTGCTTATATTTTTTACTGTGAGTAGAAATTCCGCTCAGTTAATTAGATACGACGTTACGAGTCCTACGTGCTTCTAGATCCGGTCTTCGAATCTTTTTTTAAATATTTTATTTAGATTTGAATTTAATCGGATTTGGTTAGATTTTTTTATGGGTAAATTAGATTGATTTTATATTTGATCAATTTTAGTTAAATTAATTCAGATTTTTAAATTTTTAGATTATTTTGATTTCGATAATTTTATATTTAAGTAATTTTAATTTTAAATTATTTAAAATTAAAATTATTTTAATTTTAAATCAATTGAATTTAACATTAAAATTAATCGAATTTAAGTTATTCTGAGTTTGAATTATTTTAAACTTAAATTAATTAAATTTAATAATCGAGTTAATCAATTTTGAGCCAAGCAAATTAAACAATCAAATGAATTATTATTATTATACTGCAAGTAATTTTAAAACAATATATTTAATAAATCAAAAAATAATGTAATAAATACAATAAAATTTTAAGTACAGTAATTTCAATACAAACGTTATATTCGTACGTACAATTTTACATATCTAATGGGTTTAATTATGCAAATGCCCTCATGCTTTATTTTTTTTTTCAATTGAGCATTTGAATAAAATTTTGATTTAAATAGATGCATATTCTATGATTCTGTCAAACATATAGGTTTCATAATAACGCCATTAAATAAAATGTTAATGTAATATTTAATATCCAATAAGATTCTAATACGTGGCAAAAATGCTGTGCCATTATTTTAAAAAGAAGTCACATGTCACTAGATTTACTCAAAAGTCGAGCTATCCGTCTAAGCCCGAAGATTCACCTGATATTTAGGAGAGGTTGGACAAATATATTAGGCCCAAAAATAGCCTTGGACAAAAAAATTAGGCCCAATTAAAAAATAGGCCGGGCCTTGGGTTCAACTTTCAAAGCCTGAGCCCGATCCAGACCAACCCATTTTACTATTACATTATATATTTATTTTATATTTTATGTATTATATAATTTTTATCATATAAACAATACATATATATAATATTATAGTGTAAATTTTAAAAACTAAGCTACGTTATTTATATTTATAAAGTTAATAAAAAATATTAAATTAATAAGGATTAAATTTTAAGAAAAATATATTTTTTTAAAAAATAAATTTTAAAAAAATATCATATGAGCAGGCTTAAATGGGCTTGGATTATTTATTTACAAATATGGGCGGGCTTGGACAAAATTCAAAGCCCATATTTCGGGTCGAGCCGGGCTTGGACAAGCATATTTAATGTTAATACGATGCCCAAACCCGGTCAAATCTGACCTAGCTCGGCCTATAAGCAGGTCTGTATGTCACGTATTTGAATGTTAAATATTATGTCAGTATTTATTTAATGACATTAGTATAAGTTATTATATATTTAAAGAAATTATAATACAAATATTTATTTTAAATTAATTTTTTCATGTACTCAATTAAGAAAATAATATAATACAAATACTATTTGTATAATTAACTCTATTAACAATTTATATAGTATTTTTATTTATTAAAAAAAAAACACTTGCCTTTGTGTGCAAGACTGCGGGATTTTACGTGTCTTGAGAAAGAAAACCCGCCTCCTTTAAACCCTAAGCCCTAGTGAGAAACTGAAAGCTTTTTTAGACTTTATACATACATTGATTCAAAGACAAAGAAACATAACTCTGTACCTTCAATCTTTAAATGGCGAATAAAGCCTCAACTTCAACCAGATTGGAAGCCCCATTGTCTCATATAACCAATAAACCCACTCACAATCAAGATCAGTTCTTTGGTAATTAACTGCTTTCTCCTTTTCTTTTCTTTTTTTTTTCTTTTTTACATGCACCTTTGCTCTGTTTGTTTCGCAGGAAAATGTAAATGTTTTTCGAATCCCAAATGATTAAGGACACCCCACCTAATGAAACAAAAGAAGATAAAAGGAAATATAGAAGCTTTATTCATTTTACCCAGTGCAATGCTCTGTTCAAACTGAATAAATATTCAATTAGCCCAATTAGGTCGTTTTGTGATTTATTGGATTTTGTATCAGAAAGAAGAAATTGAGCAATAGTTTTAGAATTTGAAATAGAATATATGTTCTTCCCCTTCCTGGGTTTTGAAAAAAAAAAAAAATTGGAATTTAGGGTTTTGTTTCCAGTTAGTGTTTTTGTAGTTGGCCTAAGAAGTAAGAAGTTCTTTCACTTGTTTTAGGGGTTTTGTGAATTAGTCTCATTAATTTCTTGACGATGGGCTTAAAAGAGAAAATGCTCAAATAATCTGTGCAAATTTTTTTTTTAATTTTTGTGAACTTTTATGATGTTGAGATAGTATGGAGAGAGTTCGTATGGGGAGCAATTGCTGGAGCTTTTGGAGAGGGGATGATGCATCCCATTGATACCATAAAGACAAGAATTCAAAGTCAAGCTCTTCTCAGTGGAAGTCAGGTATGATAACATACAGTAATGGAACCGGGATTAACAATTTGGGAGGTAAAGTCTTATATTCAATCTTTGGGGGGGCAAAATTATGATTTTTGTACGTATCTAAATTTATATATAGTTAAATCCTATACAAATATTGAAATTTTTTAGGGACTTTTGGGGTGGCAACCACCCTTACTTGCCTTCTAGTTCCATCCATCTATGTTACTTGGATTTAGGTGTGAGTGTTGGACACAGGTATGTATCATTCCCCAGACCAATGTGTGGGTATGCAATGGACATAGGTACTTTAAAAAAAATAAAGAGTCGGGGCAACATAGCCATCCATGATGACATAGAATTTTCTAATTTCCATTTGTCTCAAGTGCTTTTTTGTTGATATGTTTTTGTTTGTATTACTAACAGAGTCAAAAGAGCATAATGCAGATGGTTCGAACTGTCTGGGTTGCAGATGGCTTAAAAGGTATATTTAATCACTTCTGCTTATTTTTATTGATGGCCATCCCATTATTTTACAATTTGCAATGATTCTAACATTTCTGATTTACTTATGTGAATTTTCTATGTTGCTCCAACTCTTTATTTTCTTCATTTTTCTTGAAGTATACACCCGTACCCAACACATTTTCGGACATGGTTATGGAGATTTGACCTTCTAAGGACCCTCCAAATACAAATACAAAAAAAAAAAAAAAACTTAGAAAAAAGTTGAATATCCCCGTGTCGGACACATAAGCATATTCGACAATGACACCCGAGTCCGAGCAACATAGCTTTATGTAGCATATTTGCCTTGGACTTTGCATAATGGCTTCTGTCTTTAATCATGCGTTATACATCTGCCATGTTATGCAGTTTGTCTGGACTGATCATATTTGTAGGCTTCTATAGGGGAATAGCTCCTGGAATTACTGGATCTCTTGCAACTGGAGCAACATACTTCGGTTTCATAGAGTCCACTAAAAAATGGATTGAAGAATCACATCCTAACCTCGGAGGCCCCTGGGCACATTTCCTAGCTGGAGCTTTTGGTAAGGTGTTCCGGCCGGTACTTTATCTTCTTTTAGGAGTATTGCAATGGTGTATGTTTTTTTCCCTTTTTTTTTCCGTAAAATTGGGTAGATGATGCTCGTTTCTCATGCACCAGGAACGTAAATATTGGCTGTTTCAATTACTGTTACTTTCAAATTGCTTGAATAAAGCATTGCAGGCAGAATGCTTTTACGTTTTACGATTTAAACTAATCAGCAAATTCAAGTGTGATTGTGAGCTCTGATTTCTATCAAATTGAAATGCGATAGTGAGCTCTGATTTCTATCTTTAATGGGATTTTCAGGTGATACGCTTGGTTCTTTTGTATATGTTCCATGTGAAGTGATGAAGCAACGCATGCAAGTTCAAGGCTCGAGAAACTCTTGGAATTCTGCTATAATCAAAGACAAAATGCAAATGAAATCTGGTGCACAGATGTATGGTTACTACACAGGAATGTTCCAAGCTGGCCGTTCGATATGGAAAGAGCAAGGGCTAAAGGGATTATATGCTGGGTAAATATTTCTTTGATATATTATGTTTAGTGTTAGATAATACTTCGATTTCGGATTTCCACATGCAGTCAAGTACTTTTGTCATAACCCGAGCCACTTATGCTCATATGACATTCCTAACAGCGTAGACACAGATGCTTAATATTGTGCTATCTGCCATGTCTGATTTTAATGTTTCTATCATTTTGAGGAGTTTATACAAGCTTGCATTTTAGATGGCCTGAGTGTGATCAACGATGATTACAATATCAGTCAATCTCATCATATATTTAATCCCGTCCAGATGCGTTAATCCATATGGTGAAAGATGAGAAAGACAGATTTCTTGAAAACTGGAAGAAATCCACTCTCTTTATATCTCCCTTCTCTTCCCTATTCCCTTTCACCTTTCGTCGTTCAGCATGTAAAGTCATCTGACAGTATCTTTTCTTAAGTGCTATAGGTCTCCCAGATTGCATCCATGCTGAATGTGATTTTGAACCTTACAAATGGGATGGTTTTTTTCTGAAATCTGGAGTAACGCTAAATTTTCGGACTGTTGATGAATTTTGTTCTTCTTATTGTTCCTTTTAAGGTACTGGTCCACACTTGCAAGGGATGTGCCATTTGCTGGTCTTATGGTATGTAAGTTAGCGTACATTTAGCTACATATGGTTTCTGTTTTTATTCTATCTAAGTTTGATGTTACATTCTTATTTATTATAGCCATTTTAAATTTAATTCAGTTTGATAATAACTTATTACTTGTTGATCTTAAGGTCTGATAAATAGGTGAGGAAAATCACCCTCATAGGTCTCCCCCCCCCCCCCGAAAATGAGCTTATCGTTAATATTGCTTTTAGTTTCTTGGCATTTATGTGTATATTTTTCTATATGCATGTCCGACACATATTTGGAACATCATTTTCCTTTTTTACTTTTTTTTTTTGTGCATGCTGAATTGTTATCATTTTAATAATAGCTTTCCTATGAAAGACTTATGTTCACCCTATCTGCATCTTTTGATTCAATATTAAAGTGAATTTAATGACCCGCTGTGCAGGTTATGTTCTATGAAGGCCTGAAAGATTTGACCGAGAAAGGGAGGCAAAAGTGGGCTCCTAATTTCCATGTTGATAGTTCTATTGAGGGACTTGTGTTGGGAGGACTGGCTGGTGGTATTTGTCTTGCTTCTGCTTCATCTTATATCATGCAGTTTTTATTTCCCTTTTTTAATGACTGAACTTAGAATTTGTTGTGCCCCAAAGGCAATTAATAGCTATGTTACCCAAACTTGAGGTTGAGTGTCAGATATGGGTAATATCTGATATGGATATGTTTATTTTTTTTTTTCTTTAAGTTTTCCTATGTCCGAATATGTGTCGGACACAATTGTTGGACATGGAGACTTTAGGGACAATGAAGAGTCTGGGTAACACAATTTAATAGTCTTATATAATGGGCAGGGTTTAGTGCATACCTTACCACTCCGTTGGATGTAATAAAAACAAGATTACAAGTTCAGGGTTCATCCGCAAGGTATCAACTTCAAATCTTTTAGAATAACATTTTTTTTTTAATGATCTATACTTTGGACTTAGAATGGTCTCAAACATCAGAAATTTTGCTCAGCTCCTTGTGAAATTAATAGACTTCTATCAAAGGGCATAATCTTTAACCGTAATCAGTATTGTATTAAGCTTGTTTTACCGTTTGTTCAGCATCTTGGTCCCTTATCTTTTTGTGCATGTTTAAAGGATGACCGAGTCTGAGTCTCCTCATGCATTTTTTTTTTCATGGTAATGTCTGACACGCCATTCTCGCCGCTATGCGATGGATGAATTTGATAAATTATATCATGTTTAGCCTTAATCGATATTGTATTAAGCATGTTTACCGTTTGTTCAGTGTCTTGGTCCCATATCGCTTTCTGCATGTGCAAAGCATGACCGAGTCTGAGTCTCCTCCTGCATTTTTTTCATGATTATGTTCGACACGCGCTCCTTGTTGCTATGTGATGGATGAATTTGATAAATTGTATCATGTTTTACCATAATGGATATTGTATTAAGCATGTTTACCGTTTGTTTAGCGTCTTGGTACCGTTTCTCTTTCTCCATATGTGCAAATTATGACTGACTCTCCTCATGCATATCTTTTTTCGTGAGCCATATATGATCATGAATTTGATAAAATTGTATTGTCGTGAACTATCAGCTATAACGGCTGGCTGGATGCGATGAGTAAAATCTGGAAGACTGAAGGCGCGAAGGGAATGTTCCGAGGAAGCATCCCCCGGATCACATGGTATATTCCAGCCTCGGCTCTTACCTTCATGGCTGTCGAATTCTTAAGAGATCAATTCAACGAGAAACTGGACAACGACAACGTGCAAGAAGTCGCAAGCTTGTCGATAGAGAAACCGAAATCATCTTTTCAAGAGGTATCTTGATTTTTTTTTTTTCTTCATTTTTAGTACAATGATCTGGTTAGTGAAAATGAGATACTTTAACATACAAAGTAGCTCAAGTTTTGGGAGCGTTTTGGCAATTACCCGTGAAAATTAAGCTCGAGTAAAAAATAAAGCTCGTTTAAAAAACGAGTCTGGCTTTGGACAAAGAATTTTAAGTTTGGCTTGACTAGACTAAGGAGGTGGTTGAAAATGTCATGTGTTATCTATGGCCTATGGCATTTAAGGGTGTAGGGTGTAATTGGATTGAGTTGAGCTCCATAGTTAAAGAAGTTTGAGTTTAAGTTTGGATTCTAAATTCACGATTTGAAATTCTATTCAAATTTGATTGACTTTTATTTTTAAAGTTCGAGTTTTAGTTTGAGATAAAAATTTAATATCAATTAAGTTTATTCATCTAGTAAAACGAATTTCATTTTTCTACTCTATTTCAAATTCAATTTTTTGTACTTTTTAAATTAAAATTTTTCAATAGTAATTAAAGGATAAAGAATTGATTAAGTTTGAATACTTTGATTTATTTGATAATTCAAGATCGAATTTGACCTTCACAATCACTGAATCGAATTCGGATTTTCTCTCAAGCAAAAATAACTTGCAATTTGCAAACATTACAGTCTCGTTACCCCCTCAATACCATCTTCAAGTTCCAATCTCTTCTCTCTAATTAATGTATACTTCACGTCTCATATTGATACTGACTTCTGTAGAGTTAAAAAAAAATAAACACTTTGATTTTAATATATTTAATTAATAGACGATTAATTTTAATAAAATTGATTTTATATCAAAATTAAAATCATAAAAATTCATTTTAAAATTAAAAAATAATTTTTTTTTAGTTATTACTTCTATTTCTTGCTAACTCCGGAGGAAAAGATGGATTTGACTTTGCCAAAATTTTCTTGGCGGCCAAGCACCCACGAACTGTAACCGACCCAACGACTATGTGATAACATGCAACTACGTATATGGTCTTCGATTCTTGGGGTTGAAGCGTTAATCATCGTCCACCTGAACTAAACCTCAGAATTTCTTATAATTGCATTTGAGAAGCGATATCGATACGAGGTTCTAGGCCTACTGTACCCAGATGAAATACGCTCAGCCTGCAAGAAGCTCGCCCTCCAACGCCACCCTGACAAGTTCATTCAATCGGGACTTTCCCAGGCCGAGGCCACCGCCCGGTTCCAAGAGCTCGTCCACGCTTATGAAGTCCTTTCCGACCCCAAAGGACGTTCCTGGTACGACTCTCACCGATCCCAAATCTTTTCGCCGACCGCAACGCTACTGCCAATTCCCCTATCCACGATCTCTTCTCTTTCTTCTCGAACACCGTTTATTCGGGTTACGTCGACTCGGGACGGGGCTTCTACAAGGTTTATTCTGACCTTTTCTCTAAAATCTGTGCCAATGAAATTAATTTCCCTAAAAAGCTAGTGTTAGAGTTAGATATTATAACAGAAGCTCCTTTGATGGGGAACTTAGAGAGTCCGTACGGTCATGTTATCGCTTTTTACAACTATTGGTTGGGGTTTTCTACGGTTATGAATTTTGTTTGGGTTGATGAGTATGATGTTATGGCCGGGCCCAACCGGAAATCGCTGAGGATTATGAATACAATAAGAAGTTGCAGAAGAAGGCGAAAAGGGAGTATAACGAGATGGTTAGAGGGCTGGCGGAGTTTATTAAGAAGGGGGATAAGAAGGTTATTTTTTAAGTGTGGAAAGGAAGGAGGAGATGGAGAGGAGGAAAGAGGAGGACGGAGAGAGGAAGAGGAAGATGGAGAAGGAGAGGTTGGAGCGAGTTAGGGCGTATGAGGAGCAGGAATGGGCGAAAATCGACAAGGAAGAAGGGGATGATTGGGATGAAATGGAGGAGAAGGAAGAGAGAAGAAAGAGTTGTATTGTTTGGCGTGTGGGAAGAAGCTTAAGAGTGAGAAGCAATGGAAGAATCACGAGCAGTCGTAGAAGCATGAGGAGAAAGTGGCAGAGTTGAGGGAGTCATTTCTTGATGAGGAAGAAGAGGAAGGGGTTTTGGAGGTGGAAGAGGATGTGGAGGAGAAGTTTAGGAAGGGTTTAAGGATCAAAGAGGAAAGGGAGGATGAATGAGAGAATAGAATCAGTGAGCTAAGCGAGGAGGATGACGGGTGTTTTGATGTTGAGGAAGGGGGTAAAGATAGGGTCGAAGTTGATACTTATACTAATCACGATGAAGAAATTGGTGTTCTTGAAGCAATCGACTCGGCAAAAAGATAAGAAAAATGTTTCTTGCAGGAGCGAGTATATGGTTTCGCTGATGGGATTTCATGTCAAGGATGAGATTAATGAAGGAGAATTTATGGAATATCATAACTGGAAGAACAGAAGGAGAAACAGAACGTGGAAGAAAGAGAGGAATAAGAAGAATAGCAGCGATGCTATGAAGAGTGATGCAAACCAAACTAAAAGCAAGAATGAAGAAGCTAGTGTAAGTGATACCCCGCAAGTAGAGGAGAAGCAACCTGCAGAAAATGATGGCATTAATGGTGAAAAGGATGATAAATCTAGAAACAATGATAAGATTTCAAAGCAACCTGTTGCTAGAAAATATGAAGAAAGAAACCAATACCAAATCGAATAAATCGTCCAAAGCAAAGAAAGAAAAGTTATGCTTAATTCTCCATTTTTATTGATAGTGTTCTGATTAGACCATTGCTAGTTAGCTCCTTATATATTAACTTGCTAGGTTAGACCAACTTCTTTTTTGCTATCTTTTGCTCAGTTTTGGATTAATAACAAAAAGGTTTTGGACCTAATTAGTTGGCAAGCCAATGAACTGATTAAATTACTTGAGATTTATTGTAGTTGTGATGAGTGATCGACTGATCTCAAGATCCAAGAGGTTTCATTGTGGGGTTCAATTGTTGTCCATGGAGAGAACACAAGGAACTATGTAATTGCTTGCTTCTTTACACGCACATACAAAAACGGTTTTTAGTTGATGAATATAAACTTTACCCAGGGCTGCTAGACAGTTAATTGCCTGCGAAGTGTTTGATCGATTAGTTTTATTGTGGTATTTGTTTAGTTAATATTGTGGGGTGCATATTGTTTCCACCATAGACTTCTGCTTGTGGATCACTCGATGATAGTGATTGTTGCCGAGTGGCACAAATATAGTGGTTATCTGGGGAAGAATATGACGTTAGGAAAGAAAAGGGAACTAGAAACAGCAAATTTTATAACTAGTTCTACTAGAAACCTTTGAGCACTTTTTTTTGGGTAAGATAATCGAACATAAAGGCATAAGGCACAGACCGACAAAGTGAGACCTTCACTACCGAGCATTACTTTTCATAAAAATCACTTAAACACTTTTAGAATTTGTCTTGGAGACACTGCCACTAGAATTTTTTAACTCCATAAACAGAGTTAAGTAACCTTTACATGTTCCACTTCTCCTTTAATACTTTAGGAGATATGTATCATCTTGTTACACCCGCTTGTGGAGTTTAAAAACACTACCGGTGGTGGATGAGATAATTTTCTATATTTTTATGTATTTTGTTTGTACTAATAGCAGTGACATATGCTTGTATCTCTAATTGAAAAAATATACATTCACATGCAGGCAACTACAAAGCATTCTGGCAATGTATGTGAGACGTGGAGAGAAATCTCAATCAAAGTATGTTGACATTACATTCTCAGTGACATTAAAAGAAAAAAAATGCCTCGAAGCATTTGCATCACACCTTTCATGAACAAAAACAAAGAAATCTAACCATATCTTTGCTCGTGGCAGGACTAAATTACATAAGCATCTAGGAGATAGTGGTCATGCGACATTGAAATTCCGGTCATAGCAATATGGTATTCTTTATCTTTTGCTCGATAAATTATCGAACACACTAGCAGAATGGTAGCATTTCAGAATTTGGACAGCAAGAAACTGTTCATGCTTTTGAATCCATTCATCCATATTCTTATCGAAAAAGCATGCCTTTGCCTATTTTGTTTATTGAGAAACAAGATAATCATGGTGAAATGTTCAGAGAGTGCTGCTACATCTTTTTTAAAAGTTCTTCAAAATTTGAACCATAATGAGAAGGGTGAATTTTGATACCCTGCCTGAAACGACACAGTGTATGGACAGGTCTATTTCCCCGTCAACAAAGAGTTGCAATAAGCAATCATAATGGTTTTAACTTTTAACGGCTGCTTCCTGTCTGTAAAGCCAAGACCTCCTCTTCTGATAGCTGCATTTTGCGTTCGACGGGACCTCGCGCTAAGGTGCAAGGAGCACGTAAATGAATCTCTCTGGACTTGATGAAGCTTTTTGGTCATAGTAGAAATGCAAAATTTCAACCAATATGATAGACCACGGATTACATTGACAGCTTCCATGGAAAAGGAAGCTTCATCTGGAATGGAGTTAAAAGCCATTTAAAGATCAAATAAAGAAAAATCTGGAATATTTTCCTGAAGCAAATCAATGCTCTAGCCTAGCCTGTTTAAGATGCCAAAGAACAAATAATTCAGATGGGATGATGAAAGCATGCAGGCTGATCCAAATGCATTGCTGTTGTTTAACAATGGAGACCGAAACTTACATTCTACATAAAGAGGAGGAATTCCAAAAGTGCCAAACATGAGAACTGATTGGATGTTTGCAATTTTTAAAATATTTAAATCCGAATCTGATTTAATTTATTATTTATTTACTATTTGACTATTACTATCAAAGTTCATAAATATTTGAATTTATTAATTATTTTTTAAAAAAACAAAAATTAAATGTGTAAATGAAGTTTGTAAATATTTTTTAATAGTATATTTTTTATCAAAATATATTGGCAAATATTAATATTTACATATTATCAAAGATCTTAACTTGCATTGCATGTTCATGTTGTTGTATTAACACTGGAAAACCGATATAAGATTTTGGTAATTCTAATTAAGAATAAAAGACAATTCGTGGCACACCCGCGCATTGCTGTGGTTATACTATTTAAATTTTGTTAAGCTCTTAAAAAATTAAAAAAGAAACACTAAAAAGAATAGCAATATAAAGTTTTAATTGTGAAAACATCAAATTTATTTGATAAAAAGAGCACATGAAATAGAGACCAAAGAAATTAAAATGTTACGAAAATAAGCAATCATGTCTTGGTTCATTTATGATTAAAATCACATTAAACAAATTAAGTTCAAACAGCAATCGAAGAATGAAACTTTATATTTCATTATAATTCATATTAGTATATACAATTTATAAAGAATGAGTTTTTTAAAAAAATCTAAAACAACTCTGCCTAAAGTAAAAACAAATAGTAAAAAAGGTAAAACACTAATATCAACTTTCACATACATTATAAATTTGTGAAAAACTACACTAACTATATTATTTAATTTAAGACTAAAAAGTATATGCATGATGTCATGATGATCTATTTGGAATCCCTAAATTATAATGTATTTTTCTTCAAATCCAATTGCAATTAAAGTACATACAATGACAAAAGAAAAATCATTTCTTCCTATATCAATAACAAATACCTAAGTTCCAATTTTGCCGGCACCTATTTAAGATTTAAGCAAAAGAAAAGTCAATAAATTATAATTAAATAAAAAATCATTAATATATTCTTTTAACAGGATGTTCTTTTGGAATAGCAAATAGGGAAAGAAAAATATATATTTAACTAATGATGGAAAAGAGTTAATTTTGTTAGCAATATTAGGCCATTTCAAGATAATACCTATGCTTAACATTCAATTATATAAAAAAACAATGCCACTTATCGGCATAGGCACGTTAAAAGTTTTTACTCTTGGCTGCTGCCTATTGCTTGATTTTTACTTTTCCTTTCAAATCTAAACAGACTTCTATCATAATCCAAGGAGGCTAATTCCTATTGGTTTGGTGGTGGACATTACCTTGAAAAAAAAACATTTCTTAAGAAGCAAAAAACTTCAATTTCAAGGGTTCATAAATACATAAAATTACATTATCAAACAAATTAAACTAAAGGCATTATTATTAGGATTAATGTAGAATAATTAAACTGTATTACTTTATCTTTAAATCATAATTTAATCCAATCTTTTGAGCAATCATTGATTGATGACGTAACTTAAGCTTTGCTCTTCCTCTACAAATTGCATGGGATTTTTTTCTCTTTCTTTTATTTTTTGGGCATCATCTTTCTCTCTTTCAGTGAGGAAATCTAACACCAAGACAATAAATATATGTATTGTCATATATAAGATAAAATTATCGATCCAAGATTAATGGAATATTACAAATGATGATTTTCAATAACTGAAAATAAACATTATTTCCTTCAAAGCAAAAACTAGCTTTACTCCAAAACCGACTTACTATCATGCCTCCCTGCCTGGTGAGTGTCCTGGGGTTCGGCACAATGATAAGCTACAAGAGTTCAGTCAGAACATCAGCCGTTGATGCAAATGTCAGAAGCACCCACAGAAGCAATTTAAACAATTCACGACAGGAAAAAACTATGTTTTTGAAACCTACCAAACTTAAAACAGAATAAGTGGAACTTTGTTTAGTGAACAAAAAATGTTGGATTCCATGCTAGAAGCTTTACAATTGTATAGCATAAGAGCTTACTTGACAACTAAGAAATATCTGTCCTCTCTGTCTTTTTCTCTTTTTTCATTTTTTTTTTTTTTTGGCTTTTCTCGAATTCTATAATTCAGCAGGTTTTACATGAGTTTAAGCATACTGCAGACGGAGAATCTGGACTACGACCAACTCGTGTATAATCGTCTTCCAGAAGAGGAATTAGTTCCAATGGTGGCAGATTAATGATGGAAAATCCCAGTGGCCGGCCTTCGGCATGACTAGCTAACCAATCAGCACACAGATTCTCATCCTTTTGGATCAGATAGAATTTGCAATCCCACTCACTACTGATAAGTGTCCGGCAGTTTTCAATGAGGGTTCTATTCGCGTCCAGAAGAGATGGGGCTTTCTTTAAACTCTCCACTGCAGTAGCGGAGTCGGACTCGACCAGAACTTTCCTATACCCTCTATCCCAAGTAAACTTCATTCCCTGAAATAATGCCCACAAATCTGTTGCTAAACAATTGCAGATGCCTAAGTTAAGATTGTAGCCAGCAATCCACTTTCCCGATTCATCGCGGATTAGTCCACCGACACTAGCAGCACCAGGGTTCCCCCTTGACCTCCCGGCTACACTTAACTTTACCCTAGTTGAAGCAAAAAGCCCAAAACATAATGATTTCTCCATGCTGCTGGGCAATGTTCTCAGCTTCTGCATTTCAGCTTTGTCTTCTACAGCAGAAGGCCCATCAAATGAACCAGCAGCGGTTTTAGATTTATCCTTGCTAACAAATGATGAACCTTGCAAACCTTTCTTCTCTCTTATTTCATCCCATTTTACTTTGTCATGTTCTTTGGTTTTGATTTGCATTCCAAGTTCCGTCCCCTTATTTAACAAACGGGGAGGACAAGTGGATGAAGGATCATTTGCCGCCTCTTGCACTTCGGCTTTCACCTCTACAGCACATGAACCAGCAATTTGGGATTTGTCCTTGGTAAGGAATGATGGACTTTGCAGACCTTTCTTCTCTATCCCTTCAAGGGGTTCTTTTCTCCACTGTCCTAACGAACAGGGAGGACAACTAGCAGCTAAAGGATCATTTATCGGATGATATGCTGAAACCTGTTTGATATACGAGATACAATTTTCAAACAGCTTAAACCCATATAAACTTTAAATCTATGTTGCTCTGACTCTTCATTTTTCTTGAAATACTTGTGTCCGACAAATATTTGGACATAGGTATGGAGATATGACTCTCCAAGGACCCTCCAAATTCATGGAAATACTTAGAAAAAAAATTAAGCATACCTGTCAAATGCATACCGTATCAAACACTCAAATTCGAGTCCGAGTAACATAGCTTTAAATTTTGGTATAATGATATTTTCATTACCTGTTGCTGCTTTTGAGACATTTTCATTGCCCGTTGCTGCTTTTGAGACCCTTGTAAACTAACATCTTCTATAGATCCATGAGGTTGTGATCTGCTAACTCCGAAAGGTTCTACAGATCCATGAGGTTGCAGTCTACCAACTCCAAAAACCGCTTGCATGATACCCTGACAACCTATCTCTTTTACTTGACTCATAATTCCCTTCTCATTTGAAACATTTTTCCCTTTAGGTGCTCGATCACTTGAATTGAGTTTCGACATATCGATATTGGGAGGGATGTTGGTTTCACCAGTACTGCCAGGCAACCTACCAAGTGAGCTTTCCGAAGGATGCTTGAGATGCTCAACAGGCCCAAGAGGGAATTTGCTCTGGATTTTTCCAGTACTTTTAGATGGTAAATCAGAGCCATTGCAGCGTTCTTGCTTAGATTCTACTGAAATCGGTTTAATCACATTATTCGAGTCCCCTGAGACAGTTGAAAGTGTCCTATCATTAATTGCGTTGTCAAGTGTTTCCTTTGCAGCCCATTTATTGAACTCCTGCTTTGACTCTTTTGAAAGAGCCATGTCAGGAATCCCTACAATTTTTCCACCTATCATGTCAATATCCATGGCAACAACCTCATTGCTATCCATATCGGCATTACCATCGTGCGTACATTCTAGATCAGACACTAATGAAGGAAGTTTCTGATGAACCTTCATTCGATTTTCTTTCGCAAGGCGGAAGACTCCACCGAAAAAGTCCTTATGTGACCTAGTAAACACATCTATGAACATTACAATAGTATTAGTCATATCCATGAACGCATTGAGACCATATCCACTGAACATGCATATTTAGTCACCCATGCAATTAGACACAGCAAAGCCAACGAGTTTAATTTATCAAATCCTAGCTGAGAGAACTCCAAGAATTTGATAGAATAATGCCTCCACCAAAAGAAAAATAAATAAAATCTGCTTCTGACTTTGCACACACACATTTATAACTTATGTTACTCCGACTCTTTATTTTTCTTTAAGTATTCGTGTCCGATACCCGTATCCGACACATTTTTAAATATGGGTACGGGGATATGACTCTCTAAGGACCCTCTAAATACATGGACAAACTTTGAAAAAAAATTAGAAATACCCATGTTGGACGCATATCCATATCCGACACTGACACCCAAGTCTAAGCAACGTAGTCTATAACACAATAAAGTTTGTCATATTAGTAAAGGCATTAATGCAGAACAAGGGGTAATAAGGAGAAATTAGAGATCAGAAAAATAAGGCTAAATTATTAAAAAGGACCTTGAACTTTACTACTTTATTTAGATAAGCTCCCATATGTTTATTGAACCTAAATAAGCCCTTATCCTTTGATTTGTACCTAAATAAGCCCTTATGTCAAATGAAAGGTTGATTTATATTAAAGGGTGTCTTTAGATATGAATCAAAAGTTAGAGGCTTATTTGGGTACAACTTAAAGGTGAAGGGATTATTTGAGTACAAATTAAAGATTTAGCGCTTATTTGAGTGTAATAAAAGTATAGGGCTTATCTAAATAAAACGATAAAGTTCAAGGCTTGTTTATTATTTTAGCCGGAAAAGAACAAAAGGCAATGTGCCCAATGAATGAACTACTTAACATAGGTAAAAGTCGACTACCAGTCCTCATACTATAGTGAATGTAGCATTTTAGTTTATGTACCATTAAATTCAGCATTTTAGTCCCTGTACTTTTGAAATTGTAACAAACAAGAAAAAATAGTTAACGCTGTTAAAAGAAGTTGTTTAAATGTTGATAAAATACTGACGTATCTGGTTTGCTCTTTTTTTTCGTATGAAATTTAAAATTCCACGTCACATGATATGTCAGCATTTTATCAGCATTCAAATGGTTTTTTAACGCCGTTAACCATTTTTTCTTATTTGTTACAATTTCAAATTTAATAGTATGGGGACTAAAATACTCCCTTTACTATAGTATAAGGATTCCTAGTAAACTTTTACCCTTAACACACCCTTTTCATATTATTCTCTCTTTTGGATTTCTTGCAATGTATGTTCACTCAACAACTAACAATAAAGACAGGATGAAGGAGGAAGCAATTTCAAAGAAGAAACAACTCCGCATACAAAGTGTTTTATCAGAGAAAACTAGGGACTTACCCTGTGAGTCCGCATGCAGCTGTTTAGATGTAAATATCAACAACTCCATATCATCAATGTAACTTATCATTACTGAATTTTTTATCTCCATGAGATGAAATAGTTGATTGTAATCCTTTCGGGATCTATACTTCAAAGAAGACATTGTAGTAATAAGATAAGTCCCAAACCGAAATTGTAAACGAATTTAATCCGGAAATTACATGTTGAAGCAAACCTTTCCATATAATCCACAGGAAAAAAGTATAATGCAATGTCACAAAGATCTAGACAACCATTCTGGAATAAATCAGACTGAAGGTGACACCGTTGAAGCAGATTAACCCGAAGGACTGGAGGCATTTTCTGTGAAAACTCATATGCTTTACGATGGACTCTGCATGGTGGTTGAGCCAGGAAACCACCATAAAATTCACCTGATATAGCAGTATCAAGAAATTTGAAACCTCCCCTAAAAGAGGGTGGGGAAAAGTCAATATGCAAAGGCATTCAACTGACATCTGCTTGTGGAATAAAGTAAACATTTTGAAAGTAGCAATTATTGCAAACCCTATATGCAACTTGCATGCTAGAATATATATACATATATATATATATATATATGTATATAAAAAAAATAAAAAAAACGTCTTTAGGTTTTCAGGCAATATAGGTAAATTGAGACAAACTGCTTTTAATGTCATAAGCGTAAGGAGGCCCTGACAGGCTAAGAATAACAGCATTATTGAGAATGATGAATCTTTGTTTGAAAGCCTTTTAAACAAATATAGCTCAAAGTCTTAAATCCTTGAGATATCCATGAAAATTTTCTATTATGTGATGAATTATCTTGATACAAATGTCAACAAGTTGACAAATTGGTAACAAGAAAGAATATGGTGTGTGCAATATCTTGCAACTGCTAGCTACTTACGTCCAGATGGGATACAGAGCAGGAGCATGTGGGCGATATACGGAAATCTTAAGTCGATTCCAGGATTCTCTTTCTGCAACACTAGAACTCTCAGGTTCAGCAGCATCATGAAAGTTTTGATCTGAGAAAGCATTTGCTAAAGAAGACATTAAAAATTGCTCAGCGACAAAAAGATTCACTATAAACGATATCACTACTATAATCTGATGATGATAAAAATTTAGATAGTAGATACCAATAAAATAAAATTGGAAAATGAAGTTAAAAATTTTATCTTATTTCCAAAAAGGTAGGGTAACTTTTCATCGGCCCTGCACCTCCCCCCTCAAAAGAAAAAATCAATTGTTTTATTTTTATTTTCCTATATAGTGTTTAGAGATCTTTAATGAATGCAGAACAATAAAATAAAAATAATATTAGCATAATTAATTCTGTGAGTGATTAGAAAAAACTATCTTGCCTGAACTTATTATAGTTGTACAATGCCTTGATGGTGAAGATCGACTTAAACTCATAGCCTCCTCAGTCTTGGTCTGAAGAATTGTGAGCTCTTTATCAGGGAGGATGGCATCCAATTTCTTTCCTTTGCAAACATTGTCTTTGTTGGGAACAACATGGGCACTTTCTACTGAAAAAAGAAAATAAATAATATAACGTAAAACCAAAATTTGCCACCAGAAGCTAAGACTATGATACCAATCAAGGTAGCAAAGACAGCAATGCAAGTGAAGTATAAACTCGAATAAAAGAATACAGCATCAGTAGCTTTATAAAAAACAATTTGGACTACCTGATGAACTTAAAATTGATACTTCTGATCATGTAGCACCATGCAGATTGAAAACTAAGCTCAACAGTAGATTCACTCCAACCAGAAATATGATCACATAAAAAGGACTGGCATACAAGTAACTTCCACTAAAAATTTTAAATTTGAAAGCAGGTAAATGGATCTCATATTGACTAGATGATTGATAACATCCAAATGTTAAATACAAGGTAATAGATATAATACATAAGATCATAATATCTGGTTCTCTCTCTCACCTTTACTAAATTTACAAGATAAAACTTCCATGCGAGAAGTTTGGAACAAAAAATTTTCACCTTTCTAACAATTCATGCTTGGAATTTAGAAGACCATATGATACACTCACCCTCCCTCCCCCCTCTTCCTTCCATCCCAATACGAAAATGCACCTTCACTAAATATCAAAGCTAATATTTCATCGAACTTTTCCTAAGCAAATCTTGGCCTTTTTTTTATATGTAAGGAAAAACATATAAACAGAACAAACATGTGAAAATGATAATATTTGAGAACTTTCTTGCCTGTATTGATGATAGGCAAACCATTCTTTGAGGTTGCAGATGCAGACAATGTCTCATTCATTGTGTTCATTGCTTTAGCATTGACAATACTCTTGACTTCTTTAGCAGCCATAACAGAAGATACTGGCTTTTCGTTACTACTGTATTTCCTTGCTAGCGTCCAACGAGCCTTTTCTTCACCTTCTGCAGGACACAGAAAGCAAACCATTCTAAGAGAACTCCGTATAAAGTGCTCTTACACACAAGACAAGGGCACAACATCTATTATATTATTCATGCAAAGGAAAATGCAAGAACAACATTTTTCTATTCCCACATCAAACTTGCCATCAATGGCTATATAAGTTTTTGCAACTTGAAAATAAAACTAACATAAAGTTCAAGTATTTTATCTTTTTCATTTTCCCTGTTATCCAACAACAGGGAAAAGAAACCTAGATTTTTGTCTAAGACTGAAACTTAAGGATAACGAACTCAGGCAGTTAGTCTCAACTTAAAAAAATAATAAACAACAACAATAAACAACTCAATAGCAATGTTATCTTGCTGTTTCCCAAAACATCAATTCAAACAACTTGAAAGAAAAGTAAAATGAAAAGCTTTTACATCTAATATAAATGAAATAAACACAGTATCTGGAACTTCTTTCATCATCACATCTTTCAACATTCTCAAGACAGAAAATTTATGCAAAAACAAAAGAATTAGTGGAAAAATCCAAGAATTTATCACCTTTTGACTCGTTTGGTGTTTTGACTGCATGCTGACTAATTGATGAACTGATCTGCACACCACGACCTCTAGGAAGGTTCACAGATCCTAACTGTAGAAAAGTAGGATTTCTTCTCTCCTTGATTGGGTTACAATAAGGGCCAACATTTTTGGATCCCATAAACGTCCTCTTGGCTGGAGATGGAGTGAAGTTTGCTGGCATAGGTTTTGATCCAGAGTTGCACTTCAAGGGAGATGCCATTTTTGGTAAGCCAGATGATAGCTTAATGACTTCCTCAGCAGGAAGGAACTTCACCTTCCCAGTTTCAGCAGCATTTTTCCTTTTACATGCAACCTGTCTTCCTAAGTTAAAACAAACTTTTCTATAGGAATCCAAAACATTTTCTGTCTGGCCAGAGTTTAGTGAATCTATGTCATTCTTCGAAAGACATACTTCGCATACCCAATCTTCTGAGACGTCTCTCACTAAAGCCGTCATGCAATAGCTTCCAAAAGAAAAAATATATATATATATTATATTGAGAATTGAAAGTCAGATAAATAGAATATATAACTATGTATGAACCAATCAATTTAAGGTGTCATTATTGTAGTTCAAGCAAGTAATATAAGAGCGATATTTGATATTACTTTCAGAAACAAGCAAGAAATTTGATGCAGCTGATTCTTCATTAATTGATAAAAAATGGAATATGGAAACCAAACAATCATGCACATGCACTCAAAACACATAAGGAAACAAACAAGCACATCACATATACAACTAGACAAGGCTTTGCTTGTTAGGAAGGATGGAAATTATTTTAATGTAATTGGTAGGTTTGAGAGCCATTTTCCCACTTTATCACTTAACTATTAAATTAAAACATTTTTCTTCCTTCTTATTTTCCATCCTCCGAAACAAGCAAAGCATTAAGATTAACCGACGGTTGTCTTACAGATGACGTCCGATGGTGCAATGAGAGCAGGTTCTAATTAGTTCCTCATAACCAACATCACCACATATATCACAGAGCTTGTCCTGTTGAAACAAGGAAAGAGCCTATAAGAATTTCTAATTATCATCGTCCCTTGAGAAAAAAGGCAAATATTCAATGCCATTAAATGAAGTTCAAAACAAAATTTTCACAAAATGCAATTAAAAAACATGGGCAGCTTTGCACAACCTTTAGATTAATATTCTGACATAATGTTTATTACTTCAATAAAGGAAGTTCATTTGATTAAGACCAAAACATCTGAAATCCCGCAAGGAACAAACTAAGACAGAGTAAACAGTGTAAAAATCCCATTTTTACTACATCAAACAGGATGCATTCTTGGTCAACATGATAAAACATTTTCTTCCTAACCGCCACCCAAATAACTTATTTTTACCATTATTAATAAGATGTTGCTACCGACTGCCATGAGAGTGCTCTTTTAATGTTTATATATATATATATATATATATATATATATATATATATATATATATATCTTTCTCCAACCTTCTTTTTTAATATAAAAAAATCACACTCTATAAATAAAAAA
>JBBYHK010000006.1:13015462-13046840 GCA_038382065.1 Adansonia grandidieri | reverse complement strand
CAAGTTTAAGTACTTTACAAGAGCTAATATTTCAGTTATATCTTAATCTAAAGACGAGTAATTAAGCTCCATTACTGCTTGACTAACCACAAAGATGGCAAAAATAAAACAAAATTCGAAATTATATCTGTTATTTAGATGAACTGTAAAGGTAAAATATTAACAATTATAAAATAATTTGGCACCATGCCTATTTGCTTTTTTTTTAAAAAAAATTTTGAATTTAAGAAAAATAAATAAATGAGATGATGCCATTAAGAAAAAAAAAAAAAAAGAGTCTGTCTGTCAGTCACGCCACTATGAATGAATCTGTATTTGTACAATAGGGGGAGGGGCTTTAGGCTTAGCCTCATTTAGTTGAACCACACAGGTTGGCAGTGGGTTCCCCCACACACATGGTAGCCTCCTATCTTTCTTCTTGGCTGACAGCCATTATCATCTCCTCTGACCCATTTTTTACTTTTAATATTATATTTATATATTTTATTATATTATAATAATTTTTAAAATTTTTATATTTATATAAAATTTAATACGTTAATAATTTATATTATATAAAATTTAAAATAATTTTATATTTATATCATACTTAATATTATTAGATATAATTATAATTGTTATCTAGATTTAATAAATATGATAATATTTTAGTGTGAAATAAGAATAAGATCTTTCAACTTACCATTTTTTTTTTCTTCCTTATTTAATTTTTCTTTTTCAAGAAATTACAAAAAAAAATAAAAAATAAAATATAAAATATGCTACTATGGACTATGGTACACCTCTTTTGACCACAAATCTAATAACCCCTACTTGATTTTGATCTCCAAACTTTTCCCTCCTTTCTCAACTCAATTTAAATGTTATTTGTTTTTTCTTTTAAATTTCTTTAAATATTTATGTCTAAGATTTAAATTTGAATTATATTTGAACGTAAATATAAAGACATAATTTATATATATATATATAAAAAAAATTTTAAAAATAATATATTTTAAAAGTATTCATAAATTGATTACGACTCAAAATCTAAACTCGATTCGAGTTACTTTAACTTAATATTTTAAATTATAATTATTAACAATACTTTTATATTAATATTTTTAATTAAATTTAAATAAAAATAATTTAAATCAAATAAACAAAAGTTTAATCCAATAAATGTAAAGTATCCGTGTTAATCAGGTATCCTTGCCTTTGAAAGGAACAACTTTAGCTACAAATAAAGCAACCGTTTTGTGATCTGTGCATTGAAAGCACATTAATGAAACGAGGAAAAAGTTAACCCTAAGTAAAGGTGTCTCTTATTTTGACAGCAAAGGGATCCTAATCTAATCTAGCAAAGAACCCTAATTTTGAAACGTGAATACCTAATGCCAGCCGGCTCCGGCTGGTAAATTTCTAGGACAAGTAAGGCTTTCACTGTATGTGGCTCTGTATTGGGCCATCAGACTTTCCATTGGACGTTCGTCGCTTTTGGATAGAAACATTTTCTTTTGGGCCACCTAATAATCCTACAAAAACTACTAAATAACCCAAATGACAGAAAAAATAAATAAAATTTAAATTAATAGTAAAAAATTAATTAAATTATTATCACGAATTAATTAAATATCAATTAACTAATAATATTATTTAAAAGTAAATTTTAAATTATAATGTAAAATGCAATGAAGGGTATTTATATATTTTACTTTATAAAAAAAATTAACATAGTTAAATTATTAAATATATATTTTAAAATATACATACGTTATATCATCAGGTAATTTTTTTAAAAATATATATTTTTTATTTTTATCATGTAATGGGTGTATAATAAAAAATGAAATAAGAAAACTAATATAAAGCAAAATAAAGTAAGCCTATGTAAGCTGTTAGTCATTTAAGAACTTTGTATTACATTTTATTATTTTATGTAGGAAAATGTTAACCGGTATATCGTAATATTAGTTATGGTGATGTGTAGAAATAAGAGTATACTTAATATATTACTTCTATTGAATTTAGAAAAAAATATGTTAAAATATAAAAGATTTTCGTAAAATCTGTACTATTTATAAAGTTTTTCATTGAGTTTGATATTACTGAGTCAAGTGATACTGACTCAGTTAAAAATTATAAAAAAATAATTATTATAATAATGCAGAATAAACCTTTTCATTTAGAATAATAATTAACTATTTACTTTTTTTCTTTTAACCGGAAAAAACTAACGATCTTTTTATTTAAAAAAAATTATTTTTTTATTTGAGAAATCTCTTAATTTTTTTTTTAACTTTAATATATTATTAAAAAGTAAATTAAAAGAAAAATTATAGTTTACTTTTATGGTTGTGTTAAAATCTAGTAGTAATTAAATAATTTTTAAGAACACATTGGATAGATATCATGCATTGATAAAAGAGAGATTGTGCAATTGTTAAGTGCAAAAGAATAATATAAATTGGCCTATTTAAGCTTTGAACTGATTGGTATATAAAGATCGGGAAAAAGGGAGGATTTTGGTGGGTCTGAGTTCAATTGAACTATCACCTTTTTTCCTTAGCGGATTTTAACTTTCATGATCGCCAAAATCGGATGCATAACCCCCAAATTCGTTGAAACCCAAACAAAATCCGAAACCCATTGGTTCGGATCTTCTTCGATTTTCGATCACCAAGGACCAATGACGACTTGCCCCGAGAGGTTCATATATAATGAGACGCCAGGTCTTGCTTCGATGAAGTTTACACAACACGGTTAATCCGGGAAAAAAGAAGAAGGAGAAAACCCTGAGACTAGGGTTTAGGAGACGCACGATTTGTTGCAGCTGTGACGGTGGGAAGGAACCAAAAAAAAAAAAAAATGTTGGTTCAGCTTCCTCGGTTGACAAGTTCTTTGAGGGAACCGTTCGACATCGATCAAGCTTATCTCCAGCGCAAGATCATCCTTCAATCCCAAAAAAAAGCTACCAAGTAAAACAATAAAGTTCCTATCTTAATTTGCTCTTTTCTTGATGTTCTTTTTGAATGCTTTTTTTATTTGCTTAGAAGAAACGAAATATTGAATGTTTAGGATTTGTTGTTTGTTTTATTAAAGTGAATTGGATTGAAAAATGCTATTAAATTGGAAAAGTGCTGTTAGATTGAAATTATGTGAGATAACTAAAACTAACATTTGGTTGTTGCACACCCGAGCATTTGGCTCAATTGATTGGTGCGTGCTTGCTCTTGCCATCGAATCCCCATTCCCCAAATCTTAAAATCCGCTTACTCTTTCATAAATTTTGTATGATTTATATTTGTTTATTCTGACAATTGAAAATGGTCACCGTTGATTTATATTTGTTTATTCATAAAAAACACCACTTTTATGCTTTATTTATGTAGATCATTGAAAATATTTAATTATTTGTTTGATATAAAAAATTTTTCACCGTTAAATATACGTTAAAAAGACATTATTTTTTTTTATGGATATGATATAGATATGTGATCCGTTTAAATTTTTACGTGCACGACGTGTATGGTTATATTGTTAAATCTTATGGTAGTTTGTTAAAATATTAATTGTAAATTGAAATTCTAAAAGGGTGCAAAACTAATTAGTTTTTCACAGGTCTAACTTGCTTGATCCCATCTATCTCTATGTAATTGTTTTCGAATGCAAAAGTAATATTTTCGAAGATTTAGAACAAGATTTATAAATTTACTTTTCTATAATAAAATTATGCTAGGGTTTGTGTTTTATTTCTTTATTTTTGATTGTTTGCTGTGCTTTTACCTTTTGCTTACTCTTTAGAAAGTTAAATACAAATAGCAAAAGCAACATTTAGAGGTAGCAGAAGAGTATTTTTTTTGTCTACTTGAAAGTTTCATTAAATTTTTATATCAACTTTTCATTGCAGACATTTTTGTTGGCTTTCTTTTGAACTTTAGCTTTTAACTTCAGAAAACTCACTTTCAGTTCTCACATAAGTTAAAAGCTACCTGAATTTTCAGTGCAAAATTTTAATGTTGTTCTTTTAATTGTGTAATTTAGTTCTGGAAACTCACTTGATGAGTCAGAGCTTGCAAGGAAGATAGTTCATCAATGGGAAGAAGGTAGGTTCCTCAACGTTTTGTTTAATTCCTGTCTTGTAACCATGCACGCAGAGTTTTCTCCATTAGATAGAGTTTAATATTATGTTCATTTTGTTTATGGGACTTATAAAACAGCTTCAGTCGAAGTGAGACAATTATACAAACAGTTTATTGGGGCAGTGGTGGAGCTGATTGATGGAGATGTGCCATCTGAAGAGTTCCGTGAGGTGGCATTGACTGCTTACCGCCTTTTTAGTGGGTCAGTGGAGGAGGAAGAAGTTGATAAAAATATAAATGAGAAGAAGTAAGGCTTTAATTTCTAATTGCCTTGTCCCCATTTTTATTCATGGGAGTCAAATTAGCATAAGCAGGGAAACTCTACCAACTGTCTAATTTTGTATGCTTCATTTTGCTTAGAGTAGGTCCTAATTTGCATTATCTAATATATTAAGTTTAAATATGTGATGATAGAAGAACTGGTGGCTGAATCCTGAACAAATCAATCAAATAGCAGAGACCCTAAATCCTAAACTGTTTTGAGATGGATTTCATTTTGTGCTTCAAAAGTTATAGTGGCAAAGGTTTTATGGCCCCATTGTTAGGTCTAATTTTCTTAAGAATGTGAGTAAGTTGTAGTGGTTCAATTGGATCTTGGAGGAAGATGAGTGAACATTACATTTGAACATACGCCTAAGATTTTGATAAATGCATCAGATATATGGTAAGATTCCAATGTAAATTTTCAAAGTTCCTGATTTCAGTTAATGGCATTGAAATGCAGGGTAGAATTGCAGAAAGTTATTGGTCATGGAGTTTCATATGCTTATGTGCGGAAAGTGGCCTCTTTGGCTCAAAAGCTTTCTCAGTCTCAACCAGGGGACAGTGGGGCCATACTTGGTTCTGCAAAGCATGTAAATGGAAGTGTTGATGATTCAGAATTTGGAGCTGACCTTGTCTTTAAAGCACCAGCCCGGTTTTTGGTGGATGTTTCCTTGGGGGATGTGGAATTACTGGGTGAGGAAAGCACTGCACCTTCTTCTTCATTTGTTGAAGGATGGCATGATAAAAATGGCCCTATAAATTATCATGACGCTACTGTTGGTCGAAACTTCAATTTGAGTTGGTTAAGAGATTCCTGTGAACGGATAGTCAGAGGGAGTACTTCACAACTTTCACGAGACGACCTGGCAATGGCTATCTGTCGGGTGCTTGATTCAGACAAGCCTGGTGAAGAGGTATGGATTGGTAATCATTCTGATCTATGCCTACCTATGTTGCTTTTGCATGTCTTGCATAACATTTATAGTATTTTGTAGATAGCTGGAGATTTATTGGACCTTGTTGGGGATAGCGCCTTTGAAACTGTTCAAGACCTTATATCTGTAAGACCATTAATTTTTTATTTCTAGTCTTATGTCTTATGTTCTTTGGAGTAAACTATTTTCCCTCTCTCTCTCACAAGCTCCAAAAAGGTGCTGCTTTCCACTTGGTAGAAGTCCAATCTTGTTATGCTCTGATATTTGATTGGACTATCCTTAACAAATTGGTAGTTTTATGTTTCTGTGAGTTTTTATTGGACCTTGTCGGGGATAGCGCCTTTGAAACTGTTCAAGACCTTACATCTGTAAGACCATTAATTTTTTATTTCTAGTCTTATGTCTTATGTTCTTTGGAGTAAACTATTTTCCCTTCTCTCTCTGACAAGCTCCAAAAAGGTGCTGCTTTCCACTTGGTAGAAGTCCAATCTTGTTATGCTCTGATATTTGATTGGACTATCCTTAACAAATTGGTAGTTTTATGTTTCTGTGAGTTTTTAAAGGTTAACATATAATTTTGGTTCTCTAATTCACTGGAAGGTTATGTATTTACTTTTGAAATTGTCTGGATAATGAACTTGAAAGATAATAATTGTGGGGTTGACTACATTGATATTAACTTGTCAAATTAAGAACTCCTTTTTGTTAGGATGACTGTCATTATTATCATGTTTCTTCTCTCAAAAGTTTTCCTCTCCCTTTGTTAGTATTAATGTCATTACTATCATTTATTTATTTTTTCCTTAAAGCTTAATTATTTGGATACTTCAGATTCCGTCCTTTGGGGAAGTCAATTCCTGATTTTTTTTTTTCCAGCATCGAAAGGAGCTTGTTGATGCTGTTCATCATGGATTATCAGTACTGAAAGCCGAAAAAATGACTCCTAGTTCTCAATCACGCATGCCCAGCTATGGGACTCAGGTATTGCTGGATTTAAAGGTGTTCATAAAAATATCGAATGACTGTTAAGAGTTTATTTTTCCGTCTTTTGTAGGTTACTGTCCAAACAGAGTCTGAGAAGCAGATTGATAAATTACGACGCAAGGAGGAAAAGCGTAATAGACGAGGAACTGAATATGGAGCTGAGAGTGATATGTCAGCCGCAAGCTTTTCTTCTTTACTTCAAGCGAGTGAGAAGAAAAGTCCATTTGAAGATTTGATTGGATCTGGTCAAGGGCCCAATTCTCTGGCAGTAACTGCCCTTCCACAAGGGACCATCAGAAAGCATTTTAAGGGGTATGAGGAGGTCATTATTCCCCCGACACCAACCGCTCAAATGAAACCTGGGGAAAAGCTGGTACTTCTCATCTATTTCAATATTATTCTTCACCATCATGGTATATTATCATTATTTGTTTTTTCTGTTGGTTGGTTCAGTTTTTTTCTTACAATTTCTAAGTCGTAAGAGATTTTTGGTCAGTGAAAGACATCTATAAGTTTATGTAAGATGACAAGGAATTGCCTGATAAGCATTATGGAAAAATGTTGTTACCTTGGACAAAATTTTGTTCATATCTTTTTTGGTGATTGTTAAAATATGTAGATAACCTCAAATATAATTTTTGACTTTAATTCTTCACTGTTTGCAAGAATGGTCTATGAAAAAGATGAGTGGTTGAGTCAGTTTCCTGTTTTCTGTTTTATTCATTGTACATTTAACACCTTGCTGTTTCCACATGTTTCCTCTTCCAAGTCCCCTTTGTGTGCATCTATCTATGGGCTTCATCCATGTTGATTCCATCTTTGAGGTAACCTTTCTAGGATGTCCTAGCCCTTATCCTGACTTCTATTCATTAAACATGATTTATCAGACTAGAAAAGTTATGTCAATCTGTGACCTTGATTAGGAGAACCAATAAAGAAAAAAGAAGAGGAATAGGACTTTCATGACATTAAAATTTCATTACTTTGTTTAGAGAGGGAAGGGCTTTGGATTATTGGGTGTTACCACTGGTCCAACTAAGAGCTACTATTACCGCTTGTCAAAGCTCTAAAAAATTGGTTGATATAACCTTAGTTGCCTTGGAGCTTTGCTTTTGGTAAAGCTATGAAAGGGGTTTAGATGAAACTTGCAGAACTTCTTATTCTGAATTTATGATTTGTAACATGTTTTGAATAGAAATTTGCTTAGGGCACTGCGATAAGTACATCAACTAACTCCTCAAAGTAGTGAAGTTGTGATCGTTTGGAAGTTAACATTTTGCATCTATGTTGTTCACTGCTTTTAATATTTGGATATTCTATTATTGCTTAGTTGTACTTCTTATAGTGGCTTAATATATTTATTTTCTTTTCTTATTTGTGTTCAGATTGAGATAAAGGAGTTGGATGACTTTGCTCAAGCTGCGTTCCGGGGTTACAAATCTCTGAATCGTATTCAGAGTCGGATATTTCAAACTGTATATTACACTAATGAGAATATATTAGTGAGTCTTTCATTCTACGGTTATAATTTAATATTAAAAACGAATTATATTTGTAAAAGTTTCATTTTTGTTAAGTTTAAACTTTAAAGTCATTTTGATGTACGTCAAGGTTTGCGCACCAACCGGAGCAGGCAAGACAAACATAGCCATGATATCTATTTTACATGAGGTATTTTCTTTAGTGAGGTACCTATTATCTTCTTTTCTGGGTTTTATATTTCACAATTTGGTAGGAAATACAAATTAATCATTGTGTTTGTACGGCACTTGATCCATTGGATGCTGCCCTTTGGTAATTTTTAGATGGAAGGATAATATGATGCTATTGAACTGTAACAATTACATACAGTTTGCTACCTACCTCAGCTGGATTTTATTCCCTCTTATTTGTGGTAGATGAAGCACTTGCATTCAAAGTGAGAGAGGCTGTATTTGCTGTGAGATCAGCATACACTATGTTCAGCAGTGTGCAGTTATCTCCTGAGTTACATACAGTTACAACTAGAGTAAAACGAAAATAAAATTATGTTTGTTTATGGTAGTTTATGTGTTCGAAATGCTGTGTATAGTATAAAACCTGTATTATCGGTGGGTTTTCTTTTGCAGATTGGGCAGCACTTCAAGGATGGCTATTTGCATAAAGATGAATTTAAGATAGTTTATGTTGCTCCTATGAAGGTTGAATACTCCATAAATCTTTCTGCCATATGTTAGGAAGATTAGTGACTGACTACTTATTTCTGGTTGTATTTCTCTAGGCATTAGCTGCTGAGGTCACATCAACATTTAGTCATCGCTTATCTCCGTTGAATATGTGCGTGAGAGAACTTACTGGAGACATGCAACTTTCTAAGAACGAACTTGAAGAAACACAGGTAGATTGTTGTTAAATTGCTTATGCTTATTCTTTTACTGTGACCAACAAACATATTGGAACTGAAGGCTTTGCTTTTCTTTTTCACCAATCAGATGATAGTTACAACACCTGAGAAATGGGATGTTATTACTCGTAAAAGTAGTGACATGTCACTCTCAATGCTGGTGAAGCTCTTGATTATTGATGAAGTGCATCTTCTTAACGATGATAGAGGTCCAGTGATAGAAGCTCTAGTAGCTAGAACTCTTCGTCAGGTAATAGAGTTACCATTGTCTCTGCTGTTGAATTGGTAACATTTTGATTAACGTAGTTTGAGAGTATGTGTATGATTGCAAACTGTGCCCATGAAATAATATTTCTCCCCCTGTTCCTCTCGCCAAATACATTTGGGCTTACTGGAGCAAGGATTCTGGCATAAGTACTGCTGCGAGTGGGATCATTCTTTAGTGAGTTTGTGAATGAAAAAGAACAAATATGACACTGAAAATAAAGACTTATACTAACTCAAGGAAAGTTAGACAAGTCCGTGCTAGCTGTTCTGATGTTTTAATGACAACTTGACTAGAGTTACTACTAGCTGTAGTTGGAGAATTAAGACTATCTATTCTCCTTTTATGAATTTGATATATATTTGTTTATCGAATGATAATTTTATTCATCTTCATCTGGGGGTGTTTTAAGCAGCAAATTTATATGTTGGTTTTGACTGGCCTGTTCTAGGTTTTCAGTACTGTCATCATCGCGTTGGATTAATACCAATTTTAAATCTAAATGGTTCTATTATCTTTATTTCATTTTTTCTTTCGGTGGCAGGTGGAGTCAACACAGTCAATGATACGAATTGTTGGCCTTTCAGCTACTCTACCTAATTACTTAGAGGTTCTTTAACCGTTTATTGATAGTTGGAACTTAATATTTACTCTTAGATACTCAAAATTTGATTCCTCCTTCACTTTTGAATATTTAGTATGCGTAATGTCTTTCATATAAACTTCCAGGTCGCACAGTTCCTTAGAGTGAATCCAGAGACTGGCCTTTTTTTCTTTGATTCTAGTTATCGTCCAGTTCCTCTTGCTCAACAATATATTGGAATTAGTGAGCAGAACTTTGCTGCCCGCAATGAATTGTTGAATGAGATATGCTATAAGAAGGTCTCTATTTCCTAGTAGGCTCTCTTTCTATGACTCAAGTCTAGAGTAATAGTTTATTAACTTGTTATACGTTTTTGCCAGGTGGTTGATTCCTTAAGGCAAGGTCATCAGGCAATGGTGTTTGTTCATTCGCGGAAGGATACTGCAAAAACAGCTGAGAAGCTGGTATGGCCTTTTTTATTCTCTGTGTTTACCGTGGTTGAGTTGTTCAGCTTTTGAAGTTTTTAATTTTTATTTCCTCTGTTGGTTTATTTCTTTGCATACATGTGCATTTGTGTGTTTGTGTTGTGGAATGACTTCCAAAGTTGTTTAGAGAAAAGGATATTTATCTGAAGGAAAAGGTATAATCCTTGGAAGCAGAAAGCAATTCACCAAGAGAAAGAGAATCTCTCAACATTTTACTACAAAATGAAACTAGTCAACATGACTAAGCCACTCGGTTTTATCAAATATATATTGTAAAGTTGATCCCAGTATTTCAAATTGATAGGTTGGTATGTGAATATTGTTTATATTTACCACATCTTTGTGTTACAGGAAGATGGAATGGAAAAAGAGGGAGAGTTATGAGTCTTTTCGTTTGTGTATGTGTGTTTGTGTATTTGAAAGAGAGGAGGTGTATGCTGAAAAAGTTGTATGTTAAAGGTGAAGGAAAAAATTGACACAATTGAATAGGAATTTGGAGAAAAACAAGACGAACAAAGAATTGGTCTTGAGCCAGGCACTTCCAACAAGATTTCTTGGTAGTCTTCTTGCTTTGGTGCCTGCAGACTACTAGAAACACTTTTCTTAGAATATGATGACCAGCTGTGAGAACAATCGAGGCTGCACCTAAATCTTTTTCCAATCAAGAATCTGTTGCCAAAGAAGAAGAAAAGTACATTAAAACAACTTTTTTTTTTTTTTTAATTTTCTTATTTTTTTTAACTTGGTCAGAGTCAAAGACATAGTTACTCATAAGAAGTATGTTTTATTTTTCTTCTTTGTTGATGTTTTTTTTTTTGAAATACTATTTTTTTAAGGAAAAGTCTTCATTTTTAAATTTTGAAGTTAAAAGAATGACTGCTCTTCATATATAAATTATTCCTTTTATGAAATGCTGAAATCTATGACAAAATATCTTACATTGTGACATAAAGTTATGCTATTGTTAGGCACAATTATATCTCACAACTCTTAGAACTATGCAAGTGACTGCATTGGCTGTCAACACTTGCAAAAAATATGCTAAGAACCTTTACTCATGTTTTTCCTTTTTCATGCTTTACCTGTGCTCTTTTGCTTTAACTTTTAGAACACTGCATGAGCAGGTTGAGCTCGCTCGAAAGTATGAAGATCTTGAGCTCTTCAAGAATGATAGCCATCCCCAGTTTTCCTTAATCAAGGTGAGGAATGGAGAGGTATCTTTGTTTTCTTCACCTTTGTCGTTTTGTGATGCTTATTAAGTGAACTTCTATTTCATGCATTTCAGAAGGAAGTTGTTAAGTCAAGAAACAAAGATCTTGTTCAGCTTTTCGAATTCGGGGTTGGTGTGCATCATGCTGGTATGTTGCGTGCGGATAGAGGGCTTACTGAGAGGCTTTTCTCTGATGGAATCTTGAAGGTAAAGCCGATTCAACTTTCACTTCAAGGTTGTCCTTTGAATTTCATCTTGCCCATTTTGCATTAATTGTTTCATTTTCCATTTAGGTACTTGTTTGCACAGCTACTTTGGCTTGGGGTGTTAATCTGCCGGCTCACACGGTTGTCATCAAGGTTTGTGACTAGCTGTGTTAACACATCATTCATGTTCTTCTACATGGCAGAACTTTAGTTGTTGCATCATCAGTTAAAGTTCTGCCTGCGTACATTAATATTTCTGATATCCCTTTTGAAGAAAAAGTGGAGTACGATTTTGCTAGGGTTAGAACTTTTTGTTCATTGTGGGTTTTTGTCCCCCCCCCCTCTCTTTATGAAGTTCTGATGCTAGTTACTTAAATCAAACAAAATTCTGGACGTTGATCTTCTTGTGGAAATTAAATACATTATGATGGGCCGCAGCCCTTTGACTTCTTTAGCAGTTATTTAGAATGTCCTACTTTAGTTTGGATGCTGAGACCCTAGAGTTGCTCTTGCTATGCTTCTGCTGAAAATTGAAAGCTATAGCCTAATACGTCCTTTGAGTCAGCTCACTGTATTAACTTGACATGACAATCTCTCCTCTAGTACCTCTGCACAATTGCCCTTCCTTCCAGGAGGACAAACATCATTCCCTGTTAATGAGATGCTGATAATAAATAAATCATGTTAATGGCGATGGATTGTAGCAGTATTAATTAAAAAGCCACTTATGGTTTTTGCAGCTTGTTTTGAGGATGCGAAGACCTCTTTCTTTTTAATTGTTCTTCCAAAACTGCCTTTGTACTTCAGATTAGGAGACAGGTGGATGTGTTTGATGCAAAGTATCACGGAAAATATATTTGAAATTTGATCTGTTGACTTTTGATAGTGAAATTTATTTTAGATCATCGAAGAAAGGAGTTTGGACACTTCAAATTTGATGGCTTGATACATATAATATAATGAGTTTTATAGCAAGATATATTTCTTCTTGCTTTATTTTCTTTATTTTCTAATTTTATTAGTCTGGTATTATCTTTCAGGGGACTCAATTATATGATCCAAAAGCTGGTGGTTGGCGAGACCTGGGCATGCTAGATGTTATGCAGGCAAACCCCGTTTCCTCTTAAGACATGAATTTCAATGGGCTAATAATATATTTTTTTGGATCTCTGACAGTCTCATGAAGTTTCTGCTTTAGATTTTTGGAAGGGCAGGTCGACCTCAGTTTGACAAAAGTGGTGAGGGCATCATAATTACATCTCATGACAAACTAGCCTACTATCTGCGATTGCTTACAAGTCAGCTACCCATAGAAAGTCAGGTACTTATATGTACTATGATGAGCTTGAGGATCTTAAAACATTTTATTTGATGCATATGTGCTTCTTTCCTTCTTAATGTCAAAAAAGATCATCCTTGCATTTGACCTTCATTCAAATAAGAGCATAAAATTTGGCAAAGGTCATTGATGTGCATGTATAGTGATTATAACAAATGGTCAATCTGGTAGAATATGATTTGCACGTGCTTGTAAACTTGTGTACTTAAAGCAACTATTACACTGGTATAAGTTGATCTACAAGATTTGAGATTCAGGATATGTTTCTAATACTCAGTTTTTTGTTTGTTTTCTTTATTTTGATTGCAGTTTATCAGCTCTCTGAAAGATAATTTAAATGCGGAGGTAGCATTGGGTACTGTAACTAATGTCAAGGAGGCTTGCGCATGGCTTGGGTACACCTATCTATTTATCAGGATGAGGTTGAATCCACTGGCATACGGCATTGGATGGGATGAGGTACCTAATGTTGTTGCTAATTGTATTTGTGATTGAAATTTAGCATCAGTTCTGGATACCTACGCACAAATTTTGATATTTAAATAGTATACCTTTATATGTTGCTGCTCTGCTACCTCAAATATCATTTGATCTTCTGTTCTTCAGTGTTGATGATAACTAAATGAATATGTTTTTCTCTGGGTGCTGGGAATTTAAGATTTGTGAGGAGGTGGCTAGTGCTGTTTGCTCAGGGTCCTGGCTTAATTATGAGAAGGGTGTTCCTATTTACTTGGCTATTTTCATTTAGCTGGATACTTTCTGTGGGTTTTAGATTGTGAGGCTGGAGATGATTGCCTTTCTGTTTCAGGGTGGAAAAAAAGGGGGGGGTGCAAGGAGAGGGGTTGTTGTATGACCAGCTGGATGATACTTTTTTGCTTGACAATACAGCTTAATTTCTTTTACTGATATGAACGTGTTCTTAGATTTTTGCATAGCCTGATTCTAAAGCTGCTCTTTAAGAGGGTTTTTACATTGAATCTGTTGTGCTTTTATGTTTGGCAGGTTATTGCGGATCCTTCTTTGAGTTTAAAGCAAAGAGCTCTAGTAACAGATGCTGCACGTGCACTAGACAAGGCTAAAATGATGCGTTTTGATGAGAAAAGTGGGAATTTCTATTGTACAGAGCTTGGTCGTATTGCCAGTCACTTCTATATTCAATACTCCAGCGTTGAAACTTACAATGAAATGCTGAGACGCCATATGAATGATAGTGAGGTAATTTGTTTTGACCACTACAATTTTTACATATTTCCATCAGTGGATGCGTCATTCATCTCTTTGGCTGTTAGTTTTAATTTTTTGTTTCATTTTCTTCACATTGATACTCTATCCGAGTTCTTGTAAACTAAAGGTGCGAATGCAAGGACTGCAGATTATGAATTCTTTAGATTCCCGCAATAGTCCAAAGATGATCAATCTTTAATTAGGCTTATTTTCCTGTAATGTGGCTTTGGCGGTCGCTTAAGAATAAGAGGCTTGATGCATAACTCATTCTTTACATATTCTTGTCATTCTACTATTGTCATAGGTAATTGAAATGGTAGCCCATTCTTCTGAATTTGAAAACATTGTTGTTCGAGAAGAGGAGCAGAATGAGCTAGAGATGCTGGCACGCACATCATGCCCATTAGAAGTTAGGGGTGGTCCTTCTAACAAACATGGAAAAATTTCAATTCTCATTCAGGTATTTACTTTTTGTTCAGCAATCGATGCTGCTTATTGGTAACTAAGTGAAACAATTTGTAATATATCATGACTAATGTGGTGGTTAAATGATTTGCAGCTGTACATATCACGTGGCTCCATTGATTCCTTTTCATTAGTATCTGATGCCGCATATATAAGTGCTAGTTTGGCTCGTATCATGCGTGCTTTGTTTGAAATATGCTTGCGCAGAGGCTGGTGTGAGATGACATTATTCATGCTGGAATACTGCAAGGCTGTGGATCGCCAAATTTGGCCTCATCAACATCCTCTCAGACAATTTGATAAGGATCTTCCACTAGATGTTTGTCCTACACACTATTGTAAATTGATTGCTCAAAGGACTCCTATACTTTTTCTGATGATGCATCTTTACTGGTTCAGATATTAAGAAAGCTTGAAGAACGAGGGGCTGACTTAGATCGCCTTTGTGAGATGGAAGAAAAAGATATCGGCGCTCTGATTCGTTATGCACCTGGAGGAAGGGTATATCTTCCAACAGCATTGATTTTCTAACTTTTCCATTGGAATGCTAATTGGGACTTATTCTAACCTTTTTCTTTCTCTTGGGATTGTGGTAGTTGGTTAAGCAATATTTAGGATATTTCCCTTGGATCCAGTTATCAGCGACTGTGAGTCCAATAACAAGGACTGTTTTAAAGGTAATTATACCTTGAACTATTTGTTTTTCTTTAGCTTAAATTCTGCAGAGAAAAGCTTTCAGATTGTAGGTTTTTGGTTTCAAAGTAGGCTTACTCTGAAAATAATTTTTATTTTTTCAGGTGGATTTGCTTATATCTTCTGATTTTATATGGAAAGATCGTTTCCATGGTGCTGCACAACGCTGGTGGATACTTGTTGAGGTGCTAACTTGCAAGACCCTCACCTGTTTCTTTCATTTCTAGAGAAAGCAGGCATATATATATATATTTTTTCTGATTTGATTTCTTTCAGTTAGCGACAGTTTATTGTCCATTTTAGTTCACGTGTAGATTTTATTTGACATGGGTCAAAGACCGTGCTTTACTACGTCTGCATATGTCGGTTTTGGAATTACAGACTTGGCTCTGTCATTTCATATGCTGGCATTTTGGTCTTTGATATCAGTTATAACTTCATTTCACTGCATTTATCTTATCTAACTTTTGCAGTAAACTACTTGTGTGAAGTTTTATTTCTTGCTCACATGTTATTATGAAAAATCTATGGCTTGTGCATCTTTTCCATACTGTTATTATTGATTAACATGTTTATTGGCACTAGAGTTTCAGAATATCTGATTTAATGGAACTTTGAATAGGACACTGAGAATGATCACATCTACCACTCAGAGCTTTTTACACTGACAAAGAAGATGGCTAGAGCAGAACCTCAGAAACTTTCCTTTACTGTACCAATATTTGAACCACATCCTCCTCAGTACTACATTCGTGCTGTCTCTGATTCTTGGTTGTATGCTGAGGCTTTCTACACCATCTCGTTCCAAAACCTAGCACTGCCTCAGGTTTTTATTTTTTCCTGTTAATGATATCTGAAACTTTTGATTGAGCTGTTTTGTCTTGTTTATGTCTTGACAAAAGCCTGTCTAATATAAAGATTATGCTTCATTCAGGCTCGTACCACTCATACAGAGCTTCTTGATTTGAAGCCTCTGCCTGTAACTTCACTTGGCAACAGCACTTATGAATCCTTGTATAGCTTTTCACATTTTAATCCGATACAAACACAGGTTTGCTTCAGTCAATTTACTTTAGGTTTGTTTATTGATGCCTTCTTATTCTAGATGTTAACTATATTAATCTTACTTTGTTTCTTTTGCTCCTATTGTGCCAGATCTTTCATGTCTTGTATCACACCGATAATAACGTTCTATTAGGAGCTCCCACTGGTAGCGGGAAAACTATATCTGCTGAACTTGCTATGCTGCGCCTCTTCAATACTCAGCCTGATATGAAGGTATGAGTGCTGATGTTTTTATTGACATCATAAAAGAGATTGGTAACGGATAGAAGTCATTTACTGGATTTGAGAACATCTGTAGCTAAAATGTTCTTACATTTACTGTAGATTTATCTTAACCAACTCAATAAAAGGCACCTTTACAGCTAATTGATTATGTGCTCTCTAATATGCTTATATGGTAGTTAGCATGGCTTTCTAATTGTATATAAGAAAGTTTTCTGCGTTCAGCCAGAGTTGAACTTTTGGCTTCGATTTCTATTTGGCTTCTGTCACCTTTTTAGTACTTCATGTCCTGAAGTTTGGTGACTGACTGCAGGTTATCTATATAGCACCTTTGAAGGCCATTGTACGGGAAAGGATGCATGATTGGAGGAAGCGTCTTGTCTCTCAGCTTGGGAAGGAAATGGTAATGATATTTTTTTGCACTTAGATAGATGCATACATTCTACACATGCCTTCATATTCTTCATTTTTCAGTTTCATTGTTGAAACTATTTATATGCACTTATCTTAATCCACTGGTAATGGTTTTTATTCCAAAAGTTACTAATGTTATCTTGCTGCTTTTATAAGGTTGAAATGACTGGTGATTATACTCCAGATTTGATGGCCCTTTTATCAGCTGATATTATTATATCCACTCCTGAAAAGTGGGATGGTATTAGTCGGAATTGGCATGGTCGAAGCTATGTCACAAAGGTTTACTCATAATTTTTTTCTTGTTATTTGCCCTTCTAAAGATAATGCAAATCTCAGCTGTATACTATATGATAAGTTCTGGTGGCTGAGGATTAATGTGGTAAATCTGATCAACAGGTTGGACTTATGATATTGGATGAGATCCATTTACTGGGAGCTGATCGTGGACCTATCCTTGAGGTATTTATCCTGTATTCCAGCACTATTCTTCTTAGTGGGTGTTTGGCCCATTCATGGAAGAACTTTTCTGCAGCAAAAGCAAGGTGTTTGGCTCTCAAAAGCTTAATTATATGGGAAGCCCATTTAGGCTTGTGGACAACGCCTTATATAAAAGCTTCTTCATAAAGTGCTAATATGTAGTAACAAATACTAAATGAAGAATTTATCCTTAAATAATTCCTAAAATTATTGGGTGAATCGTGTTATTTCACATTCATCTTTTGTGTTTGGTCCCAATTTTTTTTTTAATTTTTATTTAAAAAAAATATCTGTTGTTTTATTTATTTCTTCCGCTATAAATTTATTATTAAAAATAAATTTTGTTTAATAAAGTTGTCTTTTATCTTTTTTTTTTCAATTATTAAAAATAAATAAAATATTATCAAATGGTTTTCTAAATTCTGCAACACTTCTACATTAATTTTGTCAAACATCATCTTAGCTTCTTTTTTACAGCACTTTTTAGAACAACACTTCTTACAAAAGCTCCAATCAAGCCAAACAGGCCCTTAGTGTAGTTGGACTGTAACTAAATATTCTAAAAGCACAGAGGAAGTACTGACATAACAAAGAATAGAAACATGACAAAAGTAGCTAAGAAAACAAAAAGTTCTGTTCAGTCATTTGACCTATGTCCTTGGGAGAGATAAAATAGGGATCGACCATAAAAAGGCTAGGAGAATACAGCAACTTTTGGCCTCTCAAACCATAGCCAAGATGCACCAAAAACTCTTTTAAACACTCTAATTTCACCAAGTGTATCAGATTAATAGAAGTCTTTAATTCCTTTGTGTGTCCTGGAGAGTGCTTGCTAAAATTTTCCTTGCGTATCACCTGGATTAAGGGAATAGCCGATGGAGAACGGAGATATCCTATCTAGGAGATTAAGTTATCTAGGACTCATATTTTTTGTTTGACTGTAATCTTTATATATCTAGGCTATTTATAGGTTATTTAGATTATTTTATATTTATTAGTATTTTACTTCTGCAAGTTAAGGCTTTATGGTTATAAGTGGTCTTTTATTTTTTATTGGGGTTTTGGGTTTAGTTATGAACTACCATGTTATGTTGGTTTCAGTTAGACTTTGATTATTGAATTATTAAGATAATCTGGAATTTTAGTTGTGGGTTACTTTGTTCTGCATCGCATACTCCATAATGTTACTCGATCCCAATTGCTCAAGCATAACCATTATTGGAACTTTATATGTTGGACATTTGGAATGAAATTTATTGATTCAATATGCTAGATGTCAGAGTGGCCTATTAAGCAGACAATTATGATCAAAAAGTGAAGAAATTCCTTGGATTCTTTATGAAGTGATTAAAAGGAAGAAGAAATCATTTTAATATTTATTGGCTTGTTTTTGGAATTGATCAACACTTGTTTCATTGTAAATAGAGGAAGAGTGGCCCAAGAATCATAGGGTTTGCCATTATGTGAAAGCTGTAGTAGGTTTTAAACAAATCAATATGGCTCCAAATTTTTATTCTGTACATAATTTGCATAAATGGCAGTTTTTGTTGTGGGTTTCTGAACTACTGGCTACATCGATTCTGGAATTATCCTAGCTGGGCCTGATTTTGGATGATGAGTCATACCGGAAAACATGCAAAGGTCTTAAATAGGGCACAGTGACACAATATTCATTTAGCTGATTTCACATTGTAGGGAACTATTGGTTATCATTGTTGAACCACACCAGATTAGAAGATGCTAGGCCCCTTGTCAGGCTCTTTAATCTGCCACTATCAATTCAAGATGTCTTTGTAAATTGCAACTGTTTTCTTATCTAATTTTTTTAGAGGCGTTTTCTTATATAATCAATTGCATAGAGTTCTGCATTAAATTTCATGTGGACTTGAGCATTACTTTAACCGTAGAAAATTTTGATTCCAGGTTATTGTTTCAAGGATGAGATACATTTCATCTCAAACAGAGCGTGCAGTACGGTTTGTTGGCCTCTCTACGGCTTTGGCAAATGCAGGGTATGTTCATCTTTATGCTTGCTTCAACTTTTGTTACCCCTTGCTGCATATTTTACACCACATGTTCTTGTTATATCCTTTTAAATTTAGAATTATAAGACTGTTGAAGGCTTGAAGCTGCTGTTGCATTAATTTTCATCTAGATGTATATTCAGTGACTTATCAACTGTCATCTAAACATATTTGTCAAAAATTTCCAACTGTTGTTGCATTGCCTTCCTTTCAATGCATTTAAACCTTTCCATGGAAGTATTATTTTCTTGGAAGAAATGTAAATAAGAAACTTTTTTGTTGTCTGATTTGGAAGTTTTTTAACTCTCTGCATCAATTTTGACCGAAATTATTGTGTACATCTATTTGTTACACTGGTATTCATTGGTGTATCATATGAACTAAAAGCTATTTTAGCTTAGCCTGGAAACCTATTGTTAATCTATTTGTGTTATGAACAAATTGAATTGGCCAGAACACTGGCTGCCTGATTGTCTCCCTTACTGTAACAGGCCATAGAGCTCAAATTTTTTTAATTAGAGTACCTATGCCAGTAACATATGGAATGCCACTTGACCTTTTATAAATTTCTGTAACTTCTTTCAAGATAGATCCAATGAATCAATACCATTCAAGGAGAATGTACATTATCATATTTTAGATATCGACTGTTTTAGCTGCAAAGAACTATAAGTTGAGGAGGTATTGTGTGATAGTTTTGAGAACGTCTGTCTAATTAGGTTTATGGTAGCCTATGGCTTTCATAGGATTAGTATTGAGGTTTACAGCTCATCTAGTTTGATTCATTTATGATGATCAGAAAAATGCCCATAATTGAAGGAAAATTTTGCTGGAGTTCTGGGTTGTCACAAAACCAGGATAATGCAGGGGTTTGACTCCTGTAACACTTGTGCCAGCAAAATCCGGATTAGAGAACTTAGGTATTCACGCTTTTACATTTATGAGGTGCAACTTGTCTGATATGTGACTTGTTGTAGTTATATAGATACCTGGGTGTTTGCCCCATAAATTTAACAACTGGTGGATCCTAAAAGTTTTTAGGTCTGTCATTCTTTTTTCTGTTCTTTTTGAACATTATGAGATGCATTTATTTTTTTATAACCTATATATTTTATTCTTTTCTTTCAGTGATTTGGCTGATTGGTTAGGTGTTGATGAAATTGGACTCTTCAACTTTAAACCAAGTGTGAGGCCTGTACCTCTTGAAGTTCACATCCAGGCAAGTTTCATGCATCGTTTCTTAGATTTAGGATAAAACTTTCGTAAAATCTTCTTGTATGCGTTGAAGTGCCATACATATATGCATTTTTATGGATGATTGGAAAGAAAAGGTTTCCTTTAAATTTGTTGCCAAAAAGAAAAAGAAATGAAAATTTTAAATGTATTTCCCCCAAGGCACAAAGTATCTGATTATGAATTTAGGTCCTGTATATACCTAAATGAAATAATCCTGTTATTAGCACTTCTGATGGGCATTAATATGCTGGTGGCAGCATAAAGATATTGTTCCATTGGTGTTTGAATCTTTTATATTTTAGTTGTTAAGATATATGGCAAACGGGTTCCATTCCATAAGAAAATTAGAGCTGCCATCTTACCCAAATTCAGCCCTTTAGAAGGGCTTGGATATAATACATGATCAGAAGGGGCTTCTGTCAGGGCTGATAATTGAGTAGAACTTTTTTGTAACTATTGGTGATGGGTTTGTCAAAAACTTTGGCTCTGGAAGTTTGTGCTGCATGTTGGAGCTTCTTAAGTTAAACTGGCTGACTTGATCTGATAGTTCTTAAATGCCACAAGATGAGCTTGGTAAATGATGTGCTAATGACCTGTTTGCAACTTATATCTGGACACACAGGCAAATATAGTTTTTGTGTCTTTTATGATTGTGACTTGATATTATTAATCTAGGTTTGACTATTGGCTCACTCTTGAATGAAGCTTGGAAGTGATTTGAGCCAAGCTTGAGCTTTTATAAACCGTTTTTCATTGAAGCTTGGAAGTGAAATATGTGCTTGAGCATGAGTTTCAAAGTTTTTATATTGAATTTGATCTAATCCTGTGTTGCTTAAAGCTGGCCCAGCTTCGCTTGATTCCACGTCTAGACTTAAGGGACTATGTGCTTAACTGTCCATCTGTATAACTTGCTACTGGTGTATTAAGTAGACACATTGTATTTTGACTTCTTGAGAATGTTTATCACCTGCCACTTGTATTTTGACCTTTCGAGAATTTGTTTGACCTGGACTTTGTGCATAGGGTAGTGCTTCACTACCTTTTCTGGTTGATATGAAAGTGAATAGGAGCCTTACTTCTAATTATCTTTTCAATTCTGAGCTATCCCTTTTGGAACAGGGATATCCTGGAAAGTACTACTGCCCAAGAATGAATAGCATGAATAAACCAGCATATGCTGCAATATGCACCCATTCACCAACGAAACCGGTTCTTATTTTTGTTTCATCTCGGCGTCAGACAAGGCTAACTGCTTTGGACCTTATTCAGGTGAGACTGTATTCCATCTCGAATGTCTATAGTCCCACGGCTGTCACTGTGTTAAATTTCTATGTTTTGTTTGAACTGAAGTTCGCAGCATCAGATGAAAATCCAAGGCAATTTTTGAGTATGCCAGAAGAAGCTTTGCAGATGGTACTTTCCCAGGTCACTGATCAGAACCTGAGGCACACCTTACAGTTTGGCATTGGGTTGCATCATGCTGGTTTAAACGACAAAGATAGATCTCTGGTTGAGGAGCTTTTTGCAAACAACATGATTCAGGCACTTCTCCATCACTTGAGTGGTCTTTTTACTTGGAAAAGATGCAACTTTTAACATAAAATGAATTGTTCTTTCCCCAATGCAGGTTTTGGTTTGTACAAGCACATTAGCATGGGGTGTAAATCTTCCAGCCCATTTGGTTATTATAAAGGTGAGGGAAACATTAACCATGCTGTGTTCATATGCTTGTTCTCTTTCCTTTTTCTTTCATAATGGTTTTACTTGTATAGGAAGTCATGGAAGTCTCTGGTTTTTCAGGTTAAAAATCTCAAGAACTTAAAAGATAATTGTCATTTGATTTTGCCATATGCCTCGGAAGTGAAAGTTTTATCTTGAGATCCTATGATATTTCTTAAATTTTTCTGTGTGAAAACACTTATTTGAAATTTGATTTTGAACTGTTCTTGGACGGAGCTGAGAATGCTCCATGCGACCAGCAATGTACTTGTACTCAGATTGTGGATCTCATACCAGCTGGAAAAAAAATTTATTCTTTCATCTTTAGTTCATTGAACTAGGTACAATATTCCTAGAAACCGCAGTGATTTACACAAATGTTGGAGCCATAATAGTAGAGATGATGTCTTACAGTCACCATATAACATCAGCTGCTAGATGCTCTTGGCTCTGTTCTTGAAATTCAGTCTTTGGATGCTGTGGAAATTTTGTTTGCCTTCATGCATAAATGGTCTCTGTTTAACAATATTTTCAAATAGAAATTTGAGGAAGCAAGTTAGCCTTAGCATGTAAGAGGCTCAAGTCTCTATTTTTGTTCTATTTTTGACACGTATACTAAAGTCATGCTGGAATGGTGCGTGGGAAAATAGGAGAAAGATTAAATAAATGAAATAAAAGGTTTTGTTTTCCCTGTGAGATACTATAATCAAGACATAGTTTAGTTTTTGCATATGCGTAGCATAAAAGCAAAGAGATGGAGAACGTCCTGTAAAATCATTAGCATGATCAAGTGGCAGTGATAAGGTATGCCAATGTTGTGTTTTTTGCATTGGCGTGTCGAGTCACCCATACTAGGGAGCTCTTAGACTTGTATGTAGTGATGGTATGTTCATCTTACTGTTTAATTTCTTGGGTTAAGACCAAGGGCTATGACGATTGTCATATAAGGGCACCACTTGCTAGCTGACTGCATGATGCAAGTGCGTCCCAGCACTAGGTATATTATGTCTGTTGCTTCAGAGATTTGACTTTATGTGATGTGAGATGAAGAAATGCTTCTTAAATTCTTTGTTTTGAGATAGTTCATTCCTTTTCCTCTGGGATGATGCTATTTTAAGAAATGTCATTTTAATGACACAGGGAACAGAGTATTATGATGGGAAAACAAAGAGATATGTCGATTTCCCCATTACAGATATTCTGCAAATGATGGGTCGAGCAGGCCGTCCACAATATGATCAGCATGGGAAGGCAGTCATTCTTGTTCATGAACCCAAAAAGAGCTTCTACAAAAAGGTCAAAGAAAACCAAATGACCATTTTCCTGCTAATTTGACTGTGTTCGTTATGGGGATAGAGTGGCTTGCCTTACTGTTTCTTGTTTTCACCATTCAGTTCCTATACGAACCATTTCCAGTTGAGAGTAGCCTAAGGGAGCGGTTGCATGATCACATGAACGCAGAGATTGTTTCCGGAACAATTTGCCATAAAGAAGATGCTGTGCATTATCTTACTTGGACGTACTTGTTCCGCAGATTGGTATGCTTTTGGTTATCATCAATAAGAACAGAAAGAAATATGGTGTGATATTGTCATGGTGTTTAGTCCACTCATTAACATGGTGCAAGTTGTGAAGAGAGTTTGTTGCACTATGATGGTCTTTATGTGTGTAACTTTTATCTAGTCCTTGCTTAGATTGAAATAAGGTTATTCTAGCTAACAGTTTCTTTGTTTATTTCTCGTATTTTCCTTCTAGTGTACTATGGGTGATTTATCTGCCATCCAAATTTCGAGCTCTTCAACCACCCATCCCCCTTCTTTTAAAAGAAAGAGGAAAAAAATGTTTGAATACTTCATTCAGGGTTTGACAGTTTGACTTTGTCTTTTGCGTACCATATGATACACATCTAGAAGGGCTGCCTTTTAAATCTTCTTTCATACCACTTTACCTGATGTTTTAGTTAGTTATCTAGTCTTGGTTGAAGTGATTCATTTTAATTGTGAATATAATGGGATAATGGATCTAGTTTGTATTTATTTGGTTACTTAGTTGTTGGTCAGTAATGAAGTTACTTTTTCTGGATGCAACTTTAGAGTGTCAGCCGTAACATTAATGTAAACTTCTGCACAGGAAGCCTGGTTTGATCTGAGAGTGGTAAATTAATTCCAATTTCTTGTTAGAATTTACACCTTAGCTGCTTGGAAAGCAATGTCTTTTAAAACTTATTTTCTCTTTGTAACTGTAATTTGTGCCTATGCTATTTGTGTTTTGTTTAGTGATAATTGGATAAACGATAGGAACGGAGCTGGCAAAGCTAACTCAAACCCTACACTATCCGATTTTGGCCAAGGGAAGTCAACATCTTGAAACCTAAATGGTCTAAACCTAAACAACCCGAGTCCAAAATGATTCAAATCCAAATGAGCTAAAAGCCAATCTGAAATGAAATTGATTTTACTTTAAATTCAACAGTTTGGACTCAAAATTATCTGAACTCAAATTACATGAGTGTCAAAAGACCCAAAGCAAAGTGACCCAACCTCTAAGATGGGAAGCCTCTTAAGTGGAGAAGAATGAAAAATCTTTCTTTTTTTATGATTACATGGGATCTAAGAATTAATGGAGTAAAATTTCAAGATACCGCTGCCTAAGCCATGTCATGCATCCAACACCACCCTTTTTGACGAGATTATTTATTATTTATTATTTTACTTACCTTAACGAGTTCTTATGCGTAAATCTTTGTACCAGATGGTTAATCCTGCCTACTATGGCTTGGAGAGTGCAGAAGATGAAACATTAAGTTCTTACTTGTCCAGGTACCGAGATGTTTAGCAAATCTTTGAGCACCTTTCCTGCTATGGTAAATCCTTTTCCCTTTTAGTTCTGTGCTGAGTAGAATTATATTTGACAGATTGGTGCAAAGCACCTTTGAGGATCTAGAAGATAGTGGGTGCATCAAGATGACTGAAGACAGTGTAGAGCCTATGCTGTTGGGTACGATGGCTTCTCAGTATTACCTTAGTTACATGACCGTATCAATGTTTGGATCAAACATTGGGCCAGACACATCTCTTGAAGTAAGTAAAATGGTGGATTGTTGACAAAATAATGGCATATCTGTTGTTACTCTAATCACTGGGTTTTCTTTGCTTGAAATATCTATATAATAGGTGTTTTTGCATATTTTGTCGGGTGCATCTGAATATGATGAACTTCCTGTGCGGCATAATGAGGTAATTTAATGTCTCATATTAATTATTTGTGTGGTTAAGCAGTTCGGAGCTCAGACGAAGCATGGTTAAACGCAAAATTACTGTCTTATCATGGCTTTTTTCTAATAACATGTTTCCCATCATATTTACTAATGATCGTATGTCTCTTCAAGGATGTATTTGACTTGGAAATCGTTGACCTCTCTCTCTCTCTCTCTCTCTCTCTCTCTCTCTCTCTCTCTCTCTCGTGTTTCTAATTGCCCCTGTTGGGCATCCTTTTGTCCTTTTTCTTGGTGTCTGTCTCACAACCTGAGTTATAATCAATGGTCCATGGTAAAGACATTGTTTCTACATTTTAAAATTGTTGAATATGTTTAAGAGTAAGGAATTGTAATAGTTGATGCTTTATTGAAAACAAGATCTCTTGTTGATTCCTCTTGGCCAAGCAATAATGTTAATTGTTGAATATTTGGTCTGATTTTTCTTTGTTCATCTTTCCATTTTGTGAAATCTCCAAAACTCTTTGTCCTCTTTACATTTTAAATTTTTGGCATTAAAAATATTGGGAAGTAACATTATAAAAATTCAAGATTTCAATGCAAAAATAAAGCTTTGTTGCTAATCTTCGTGCCAAGTCGGACTGCATGAAAAGAAAACTCATGGATTAATAGATGCATCAATCGTGTAAAATGTATGTATAAGATCCCCGTAGTATAGAAATAGTTTAAGATCCCCATAATCGTTTAAAATGTCAAGGACTTGAGGTATTTCCATCTCTGAAAAGAAATAAGGATTTTCAGAAGCCAAACCTTTTCTTTTAATAGTATAGAAATAGTTTTTGAGTGAAGAATGTCTCCTGGTTAAGAGAACAAATACTTGATCTCCGTGATCTTCTGAGGTGACCTATGGTAAAACAAACGTCATTATCTTCTAATAGTTTTTCATGATTAGTTTTGTTCTTACTAATAGATTAGATTGATAAGTGTATGAATTTGTGATATCTAGTGGTGGTGGTGGGGTTGTTGGTTTTTTTTTTTTCTTTTGGAGTTCCATACCTAGCTGTTAATTCTGATCTCCACAAGTGCATCACGTATGCTGGTATTATGATCTGCCTAAAATTTATCATGCTTGTATTTTGAATTCTATATGATGGGACAGATGAGATTTTATCTTTACCTTTAATAAATTTTGCTTTTGCATCTCAGGAAAATTATAATGAAGCATTGTCTAAGAGAGTGCGATACATGGTGGATCAGAATCGGCTTGATGATCCGCATGTCAAAGCAAACCTTCTATTTCAGGTCTGTGTTATTTGTGACTGTTCTTGTAGCGTGATTTATAACTGCAATTTTTATTTGTTTTCCACATATAATGCATACCTGTCAGCATGTTTGCACATACATACTAGTGCATCTTATTCGTATGCGTACATATTCATCCATCCATTACATATGTGCAACCTCCTTTTATCTTTGTTTTACTCCCAATGTTCTTTAGTTTTCCTTATTTTATTGTCTAATGACTGCATAACTTTGGAGTTCAGGCACATTTTTCCCAGTTAGATTTACCAATCAGCGACTATGTCACTGACTTAAAGTCAGTGTTGGACCAAAGCATACGCATCATTCAAGCCATGATAGATATATGTGCCAATAGTGGATGGCTTACGAGTTCGATTGCTTGCATGCATCTTTTGCAGATGGTCATGCAGGTATTACTCTTTATGCTGCATATCTGATTTTCGCCCCTTCTCATAATGAATTTATTTTTGGGCTTGAGTTGTTCGTACATGGTTACCGAACCAAGGGTTTGTATGTTGCTGTATGGTTTGCCTTTCCAGTCATAAGTCTTTGAAACCTGTATGGTATAACTCTTATACATAAGGATACGAGTCATTGGGTGCTTTGTTCTAAGAATTCAACAAAGATGAAAGTTGTAGCTTGCTGAAAAGGGGTCCCAACTCATTTACGAGCCTATGATATTTGGGTTACTTTGGTCAGTTTAATAGTTTCAAGGATTTGTTCATCATTCATTGCGGTAATCTTGAAACATGTAGTGTGACAATTGAATTATGATTATGAAATATTCCCTACCACAGTTATTCCAGATATACCAGTGTTTTAGCTTTTAACCATGTTAACCAACGAGTAACAGAAACCAAAGGTATTCCAGCATTGATTCCTCTGGTGGAAGGTCAACTGTGATGGTTTTTAAATGTTATATTTACTAATGTTAATGAAGCTTCTAAAACCAGTGTCCAGATAGGTTTTTTTTCTTTGTTGACATCTTCCTATCATTTCAGGGTTTGTGGTTTGATCAAGATTCGGCCCTGTGGATGTTGCCATGTATGAATGATGAACTCGCTGGCTCATTGAGCAAGAGAGGAATTTCCAGCGTGCAGCAACTATTAGCCCTTCCTAAGGCGACATTGCAAACTGTGATTGGAAATTTTCCTGCTTCAAAATTATATCAGGTGCATATTTTGGGAATATGATGCTAGATATAGTGACATCATATTGACTTTTGAGTTGCATGTTTTCACTACTAAGTCTTATTAAGATGGTGTTACTTCCAAGGATTGTGCATCCGTTCCTCTCTTTGCCTCAAGTTTCTCATTCCTAGTTTGATATTGTAAAAAAATCCTTTAAATATTCATCTGGTATCTGGAGTTATCCAGGTTATCATCTTGTATTCTAATAAAATTCTTTCAAACTCTTGTTTCGGGTGTCGGTAAATATGTAGAAAGTTGGTGCTTGAATATTAGCTTCAAACTGCAAAAATGGTGTTGTTGATTGGATTTATTCCTGATTACCTTGCTTAGTCCTGTGTTTTTCTGTCGTCAGGATCTGCAGCATTTCCCCTGTATACAAACGAAATTAAAACTGCTGAAGAAGGGCACAGAGAGTGAAAAGTCTCTTCAACTGAACATCAGATTGGAGAAGACAAATTCGAGGCGGAATATGTCAAGGGCGTTTGCCCCTCGATTCCCTAAGGTAAACTGTTTTTTTGTCTCTTTAGTTTCCCGTTTAGGAACACGAACTTAGCTTTAGATGTTCTGTTGCAGCTTAAAGATGAAGCTTGGTGGTTGATTCTTGGTAACACCTCTACTGCCGAGCTATATGCTCTGAAGAGAGTTTCTTTCTCCGATCGCTTAGTTACCCACATGGTATTACCATCAGATTTGACCTCGTTTCAGGTATTGAGGCCTTTAAATGACCTCCTCTCTTGGAAAAAAAAATCATGTGCTTTTTGCAGGATATACTTTTTTATACTAGAAGAGTATGAATTAGTTCATGATTTAGTGAGAAAATAGATGCATGACCAAATAAGCATCCGCTTGTTTGATGTTGAAGGTTGAGGAGCATATTTGCTAATTTGTAAAAGTTTGTTTGGTGAATATTAGATATTTTTTAATTTACTCAAAATTTAATGTACATGATCTACATGATAAAACATGAAATATGAAGGTTAGATTAAATAAATATAAATCGTATAAAAAGTTATGAAAGCATGAAGTACCATGCATCCATTGTTTTCTATTGAAGAGTGTGTAACCTTTTTATATGATTTGCGAAGAAGAAATTGATTTTTGAGTACATAATCCATGGGATTAAATCTTTGTTAAGTTAATAATTGGAGACTGTCCCTCCTTTTTTTTTCAGGGGATGAAACTGATCATAGTTTCAGATTGCTATCTTGGTTTTGAGCAAGAACACTCCATTGAAGATCTTGCTGCATAATGCTTGGAAGTTGGGACCCAAGATTCATCAAATTCACCATCTAGAATAAACCAGCATTACTAGGTTCCATTGAAATCGGGACAGGTAAGTGGAGAAACAGCTTCGAGGTCTCCTTTCTCTCTCAGGGTATACTATAAAACTCATTAATACAGAGTTTCTATTCATTTCCTCTCATAGATCCTGATGATAAATACCATTTTAAGTTTATGAAATTACTGATAGGTATAGAACACTTCTGCTGCAGTTTGTATAGTTTTTGCCAGGCAGCATGAGAATTTTGCAAACTTAACCATGATGCTTAATCCTCCATGGCCATATTTGATATTTGAAAATTGTAAACTTTCTGATTTCCATAGTAACTTTTTCTTTGTCCCATGATAAATAATCTATATACCCTTCTCTATAAGTCCGAATATTACTTTGTTAATAGATTGGTTCACAGGCTGGTTATACTTTCAATTTAGGAATAAGATCTTAGTAAATTGGGTTTGCTTGGTTGGTTCGAAACTACCAATTATTTGTTAATCAATACAATATTTTTATTTAAATTTTAATTCAGAAAAATATTAAAAAATTAATGTTAAAAATTTCATATATTTTAAATAATAAAATGAATTTTCATGTCTAACCGGACTAGGTTTAATCAAAAAACAAATTTATCATTCAAATTTAAAACCCGTTCAAATCCAATGCATAAAACACCTACCTATTTATAAAAATGAACATAATAGTGTTGCTGTATTTATAAAGAGTGAGATTTATGAGTTAATATGGAAAATTTTAATGATTTGTATATTAATTGGACAATGCATATGTATATGAAAACACGATTGACTGCCATCGTCTATTTGGTATTTCATCAATTACAAATCAGTTTGACCATTTAAAAATGAAACGCTGAGAAAATATTTCTTCCAGCGGCTTTCTGCTTTGATGAAAAGAGAGAGAAAGAGCTAGTGACGTGTAGTATTTTCATTTGTTACAATATATATTTATATAAATTTTAATAAAAATTTTAACATATTATTATATTTGTATTATTGTTTTCAGATCGTATCGTTTTCTTTTTGTATGTGTTTTAGTTATTAGGAGATTTCAAAGTTTGCTATCTATTATGAAGTAGACCGCCAACCAGTTCTAATCCAAGATTTAAAAAAGAACAAACCCAATTTCAGTGGACAAACTCAGGGGGAGGTAAATAGCAAATTGCCAAACCCCCATTATGCAGTAGTGACAAATGTAGTACTAGATTTACAGTACAGCAACAACAGCTTATAGCCACATCCATAGCTATAGATTGAACTCTTCTCTGGTAGTGATAACAACTCTTCAACAATCAACAACAGGCAATGCTGAGTGTGTTCATCGATGTTTTTAATAAGCTTGTTGGGATAACCTTGGCCTTGGATGCACCATCAATGGCACGGCACGTTGTAAAGTCAACCCAAATGCTTCGTCCATGTTCAGCTTCTCCGGCTTCAACCCATCGGCAAGCTCCCAGTCGAAAGCATGCACTAAAGTAGCCGCTAAAAGCTGAACCATCCGCAACCCTAAGCTCATTCCGGCACAGATTCGCCGTCCAGCACCGAATGGTATAACCTCAAAATCATTGCCCCTAACATCGGCGTTAGGCTTTTCGCCGCCGGGCAAAAATCTTTCGGGTCGAAACTCTAGCGGGTCCTTCCACTCGTTGGGGTCGCGAGCAATGGCCCATACATTGACCAACAGTGTCGCACCTTTCGGGATGTGGTAGCCATTGATCTCGCAGCTCTCGGACGCCATCCGAGGGAGGGAGAGCGGCGTCGATGGGTGGAGCCGGAAGGTTTCCTTGATTACGGCTTGGAAATAGGTTAGGTTGGGCAAATCCAAGTCCGAGACCAGCCTGTCCCGACCCACGACCGAGTCCAATTCTTTACGAACTTGAGCCATGATCTTGGGATGTCTGATAAGCTCTGCCATGGCCCATTCAACTGTGCTTGCTGATGTATCGGTTCCAGCTGTGAACATGTTCTGCAACAATCAATTATTATATCAAACAAATTAGTACTAAGTTATCTTGTTACTTCAAAATCTTGTCTGGGTATGCTAAAAATCTTTTAATATACA
>JBBYHK010000006.1:12986688-12997861 GCA_038382065.1 Adansonia grandidieri | reverse complement strand
TAAACTAAAATCATATTCCTGTGTATATCAGTGGTAGGAGAATCACATCAAACGGCCAACGGGATCTGGACCAAGTTTCTGGAAGGATTGCAGTTGCCCTGTGAGAAATTTATTTGTTGATGCTTTGTTATAGGTTGAATTTCCTGAAATTAGTTGTTTGAAAGAGTATTTTATCAAATTTTCTGTTTGGTATTTGTCTGGTTTCTTCTTCATGAAGCTTTTTTGTGGTCTTTAAATTCCAGTATGCTGGTTGTTTACTATGAGCTTCAATTTTGAAAGTCTATTTAAAACTCATTTCTAGAAATTACTAATCTTTTTTTGTTACTACTTACTTGTTATGTTTTACGGATTCTTCATTTTCTTTAATTTACGTGTTTTACACATATATGGATGTGTAGAGTGGTCACGGGAGTATGATCTTTCAAATATATGGAAAAAGTTAGAGAAAAAAAATGAGCATATACGTATCAGATTTATATCCGATTTAATATTCACCCATGAGTTCAGGTAACATGAGTATCTAATACTATTTGCATGCTCACTTCATTATCCGAACGTAGATGGGAGAAATTAATAGCTTGCTTAGGAGGGCATAAACAGATAGTAAGCAATCTTGCCTAACGTGTCTTGAAGAGTTAATGGTAACTAAGAGTTGTTCATGGTTCAAGTTCAAGCCGCTTTTTAAGCCTAGTTCAATTTGAAATATGAGATTTAAATTTTGTTCAAGTTTATTTATATTTGTTAGAAGATAACCTAGGCCCATTTATGTTCACTTATAATTATTTTAAATTTTTTAAAAATTGTTTTTTTATTTAATTTTTAATAATTTTATAATATTTTTATTAAGTTTTTAAACATGGAGAGCTTCACATGTTTTTAAGTCATTAAAATATTAAAATATTATTTTTATATTAATATTTATATATTTTTATAATTATATTTAAATAAAAATATTATGATAATGTTCGAATAATGATTTGGGTCGGTTTAGATCATAAAAATCAATATTCTTACTTGAGTGGGTTACCTGACTCTCGATAAAGTATAACTAAAACTAATGTTGACTCTTTTTTTTTTAATTGTTTTATATTTTTTTCCAAGCCTAATTATCGAGTAGGTGTCGTTTGGACGATGTTGTTATTTGTTAGTATTTGATATTTATTATTGATTTTTTTTTGTTTATTGCCTTTTGCTTTCTATTTATTTTGTATTTTTTTTTTTTGGCTACTTAGTTATTTTTTGAAAAATAAAATATAAAATATAAAAGCATCAATCAAACTCGATGGAACGCGGGGTTTCCTCAAAATCAAGTTATTTGCACAAAATATGAAATATAAAATTTACTTGTTTTTAAGCCACTAAACTTTAGGTATTTTCATTTGCCAATGATTTTTTTTCTTTTTCTTAAATAATCATTAATTTAAACAATAAAACATGCAGCAAAATTGAAATTTTGATTAGTTTGCTTATGAATTGGGTTTAGATTTGAAAAAAATTTAAAATTTAAATTTAAGTTTAAATTTTGATCCAATTCGAAGAAAAAACAAATCTAAATTTGACCTTCGTTGGGTTAGATTTATTAACTCGGATGTGTTATTTGACCTATAAAAAAAAATCTATTTTGAACCCTTTATTACTCTTTGATTGATCTTGTTGTTCTTAAATTGATTTTTTTTTTTTTTTTGCAACCTCTTTTTCCATGTACATATGTAAAATAGAAAAGATAGGTTAGAACCAACGTCTCTTATGGGATGTCGATGATAATATAGAATATAAATGTCATATAATGAAATAGAGCCGCTTTGAGGTTTCCTATGAAATATGGCATGGAACAAAGCCATTATAAAGAAGTTTCGGGGATTACAAAGAAAACTTCGAGTTCATATTAATCATGGGTAGAGAACGAGAATTGAACTCTATGAGATCTAATCTCTCAATGTTCTTCAATAGCTTAACGGCAGAACGATCGACTGTTAACTGACTAATTATAAGTTTGAATCATGGGATTAAAAAATTTGTAAGTTTTAATTACTTAGGTTAAAACCGTCAACTGTTGGCAAAAATTTTATAGTTTTAATTACTTAGATTAAAACCCTCAACCGTCAAAGCCAACATTTATGAATTTTATAATCTGTTAACTGTACGTGTTGAAAGTTGTAGATATCGTAGGATTATTATCCATTCATTGCTAAGCTGTCATTAACATCATGGGAGGCGGTTAGGCAGTAGTTGTTCCTCATTGATTTAAGCCTTTTATATTTCATTCAAAAATAAAATTCTAAACTCAAACCTTTTGTTACTATTATTATTTATTTTCGATTCTTTATATGATTTATCATATTAAAAAAAATTATTTTTTCCATTTATTTATATGAATGAGAATATGAGATGCATAAAAAATAATTTTTTTAATAAAGAGGAAATATTATAAAAGAAAACAATTTCTTTTATGAAAGAGGGGAGATTCCAAATTGGTTTTTTATGATAATAAGAAAATTTTTGTTGAATTATATGTTGAATTGAAAGAATATATTAAATCATTTTAAATATAATTTTTATATTTATCATGTGATAGTTGCATGTTAGTATACTAATTTAAATAATTGCCTTTTTTTCCCCTCTTCTTCTTCTTAATGCAAAGCAATACTCTATAAAGAAAAATAATGAATTTTTAATTAGGTCTTAAAAATGAAAGAAAAAAATCTTTACTATTATTAAAGTTATTGACTAAATCTAGTTAATGATATCAACTCGATTAGTAAAAATATAATAAAATAAATAAAATTATAATTATATCTTTAAATATTTTATATAATATCTTTTATGAAAATTTTATTTATTTTCTTTTAAAAAAATATAAAAAAATTACAGTTCAAGATAAAAAAAAGTTATAATATTGGAATTGAGACCTAAAATATTGAATTTAGTCATTTAAAAGAATTGCTAAATTAATGAATTAAATTTCGATTATTAATTGTAAATAAATTATATAAATTAATTAAATTAAATATGTAAATGTAATAATTCAAGAAGAGGGATAAAGACATTAATTAAGGAATTAACCAATTTCTAATTTCTTAAATAAAAGGCAAGAGTTTGGCCTAAATCCTAAATGTATGGGGTGTCCCATGCACCCTCGATTAACTCGCTGGCACGTGTCTTCACCTTAATTACTGGCTGTCCACAGCGTATCAAGCCACCCACGACCCTAACACCGGCCATGGGACCCCATGTTTGCACCACCACCTACCCTCTTTTTATGCCACGTGGAATCTGTCACCAAGATTCACATGCACCCTTGCCTTCCTTGCCCCAAATTTCAGAATCTTTGTAATTAATTTTTCTTTTCATAATTAAAAACAAAAAGACTAAAAAAAGAAACTTAATTGAATTTTATTTTATTTTTTTTTATTTTGATCTTTTGCATAATGTCGAATATTTTCGAAGCTTGAAATTTGGGTTTGGATTTTCGGTTCTCGATTTTTCCATATTTCCTCTCTCTATATTAAATCGATTGTCTTGGGGTTTTTTTTCTTTGTCTGTGATTTCATTGGCCTATCTCTCATCGGCCGCTTCTGTAAGTCTCTATTTTCTTCTTATTCTTTCATGTTAGATGGGTATAGTTTATTTATATTCTGATTCGCTGTTTGGTTGCTGAGAAAAAAAGGAGGAAAAATTTTCAAGCTTACTTCACTGCGAACGAAGGTTTCTTTATTTTTTTTTTAATCCAAAAAATAATTATAATTTTTTGTCGATAGCCCTAACTGTGCGTTGTATACATTCAATAAATCAATATAATTGTTATTTACTGTCGAATTCAAGTTGAAAATTTCCTTTTGATTTAATGTATTATAAATAAGTCACTTATTCCATGAATTTTTATATATATTTTTTCTGATCAAAACTCTGCAGTTTTTGATATTACTTGTTTTTCTGAATGGCTAGGCATTCTTCTATGGAAAAGGGGGCTTTTGTGATTGCAGATGGAATCTAATGAGATGGTGAAAGAAGGATGCATATGGGATTTTAATAGACGTGGCTAGCAAGCCTTTTTGACAAGGAGCTATTTACGTTGGCATTTGAAGATTAGATGGTGGGTGCTCGTTAGTGACTGTAGAAAGTTGTCATGTAAGTTTTGAAGAATGGACGAAGAACGTATGTTGCATCCCAGTTGGACCGGCAAGAGTCCGGCTGAGATGCAAGCTGATTCAAATCTCTTCATTTTCTCGTGTCTTATCGCTGGCCTGGTTGGTATTTTGACCATATTTTACACGGCTTTCCAGTGGAGAAGAAACATTAACTTAAGTTGGACGAAAGCCGTTGCTAGGTCAAAGAAAAACCCGAAGGCCAAGCATAAGGTTCCTGTAGCTCCTCATTCTTGGGAGCTGGAATCTGTATCCCGTGGAAAGAATTTGAATTGCTGTGCTTGCTTGAAGCCTATGTCACCTTCACAAACCCTAGGGCCTACAATAGCTTCAGATAGTTTCATTCATCGCTGTAGCATATGTGGTGCAGTGGCTCACTTGAGCTGTTCTTCGAGTGCACACAAGGATTGCAAGTGTGTATCTTTAATTGGGTCTCAGAATGTGATGCACCACTGGGCAGTTCGATGGACGGAGCTTACTGACCAACCTGATGAAGCTTCCTTCTGTACCTACTGTGAAGAGCCATGTAGCGGGTCTTTTCTTGGTGGATCTCCTATATGGTGTTGCTTGTGGTGCCAACGACTCCTACATGTGGACTGTCATAGTAATATGTCTAATGAAACTGGTAATATTTGTGATTTAGGACAATTCAGAAGGTTGATTCTCTCACCTCTTTATGTTAAGAAGTTGAGCCCCAATTCTGGATTTCTGAGCTCTATCACACATGGTGCAAATGAGTTTGCTTCTTCAGTGCGGGAAACCATTAGGAGTCAGGGCAAGAAGCACAAGCATAATAAACGAACCTCAGTTGATACAGGTAGTATTGGTAGCGTCTGTGACATATTGACAGAGAGCACAGCTGATACCCCAAAAAATGTAAACGGTTTTCATGTTATAGAAGAGAACTGCAATGGTGGCATGAATGTGGGAAGCCCACGCCAAGATGGTGGCAATGATAAGAAAATGGAGTCAAAGCCTAGTTTCAAAAAATGTGGATCAATTAATCAGAAGGATGAGTCTTTAGCATTAAGGATGAAGCAACGATATGAGCTGACTGATTTGCCACCAGATGCAAGACCATTACTGGTTTTCATCAATAAGAAGAGTGGTGCACGGTGTGGAGATTCTCTCAAGCTGCGCTTGAACCTTCTTTTGAATCCTGTTCAGGTTTGACTGATTAGCCATGATATTTTTCTTTTCCTCTGCTTTCATCTATTTATTGGTGGTGGGGGTGGGGTAGTTGTGTAGGAGGAACTATGGGCTAAAATAGTGTAAGCTCTTGCTTCTCTCCTGACATTTCTTAAGCCCAAACCTGATGAGATTACTTATTACTTGCTTTTGGAATGGTTATAACTTATACGTGATCTTAGCTTGAGAAGTAAATTGGCATCCCAACAAATGATAAGGAATGATGCTAGCTAAATTTGATAAAATTGAGCATTTAATACCATATTAATGAAAGTACTTAAATTACAAATCATCCATCTCTTCTCTGGCAATTTGCCTGTTGGAAACAATTGGTATACTCACTTGAAGTAGAAGAATAGCTAAAACAGCCTCTCAAGGTAGTGAGAATTTTGTGAATTCTTGGCTTGCAATATCATAATAGAGTTCACGTTCAGTGCGTCAGATACAGCTAATTGGGCAGGAATGACTTCCTTCAAAAAACCAAAGAAAATCGAGAAAGAAAAAACTGTAATTGCCCACATTACTACTTGGCCAGGATTGACTTCCCTCAAATTCTTGGAAGTTAATGCACTGACTTTTTTTGAGTTTCTTAGTGAATAACCTTATAATTATTCTGTAATTGCTAACAACATTACTTGGATCGGCTTTTTTTTTTTTTTTTTGGGTTCTATCTGATTCTGATTTTAGGTTTAGTGCTCGACTTTTCATATTGTCAATATGTTTTCCAGTTTGATGTTTGTAGGGGTTCTCTCTTTAAAGTTGGTCACAATTATTTGTTGTTTTTGATATGTTTTCCGGTTTGATGTTTGTGAAGATTTTCTCTTTAAAATTGGTCAGAGGTATTTGTAGGTTTTTCAGTTTCATATTTTTGAGGGTTTTGCCCATTGAAATTTGTCACAGGTTTTTGAATTAAGTTCAAAACAGGGACCAGAGATGGGTCTCTTTTTATTCAGAAAGGTGCCTCACTTCAAGATACTTGTATGCGGGGGAGATGGTACTGTTGGTTGGGTTCTTAATGCAATAGACAAACAAAATTTTGTTTCTCCACCTCCAGTAGCTGTTCTCCCTGCTGGAACTGGAAATGATCTGGCCAGGGTATTTTCATGGGGAGGCGGTTTGGGCTCAGTGGAGAGACAAGGGGGCCTTTGCACAATCTTACAGCACATAGAGAATGCTGCAGTGACAATTCTTGACCGCTGGAAAGTAGCTATTTTGAACCAACAGGGGAAGCAACTTCAATCACCAAAATTTATGAATAACTATCTTGGTATGCAGACCAGCTCTTTTAAGTCTTATAGAATCTGATTAACTTGAATGTCTAGATTGTCAACTTGAAAATTGACCCAACAGAGAGGAAGAGGAAAAGCTAGAGTAAGAGAGTCTGATTTCTATCATAGCTGGTTTTTTGGTTTGCTTGGGTTTGTACTTAGCTGTGAGACTTTCTGATATCTATAAATATCTGTCCATGATACCCTGAAATTGCGAAAATAAATCGAATGGGTCACTTGGTGTTTTAGCTGGCTGATTGGTAGATTTTAGCTTTTGATTATCTTGGTTAGATCAATGCATTGGTAGTTCTAATGTCTTCCCTGTTTACTTGTCATAACTTGGTAGTCTTCTCATTCTTTATGATTCGTTCACAGGGATTGGTTGTGATGCGAAGGTTGCTTTGGATATTCACAACTTGCGAGAGGAGAATCCTGAGAAGTTTTATAATCAGGTAGTTATTATCTTCTTGCAATATGCATTTTGAAGTACTACGTGAAATAAACAAGTGATGATTGATTGTGTAGTTTGTTCAACGGAAAATGATTTTTAATTTCAGCCTGCCTCAGTATGATAGTTTTGGACGTTCTAATCTTTTACCTTTACATATTTATAAACACATTATTTTTCAAATATAAATATACTAATACAATCATGTCAATTCGAAACTTCTACTTCTACCTTGGAACAAACTTCTTTTTTCTTTTCGCTGAATGTTATTTACAATTTAAAGAATGCAGGGATCTTATATGAACAGATGAAACATGGTATTTGTGTGTTTTTATGCAGACTCCACCTCCCCCTCTTAATTCTTCACCTTTTTTTGAGTTTGTTTATGAACATAGCTGGAGTGTAAACCATAGAGGCTGTAAATGACATATAGCTTTAAAGTATATAAAAGAAGAAAATTGCAAATGTTGTCATTGCGAGGTATCTACATGAATTGGATGCATTTTGGTCTAAGTTTTCTTGTGATACTTTTGCATGCCTAGTGATCTTATCTTAATTGGTTATCCAATTCCATAATGCTGACGTTACCTCAATATACCTGCAGTTTATGAATAAAGTGCTATATGCACGAGAAGGTGCTAAGAGTATAATGGATAGGACATTTGCAGATATTCCTTGGCAAGTTAGAGTAGAGGTGGATGGTTTTGAGATAGAGGTCCCTGAGGTATGGATGCTATATTTTATTTAGTTACACTTGTGAAAATATAGATATTATCTGATGATTGTTCAGAAGAGTTTTTCTTTCTTAATTCTTCCATACACACACACATGTATATATATTCACTTTTTAAGCTTTTGAAGAAGTTTTCAGTTAGAAGCAACTGATGCGTATTTGATTTGATCTTTTGATATGTTTGAATCAGTCATTTTTCCTTTGAGAAAAGATATCTAAAAGTTTTATAAGATGTGTGTTTCCGTTAGCATGTGACTGTTCCTCTAAAGTTGTTGTGATTTTATTATTGTTATTTTTTTTTTCTAATTCTCTTGGTTTTATCAATCCGTTCTGTCTCAAACTTGTTTACTGCTGTTTCTTTTTCCCATCATAAAGTTTTCTTTCTTTTTTTTTTTTTTGGGGGGGGGGGGGAGGGGTTTGGTTAAAATGTTATGCTAAAGTGTTCTAATGGTCCAAATAAAGTTTATGATGCTATTCTAAATCTATACAGGATGCAGAAGGTGTACTTGTTGCAAACATTGGAAGCTACATGGGTGGTGTAGACCTTTGGCAAAACGAGGATGAGACATATGAGAATTTCGATCCTCAGTCTATGCACGATAAAATACTAGAGGTTGTGAGCATCTCTGGAGCTTGGCACCTTGGAACACTGCAGGTAACCTAAGCCCTTGAGAATGGCTGCCGATGTTTTATTGTTAAAATTCTATCTTGCATTTTTCAAAAGGCAAGTTCTATCTAATTTGATCAATGCCTAAAAGAACTTGGCTTTGTCATACCATATACTAGTATAGACTGCATACTGTGAGGCACAAGATGGAAAAGCTCGGCCCTTAACCTTTTCATTTGTGCTGGATAAAATATTAAAATGTCTTTGATCCAACTTTCTTCTTAATGGTTTTTTTTTTTTTGGTTCCTTCTTTTGATTTGAGTTCTGGAAATTTTACATTAAAGTTTTGGTGCTGAATTTGCCTCTGAACTGCTGCTTTGTGCTATTTCAGGTGGGGCTTTCTCGTGCTCGAAGACTTGCACAAGGACGGTCTATTAAGATACAGCTCTTTACTGCATTGCCTGTTCAAATTGATGGAGAACCTTGGTCTCAGCAGCCATGTACATTGGCCATATCACATCATGGACAGGTCCTTTCCCCCTCTCATGTGCAACACACCTGGCGTTTTATCTCTATTTATATCATTGTTCTACGTTGCTCTCACTCTTCATTGTTCTCGAAATAGCCATATCCGACATATATTCGGACATGGATGTAGGGATATGACTCTCCAAGGACCTCTAACTATGTGAAAAAACTTTAAAAAAATTGAACATACTCGTGTCGGACATATACCCGTATCCAGCACTTACACCTGAGTGTAAGTAACATAGTTGTGATTCGCTTTCTGTACAGCTTGAGTCCTTGTAGAGTATTCAGTACATCTTCTAAAGTATATTATAAAAAATGGATCAACGAGTATTTCCTTTCAGCAAATTTGACTGGAGTTAACTTTTATTGATGATTTTCTTTGTCTCCTAATGTGTTAGTGTGTGATGCTAGTTTTCTAAATTCAAACTACTTTAAAATTTTTTTTCAAGAAACCTTTTATGATTGTCATTACAACTATATGATTTGGGCAGGCCTTCATGTTGAAGAGGACAGCAGAGGAGCCTCTAGGTCATGCGGCTGCCATAATAACCAATGTGCTTGAGAGTGCTGAAACGAACCACATAATTAACACGTCACAGAAGCGAGCTCTTCTTCAAGAAATGGCATTAAGGTTGACTTAAAGGTTTTTTTCTCGGAGTACTTACAGTCAGCAATCTATTTCTTGTTGCGCGGGCTTTTCTCAAAATTTTTCTTGTTTTATATCATCTTTGTTTCTGCTCTTTCTCCAATGTATACATCATGGTTTGTGCCAAAGCTTCTTGTAGAAGCATGTTTGCATTTGAACCTTCTTAAACATGAATATGAAAGGCGCCCCTCGAATATAAGGAAGGGTATAATTTTGGAAAATTAATATTAAAAATATAGTGATTGGTTAAGATGATGTTACTGAGTATATGCTCTTTGATTACTGTTACAGTTGAAGCAAGTAGCTTAGGTAGTTCGGAAGAAACGTGGCTTCACTTAGGTGTTTTTTTTTTCTTTCCCTTGTAATTACGTTTTATAAACCTTTGCAGTATGGTTATGTTCTGAATATTGTTTCATTCGATATAGATTTTGGGCAAGAACTACAAATTTAGGTATATTTTCATGGATTACTGAATTCTTTGGAAGGATTTTGCATTAGGATGCAAATTGTACCCTATTTATTTGCACAATATGAGATTTATTTTTGTTCAACGAAGATCCTAGTCTAAGATAGGAGAAGGAATTGCAGATATTGGGATTTGAACTCGAGATTTACTGAATTCTATCTCTTAAGAGTAGTTACATGAACCACTCAAGTTAAATCCGGGTTTCACAACATGAGAATTTTTTTTTTTCTTTTTGTACAAAGGAGGTCGTAGACTAAGGTAGGAGAAGAGATTGCAGATATTAGGATTCGAACTCGAGATCTGCTGAATTCCCTCTTTTAAGGGTAGTTACATGAACAAACTGAGCTAAATCGGGGTTTTCACAATATGAGATTTAACTGCAGCTGATTATGTATCTCTCAACTCTTTCCTCTGCTTATTATTGCTCCTAAACAGCCCTTGTTTGACCCTGTTCCAAAGTTTGGCTGCAAATCCTCCGGTAACTTCCTTTGTTCTTCTGTTGCTTGGATTTCTGTTAATGGTTGCGCACGTTAAGTGGGAACATAAAACTTTCCTTGGTGCTCTTGAGGTTTCTCTGTTTACACACTGAGAATAGAAGGGAGATTTTAGGTGGCACCAGTAAGCAGGCGAAGAGCCACTCGATCGATGCATTGCCTTGTTCAGCTGGTACGTCACAGCTCGGAGCTCGTATGAGTCGTACAGGGTGCTGCCATTGTTCCGAGGGCTTAGCCTTGGGGTAGGGTTCAGAGTTTGGAGGTGGCTGTAAGTGGGAAACATGAACGGTAGCCTCCTCTCCCTTGGGTTTTTGCTGGATGGAGGAGACCGGTGGACGCTCTCCTTTGACGTTTCTCCCATTGGTAAGATAGTGACGATGGTGTCTTAGTTCCCTTCCCTAGTAGGTTTTTTTTTTTTTTTTGGGGGGGGGGGGGGTTTGAATGATGTTGAAATCAGGAATCCACCTTGCAAGTAACGCAAGTTGGGTACCGTAATTAACAAGAATATTTGCTTTGTTTTCTACGTATTGAGCATGTTCTCGCATGGATTTTGGACCATCATAGCAATGGTTTAAGATATACTAACATACACTTTCTCATATATCAAAGTCTGTCGTAGATTAACTCAGAGTTTAATTCAATAGATT
>JBBYHK010000006.1:12926441-12942384 GCA_038382065.1 Adansonia grandidieri | reverse complement strand
AGGTGCAAATTAATATGCTTTAATTGATATTCTTTGACCTTGAGTGGTTAGGTAACCAAATTTGTGATCCAAAATAGTTGTAAATAATCTCAACTTTCCTATGCCTTAAATGTAAATACAAATCAAATGCTGACCTTTTCAAGGTCAATAGTGGAGTTTGTTCATCTAGAATCATAAAAAAGAAAAATGTTAAAGTTCCTACCTTTATAAGAAATAATTTGTCAAACTCGGTATTCCAAAGCTTAAGGATTAAATTTATTATTTCACAATATAATTATACCCTCAATTTTCTCAATTAATTTTCTTTTTTCAATTACCATTGTTCAAAAGATTCTTTTGTTTTATTTCCATTTATTTCTCTCTAAGGTGATAACGGGTCAGGTTGGATCGAATTACGATTCAAAATAAAAATCTTTCTATGAATTTGAATTGAGTCGGATTCGGACTAACCCAAAAACTTATATTATTGTTTAAAATAATATTAACAAATTTAAAATTTTTATAACCTTAAAGAGCTAGAATATGAGATTATAAATACCTTTAATTTCCCCCAAAAAATTAATATTAAAGTTCTATTTTTTTAATTAAATTTGATATTTCATATTTGTTAATATAAAAATAAAAAATTATCCGAAACTAATTCAAGAAAATATTAATCAAAATCTAATAGCACTATTTAAAATAATATTTATAAAAAAATAATTTATACATTATTTTTATTAAATTTAATAAAAATAATATATTGAATGTAATTTTGTTAAAAAAAAATAATAATTAAATAATTCTTAAGAGCAATCCCTATTCCCTACTCAAACTAATTTTAGAATATAAAAAGAATTAAAAGTTCTATTTAATGGCAAAAAGAAATGCTGGGAGTTAGAACGGTCCAAAGTTGGGCTATTTGTATTGTACGGATAAGATTTTAAATAAAATTTTTACGAAATATATAAATATTAATAAAAATGATATTTTAAAAATATATTAAATAATAGAATGAATTTTCGAATTATTTTAAATCCGCCCGATCCGGATCCGGGAAAAAAATTGAAATTGTCGGGCCGTGGCCCGATCTATGGAGGTCTAGAGGGAGTTGCTTTGGTCAAAACGGGGGTGCTTTCTTACCACCAATGCCACTGTTGAATCTTGATTTGTTCAACCAATCGGAGACGTGTTTATTTATTTATTTATTTATTTTTAACGAGAGATTGAGAGGGAAAGATTTTTTTTTTCTTTTTAATTTAAAATGACAAGAGGAAAGCTACATTTTAAATTAAAATAATACTAATAATTACACATTTCTTACCAATTTCCATCTTCAAGACTTTCACTTTCGATTCGCAGACGCGTTTAATGCGTCTCCCTATCTCTCTCTTTAAAGCTCTTCAGTTATGACAAAACCATTCAAAGACTTTTCTTTTCTCTAGATTTTTATATTTTCTTTGCATTTCCATTTCTCCAGGTACTTCCCAAGGTTCCATCTTAGTTTCTGCATACGGGTTGTTTTAGTTTTCTTTCTTGTTATATTGAAACAAATCGAACTTCCAGGTTAACCAAACAAAACCCAGTTTTTTTTTTTCTCTTTTTCTTGTACTATTTAATTGATTTTTTTCTTTTTATTTTTGAATTTTTGAGCAGATTGATTGAAAAATATTGAATTCTTGATGGGTTTCTTTTTGGGTTCTTAGTTTTGATGTTTGCTTCATGGGTTTCTTAGTTGGTTCTATGTTTGTTCGCCTGTCGTGAAAACCAAGGGAATCTGATTCTCTTTTTTTTTTTTTTTTGGTTCATCTCTTGGTCTTTAACAAAGTGATGAAAAAACCCAAGTCAACTAAGTCTAGATTAGTCTTTGATGACAAATTTTAGAATTTTAACATATCATCTTATAATTTTGGAGGTATATCTTGTTTTTGATTGTGTTACTTTGTATGTGATTGCTGATCCAGTTCTAGTTTTTTTTTTTTTGGCTGCTTTGGGCCTTTTGAATCCCTTTTCAAAGTCCCTTTTCTCAATTATTACATACTAGCCTTTTCAATCCTTGAAATTCTCAAATGAAAGATTATGAAGGAGATTGCTTCATCAAGTTCCTTGTTCTGAAAAAGAAAGTTTTGGAAATTGAATATCATCATCCCCTTGATAGTGCTAGAAGTTAATATCATTATCTTCTTGATTATTTCAGCTTTCTACTTACCCGACTTCGTCGGATTTCTGCCTTATGTCTCTATTTTTCTCTGCTGCCGTTGTCTAATGTGTGAACGTCGATTGCTTTTGCAGATTAAATAGTGTTTGACTTCTCTCCTGCCTGCTGCCTGATCGAGTGACAGATTTTTTTTACTGATTGAAAAGAATGTTAGGTTTAAAGAAATCTGCAATGAAGACTTCTAAGCATAATTCAGTTGATCAGGGGCGTGTTGCTGCTTCTCGTTCCAACCCTTTTGGTTCCGATGATGAGTTGGACAACAAGCAAATGCTTAAACCTTCTAGACGGACTTCTTCTGAGCCTACACTGAATCCTCCGAATTTTGAGGGCAATCCTTTTGATGATGATGAAGGGAAAGTGAACTCTTCCTCATCGTCTTCGTATTGGCAGACTTCTGCTTCGCGAAACAAGTATAAGAATGATTTCCGTGACTCGGGAGGACTAGAGAACCAATCGGTGCAAGAATTGGAGAACTATGCTGTCTACAAGGCTGAGGAGACGACGAAGAACGTCAATAACTGTGTGAAGATTGCTGAAGAAATGAGAGAGAGTGCCACCAATACTTTGATCACCTTACATCAGCAGGGTGAACAAATTACCAGGACTCATAATGTGGCTGCTGGCATCGATCATGACCTTAGTCGGGTACGTCTTTTGTTTTTTAAAAGCAAAAGCTTCTTGCTAGATGAATTGAAGAATAGCCATAAGATTCAAAAACATGAAAAAAAAAATTTCCTTTCTTACAGTTTATGATTTTAATAAATATGATGGTATTTGGATTTGAGCATGTTGTTACCATGATGATCATAAGGAGTCTCTCTAAAATTAAATCCTTAATGAGGTTTGAGTTTACACTTTTATTTGGTTGAATTGATAGTATTCCTCCAAACATCACAATCGTGCTATGAAATGTTCAGGCCATCATGTTACGAAAATTCGGAACCCAGAAATCCTCCGAATTGAATGGACAGCTTTCTAAAAGCTGCTGTGTTACTTGCTATATGACTGGCAATGTCTTTGATCCACCATTAGTCAGCAGATAATCTGCCTTGACACTGATTGGATCATCTCAACTGCATCCTTCTGCTATGTAACTCATGGTTTGTGCCTCTTCGGACAGTTTATAAAGGGAAATCTTTGATCAAGTGCGGAAACGAAACTAGTCTTAAAATTGGTAGCAATGTTAAATAGTTTAACTAGAAAGAAAGTAATTTTTATCTTGGTGGAATTGCCACTCACGAACAAAAAGACGAAGTAGTTGAATTTCAGAATTTATAACTTTGGGGTTCCATGAAATTATTCTTCTTTATCATTGATAGTTCCTTTCTGATTTCAGGGTGAGAAGCTTTTGGGGAGTCTTGGAGGCATGTTCTCTAGAACTTGGAAGCCGAAGAAGACTCGTCCAATAGTTGGCCCCGTTATAACAAGAGGTCAGTTTTCTTTCCATACCCTCCATGAATTATCTCTTCTTTATCCCTCCATTTAAAATATCGGAATGTATGATTTCCTGTAATTAGAAGTTGGTGGTGACGTCGAAATTGTGTCTGCATCTATGTCTTTTTGAACCATGTGTAATTTACTTGGTCTACAGATGATTTGCCGAAGAGTAAGGGTGGCCACTTGGGGCAGAGGGAGAAGCTGGGGTTGAATCCTGTTCCGAAGGGACGTTCAAAATCTCGAACACCACCCCCCGAGCCTACAAATGCATTTCAAAAAGTTGAGGTGTGTTCAATGATTTGTTTATGAGATGGAAAGCATGAAAACAACCCGCTAGTCTTAAGCTTTTCCGTGGAATATGCAACTTATTTCTTTTTCTGGGATTGTCAAAAACAGGTTGAAAAGGCTAAGCAAGATGATGCCTTCTCCGATTTAAGTGATCTACTTGGAGAGCTGAAGGATATGGCCCTTGATATGGGATCCGAAATTGAGAGGTTAGTTTCTTGTTGATTTTCTTAAATGGTTAACCTCATTCTTTTTTCTTGGTTCAATTCAGTTAAATGTTTAGCTTCATTTAGTCTTTCAATCTTTTAACTTTGCTAAAAGGAAGTGACTGGATTTCTTGATTTCCATTTTGGTCATCACAAATGACATTAACTCCATTTAATGCCAACATTAAGAGCTAGTATCCTGTAGGTTTGGAGTTCAAATTAAGGATGGCATAGGGTCGGGGCAAGTTGGATTTTGCATGTCCCACCTTTGACCCCGACCTTCAAATATCTCCACCCGATACCTGTCCCAAACATGAACTTAACTTGAGTTCTAGCACTACAACCCAGCCTTGAGCTGCCCTGCCCTGAATCTTAAGCCCCATTTTTGAAAATCTACCAACAAAACCAAATACTTCTGATAAAGTTTGGTAAAAATTAAGGAACCCTAACCAAAATTTTTTTGGAAAAAAAAAAATTTATAAAATTAGAAAGAGGTAATTTAGTAAATATCTCCGAAACTTTCAATAAAAAACTGAGCCGTCTTGTCTTGAACCCGATTGTCAAAAAAAAAAAAAAAGCCCCCTATAAGGTCGGGTCAGATCTCAGACAAGTCTGAGCAATCTTAATTCGAATCCAAACATTTACAATCTTTTTTTCTATTCTTAGATTGTGACCATCTTTGTAATAAAAGAAAATAACTCTTTTTTTACCTATTTTGCAGGCAAAACAAAGGTCTGAATGGTCTCGAAGATGATATGGATGTGCTAACTATCCGTGTGAACGGTGCAAATCAACGTGCTCGTCGATTACTTGGGAAGTAGTTTTTTCAGTCTCGAGATTTTTGCTTTTCTGAGACTTATTGCTTGCCCGTGCTTTCAGTTTCACTCTTTCTGTTCCATTGTGATTTCCGTCCCCATACAAATTGGATTTATAGTATATTACTGTCTGCCTTTTTCTTTCATAGCTATTAATATACAGTTTGGAGCTCTTTATTAATTGTTGTTACTCTTATGATCCGTATATTGTGTTCTATCTCGTATTTTTTTCCGTGTTAACCATGTAAATATAAATACAACAAAAGTTATTAAATATGTTAAATTATTTTTGTATTTATTAAACGGTTTCGAATTCGTATTGTGCATTTGAAATTATTAGGTCAGATGGGTTATAAAGGGCAGATCATTTGCTTTATACCCCGGTTTGGTACTACCATTGCCATTTCCAAAACTCAATTTTTGATATATTAACAGATGATCAATTGATTTTTATTTGAAAAAAAAAGAAAAAATCAAATTCTACTCTTTAAACCCTAAAAAAAAATCGTGTATCAACTGTACTGAGGCAAAATCCAATTGTAATTACCAAAAGATCTTTTCTTGTTGCTGGAAGGGGGGGAGGAGGTCTTAAGGAAATTAAGATCAGTACTGAAAAACATCAGAAAAAAGATGAAATTAGGCACTAACAATATCCCTAAATTCATAAGGTAAAATAAATAAAACAAGAAATTTCACTGCAAGCAATGAGAAATCTGATCACTAGCTATATTATTCGGACTTAACGATAAGTTTTGGATACGGTTGTGTGTCCAATAAGAAATTAAGATCAGCACTGAAAAACATTAAAAAAAGATGAACGAGCAAATCTAGATTAGGTAATAGCAAACCCCTAAATTTCATCAAGGTAAAATGAATGAAACAAGAAACTTCACTGCATGCCATGAGAAATCTAGGGACTAACTATGTTTTTCGGAGTGTCAGATTTGAATGTGTCCGACATGAGTATATTTGCAAAATCATAACCCATACCCATGTTTAATATATGTTAGATGTGGATGTTGGACACGGATACTTTAAGAAAAATAAAGAGTTAGAACAACATAGACGACTAATGAAAGCCAAACCTCTTAATTGACTAATTGGGAGCCTGTTTTCAGGCAATACAACAAACGTCTCGATGTTCAATACGTCTCCCAAAGGCAAAAGCAGATTACAAAAAACCTAAAAGAGTAGGTCAATGGCACAACTCATCTCCAGACAGCATGAACCAACTTTGCCTCAGATTATAATGGAGGCAGTGACAAGAAAATTGCTGACCCTATAATTTATAGTCCTTATCTAAAAGGAAACTGTCGGAAAGAGGGGCATAATTGCATATGCCTTATCCAATGCAACAATAGAAGTATTTACTCCAATGACCATATAAGAACCACAAGAGATAAACTCAAGAAACATAATGCTTGCCTATGTTACTGGACTCAGGGGTGAGATAAAATATAGGTATGCTCAATTTTTTTCCTCTAAGTTTTCTCATATATTTGGAGGATCATACTCCATACCAATGTTTGAATATATATTAGACATAGATGCCAAACCTGAGTACTTTAGGGAAAATGAAGGGTCCAGATAACATAGATGCTTACAAAGACAAAGAAACATAATGCTTATCTATGTTGCCCGAACTCAGTGGTGAGTTTTGATATGGGTATGCTCAATTTTTTGTAAGTTTTCTCATATATTTAGAGGATCACACTCTATACAATGTCTTAATACGTATCGGACATAGATGCTGAACATGAGTACTTTAGGAAAAATGAAGGGTCCAAGTAAACATAGATGGTAGACAAAGACAGCCATTTGCCTGCAGGCCCTGCATAAATGTTTCAATACGGATGCTAAGCTTCTGAAAAGTATACACAGGGATGAGCATAATATTTACACTAATAGTTGAAAAACTCTAGGGAGTTCATGGATCCAAGAATCTAACATTGACATTGTCTACGGGGTGCCTAAATATGCTCACTATCCCATTCATTACCCCATTGCTAATACGGAACATGACAAAGATTAGCCAAGTGGGTCATGCCAGTAAATGATATCAAACTCACCGTAATCTGCTTTCGTAGCCATAGAATTTCATTAATCCCAATACAAGTTCCGCTACAGCAATTCAAGTTTTGTTCCTAAAAGAACTATGGCTAGCATCTGTTACTCAAAAAATGTTAACGGCCATTAGTTAAGCTAGAAAACGCCATTAGACATTATTCTCAAAACGCTTAACTAATGACCATCTAGGTTTTACAGACTTTCTTTAACTAGCACACCCTAAGCTAGGGTTATTAAAAGATTCTCCTATCGCAGAATCGATAACTACATGTTGATAAATCTACTTCAGCTTTGACCTAAAGCAGACGGAACAAGGCAATGCTCGAAGGATATCATCAAAGACATTTCCTTCTCATAACAAGACAATTGCCATTAGTTGAATGCCTGCAAATGCAATCTAAGTCAACTTAACTCAACTCGAATGATTATAATCTAAACCTCTAATATCAGTCTTTAACTAAGTTTTTAAAAGGCCACAACTCGAATGTGTAATTAACATCGACTTACATAACTAACATTTGAAAACATGGCTTTGACATGCTTTATATCTACAATGGATAAATAAATAATTAACTTAAAAAATTCAAGAATAACATATCAATTATCAAATTAAGGGTCTGTTTGTTTCATGTGAAAAGAACTTTCGGAAAATGATTTCCGCATTTTTTTACTTTCCTTAAATTTCTACTTTCTTGTAACAATCTAAGCTAAGATGATACTTCCAATCTGCATATCTATTCAAGTTCTATCGCATCACTAAAAACCCAGATTACCATTCACCTAAATAGGGCAAAAAACATACTTAATAAACAAAAGAATCATAAAATTCAATAAGAAAATAAAAAGAAAAATGAAAATCCCACATATCACATAAAACAAACAAGACCCAAAATGCCATGAATCCCAAAAAGTGTATACAAAATAAAAATTCAATTCATACAGTAACAGAACTTAATATTTATCTCTATGAATCAAAGTTCATTTCTTTTTTCTTTTCAAAGAAAGGGAACAAAATGTAATAATATTATTACTACTATTTTTTTAACGTTTAATATCCATGATGCTTTTGACCTTCGGAGCATAGAGTGAATAAACCACAGCTTGTCTTTTGGCGACTTCAAGCTGAGCTTTACCGTCGGAGAAAGCGGCGGCGAGCTGCGAAGGGTCGGTTAAGTTCTTGTTGTCACGAAACGCGTCGATGGTTCGTCGTTTCGTGTACTCCCTTATGTTGTAGTCACAGAACTGACGTGCCACTCGAAGCAGTGATCGGTAAAGTTGTAAAACCTCGGTTCTCGTCGGCGCTACTACCCCTGACGCCGCCATTTCCCTTTCCTCCTTTGTTTTTTTTTTTTCCTTTTATTTTTTAGAGTATTCTCGTGGGGAAAGAGAGAATCTTTGTGTGATAGGCTGGTAGCTTTGCCTTGTTGAATGCTGATTGTTGACTCCTCACTACGCGTCGTTTTGTCCTTAAAACCGAGAAATTATTTCATTAGAAGCTAATAAGATTTATAACGTCACAAGTCGAATTAATACAATCGTATATGTTAAATAAAAAAATTTTAAAAATTAAAAATAAAAATTAAATTAAATTTATTCATATTATTATTTTTTAAAAATAATATTTAATAAATTTAAATATTTTAATTTTATTTATTAAATTAAAATTTTTTATTTTAATAAAATTTTTTATTCTATAAATTATACTTATTCGCACAAATACCTCAAATAATTTTCACTAATTAATACAACGAGCTCAACAAAGCATGTATTGGTGAAACGGGATTACAATCCACCCAATCCAATAATCGAATTATCTGTCCGCACTCCGCACGGTAGCTTGACCTAAATTATATCGGTTTTTGATTAAAGGTTTTCCAATTTAAGGTAATTCGATATAAATTATTATTTATTTAATAAAATTATTTTTATTTAAATTTAATTATAAAAAATATAAAATTAATATATTTTTTAATATTTTAATAATTTTAAATAATAAAACAAGCTTGAATAAATAAACAAATTTAATCCCAATAGCTGAAGCAATAAACAAATCCAATATGAAATTTTCCTAATCTAAATAAATCTATTAATTGAAATTTGAATTACAAAAATAAAGGAAATAATTAATACATATTTTAGATTTAATTTCTTAATTTAACCATCATTTATATTTGAAATTAAGTTACTTTATTATTAAAAAAAAAACTAAAGCCACTCCCCTCTAATTTTTTTTCTTTTTGGTAATTAAAATTTGAAATTTGGTGGCAGAAAGGTTTTGTTTGGGGAAAAATAATTTATGTTTTTATTATTTCAATGAACCATGCATAAAATATTTTTATTATTTATTTTTTAAAAAAATCAATATTAATATTAAAAAATTATTTTTAGGGATTTATCTTTTAAAAATAAAATTATAAAGATAAAAAGTAATTTAAATTTAAAAAATTTTCTTTTATCCTTTTTCTTTTTAAAAAAAATTATTTTATTTTTTAAAAAATTTTATTTTATTTTCCCTCTAGTTCAGATGTGTCGGCAAAAGCAAAGTGAGTGAGAATTACTGTATAAATAGGGAAAAAAAATTTTAATTATGAAAAAGGAAAAGTTAGTGACTTTAGCCAAATCTCCGATTTAACATATAAAAATTGTTAGGACTTACCTTTCAGTTTCGTTGGGCTTAGATCTCTTTCTTTTACCTCAAAAAATGGCTTCCCTTTGTTCACTAACTTTGATTTTGATTTGCATTTTCGCTTTCTCACTCTCCATTGCTCACTCCAAAACTCTCAAGAGAGATGGTACGTTTTGCTTTAGCTCTTTCAACTAGATCTTCCTTACTTTTTGCTCCGTTTGGTTGCTGAGAAAAATGTGGGAAGAAATGATTAAGAAAAAAAAATGGGAAAACCTTTTTTTTTTTAACATGCCCAGAATGTTAAACTTGTTCATTTCATTGAACTGGAAAAAACCCATTTTTTTGGTACCAAGTAAGTTGGTTCTTTCAGTAGTTGTGTTCCATTTTGTGAATTAAAGTTGTGATCTTATTGCTTCTTAAGTTTTTTTTTTTTTCTTCTTTTTTTTAAAAATCTTTTTAGGAATGGTTTATGCCTTACCTGTTTGTCAATCAGATGTCAACTAATTAAGTGCAACTTTCTATCCATTTAGCTTGAATTTTTATAGATCAACTTAGTTAAAAAATGTACTTAAATTGATCTTGGTTTAACGGCTTTGACACTTTATTTTTGGTTAAAATCTAAGAATCTGTTTTCTCAATTGCAAAATAGAACGATTAGAACTTTTAAGTAGCCTTTTAGGGATGTCTCTGATGTTTATTGTTACTTTTGAGTAAGAATTTGGAGTTATCATCATTAAGATAATTAAAATAGAATGTAAATGTGCACGATGCGACAGGTTAATAGTTGCTATTTTATTGCAGTAAAAGCCTTAAATGAGATAAAAGCATCACTTGGATGGCGAGTGGTATATGCGTGGATCGGAGATGATCCATGTGGAGATGGTGATTTGCCGCCTTGGTCTGGTGTAACATGTTCTACTCAAGGAGACTATAGAGTTGTTACTGAACTGTAAGTATCATTGCTGCTATGCATCATTATTGGCGTTTGGTTTCTTGTCCGCCCATAATGGGTGGTACTGGACCCAAGACAAGAACGCCATAACTGCCTAAGGCAGTCTTCAAGCATCCTTATGATAAGTGCCAATAAGGCATTTTAAATGTTTTGTTTATAGATTATATAAACAACGCCGATAAGTTTTTTAATTCTGCATTTTGTTTATAGATTATAAATGTTATACTCTTCAGTCCTGTTTTAAAATTCCTTATTGGAACCTCAATAAAATGCTTAATATGTAATGCAACCTAACAAACATTTCGAATGCCTTTTGCTTTCACATTCTATGTTTTTTCCAACTTGTATCAATATCTTATATCAAGGGTTAGGGGAAAGATATTTGAGTGAGTAGTTTTCTGCTATGATTGAATTCAAATGCCTTTCGCTTTCTCATTCTATGTTTTGCTTCAACTTGTACCTACATCTTATGTTAGGGGATCAGGGAAAGATATAGAAGTGAATAGTTTTCTGCCCGATTCACTGTTGTATGTAATTATATCGGTTTGTATCGACTCTGACCTTAGCTTGTGATTATAAACGTTTTCTTTCACAGGGAAGTCTATGCAGTATCAATCGTTGGTCCTTTTCCTATTGCTGTAACTAATTTGTTGGATTTAACAAGGCTGTAAGTTCACTTTTTCTTGCCTAATAAGCTAAAATATGTTTTGAAAGGTCCAGAAAACCTGTTATTTGTTAGTTCTTTTCTGACTGTGCTTCAAAATGGTAATCAAATCCCCTGTAAACCAAAGCTTCAAATTACAAGATCGAGTTTTGGTCCCCATAAGTTCTTTTGGAGTCTTTTAGGAATTAGAATATTGCTTGTACTTGAGTGTCATTTCCTGTTCTTGATCCGTAGACCATGCAGATGAATTTGCCATTTTAAAGCAGTAAGCATACTGTTCTTCCTTCTAGTAAGGTGCAGAAAAAATGGAGAAAAAACATTGGGCTTGTAACTCGAAAGCTTGATGCAAGCACGGTTTCTTCTGTTCTTCTTTCTGATATGGCCCTAGTATCTTTTCACTTGCACCTATCGCCTTACGACACCTAGTGTGGATTTGCATGTCTGTATAAGTTCATGTCCATAATTTATCCATCATTCACTCGCATTCAACGCTTTTAATTGTTTGCATAAATTACAATCACCTGAAATCGTGATGAAATAATGTCTCATTACTATCTCAGTGTCTGGTTAGTCTTGGTTTTTACTAACGATAAGGTAATTTATATATACAAAATAATCATCAGCACAGGGTTACCATGTATACCTTTTGGCCTCCAAAATTTACTTGAGAGTTCTAGCCGGACCTTTTTTCCTTCTTGACTTTGCAAACATGGCAGGGATCTCCATAACAACAAGCTGACGGGCCCAATTCCTCCCCAAATTGGACGGTTGAGACGACTTAGAATATTGTATGTTTTCTTCTTCTGTTAACTGTTATTGGTGTGGGAGACTTCATAATAACTCTCTCTTTCTCTGTATATCAGTATATATTGACTCAATTCCTGTACTTTCCTGTGAGTTTCACTCAAGAGTTTCGTGCTCATGTTTTTCTTCAAAATTATTATATACAGCATTTTTCCATAAGTGAAGCAATTATGATTTCGAGGTCTTTGTTATTACCGAAGTAATTGCTCCGACACAGGTACTTCAACAAAAATGAAGGGTCAGAGCAACATAGGCTATGTTACACCTATCAGTAGATCCAAGCTTCATCATTGGATATTAACCATGTTTCAATATCTAGATTCCAGACCAATAGTTAGAATTGCCATTCTTTTGTAATGAAAGAATGGCAGATAAAAATTTTAGGAGCAAACATTTTAGTTTCTTCGAAATTTTGTCATCTTTCATCATAGAATATGTTTTGATGGATTGAGCAGAAACTTGAGGTGGAATAAACTCCAAGATGTCCTTCCTCCAGAGATTGGTGAGCTGAAAAAACTAACCCATCTGTGAGTATCTTTTTTCTAGTCACGGAAATCTCTTGGTTTGTATTGAATGGGTTTGTACATGCATGCTGGAGGTTTGCAGATATCTAATTGTACTTTCTTCAGGTCATTGAGCTTTAATAATTTCAAGGGTGAGATTCCAAGGGAGCTTGCAAATCTACCTGAGCTTCGCTATCTCTACCTTCAAGAAAACTGCTTCACTGGTCGAGTACCAGCAGAGTTGGGCACTTTACAAAACCTTCGGCACTTGTAATATTCTGTCTACTATTTTCTGTACCTTCCGCTATCAAACTTTTTGTCATTATCGTGCTAAATGGACCCGTTTGTTTCTCCAGGGATGTTGGTAATAATCATTTGGTCGGTACCATTAGGGAGCTTATTCGTATTGAAGGATGCTTTCCAGTTCTACGCAATTTGTATGTTACATTTTATTTGTTAATGTGTTATGAAACTCTTGTAGTCAGTTATTGTTGTGCAAGTTTTTGCATGATTTTTGTTTTGCTATACGATCGAAGTAAATGGTTGTCTTAAGGTTGCTTATGTAGGTATTTAAATAACAATTATTTGACTGGAGGAATTCCGGCTCAGCTGGCAAATTTGACAAATTTGGAGATATTGTAAGTACCAGTAATACATATTTAAGCTATGTTACTCTGACTCTTCATTCCCCCTGAAGTACTGTGTTTGACATTCAGATATAGTTATGAGACTATGATCCAGCAAATATAGAGGGAAACTTAGAAAAAAGTTGAGCATACCCGTGTTGGATACATCTCTATCCAACACTCACCCCCTAGTCCGAGTAACATAGTATTTAAGCAATTGGTATCATGAGATTCTTCTTCTTTTTAGGGCTTTGAAATCCCTTACAACCTTTTTTTTTTTGGTATCGGTTTCAGGTACCTTTCATACAACAGGATGTCTGGAGCAATACCAGCAGCACTGGCCCATATTCCTAAACTGACATATTTGTAAGATTTTCTAAAACACTTGAGTCTAGTTTCTGTTTGAAATCTGTACATACTTTCGGAGTCGCTTTCACTTATTCTTGGAAATGTTTTCTTTTCGTGATCCTTGCATTTCTTTTACTCGATGAAATTTTAAGGAAAAGAAAAACGCAGCAGGGTGGAGAGAGGGAGGGTTCTTGTTACAAGTAACATATTGCATGATCGTGTACTTTGTTGTGATGTTTAACTTCTGGTCTTGAACTTCGACGAAAACAGGTACTTGGATCATAACCAATTCTCCGGCAGGATTCCCGCCGCGTTCTATAAGCATACTTTCTTGAAAGAGTTGTGAGTTTGCCTTCTTCATCGCATAAATTTGCGAGAAAAAAAATAGCCACTTCAAATACCATTTAAGGTGAAAAAAAGGGAAATAAATATCAAACTTTCTTTTCTAATGCCGATTTGCAGGTATATCGAAGGAAATGGATTCCGGCCAGGTGTAAAACCCATTGGTGCACACAAGGTCCTTGAACTTTCTGACACAGATTTCTTGGTTTAGTTTTAAAACTGTCAAAGAACACGAACGCGATCACAATCAATCTGATTGCCACAGATTCCGAGAAAGAAAGTATTGGACTCCTATCTAATACCTTACTCGAAGCCGCTGGTATTTGCGCTGTATATATATGATATACTTGGTTTTTATAGCATCATCTGCAGCTTTATTGTATCAAAATATGTGGTGTTTTAAACAGCTGAAAGCTGGAATTAAAGATGGGAGAATGCTCAAATTATCACATTTTGTTGATTAATGAAACTTTCAATTTTGAAATAGAGAGGAAGATGTCTTATTATTAGCCTTAACATTTTTGTAGGTATTTTGATGCTTTATTTCGTAACCAAGAAAATGACTGGAACAGTGTCATTGTTTAAAAAAAAAGACATGGGCCTGAAGGATTCTGGGTATTAAAAGAAAACAGCATCTAGCCCGAAAATTTATTTTATTTTTTATAATAATATTAAATATTCCTTTTATATCAATATTTATAATTTTTTTATTACTAAAATAACTTGGGTTAAGTCGATATGAACTAAGACCTATGGAGTCAAACGGGTAATCCAATCTACGACTGATTATAAGTTAAATCGATTGGGTTTATACGCTAAGCCGATGAGCCGAAGGCAAAGCTAAGGGATTTGAAAAAAAATCAGATCATGACCTAACTCGACCATATTCACCGTGGCTCAACCCAAGTGGATAACCCAACCAGACCATATTCACTATGGCCTAACCCGAATGGATCACAACTCAAGCTGATCCACAAACAGGTCTATTTTCCGCTCACTCCAATCATGGAATATCATACATTTCCATTGGAAATAATATAATATATTTATCATTGCATAACTAAAAATAATGATTGATACAACATTGCTTATTATCCAGATAACATTGCTGCAAACACTAAATGATAATTACAATTGCTTGAAACTATATTCAGCCAAAAACTAATAATTTTTGCTATTATCATAATCAACACCTCATTATTGCATTACTAGTGTAAGTTACGTTACCTGGACTCGTAGGTGAGTGTCAATAGGGGTATACTCAATTTTTTCTAAGTTTTTCATATATTTAAAGATCATACCTTATATTCATGTCCAAATATGTATTGGACATAAATGTCAAATATTTTAAGAAAAATGAAGAGTCCGGGTAACATAGGCAGTAGGAGAAATGGGGAAGTCATCCACAAGCTGGAGCTTCGAAGTTGGGGAATACTATGAATGCGATCGACAAAGGAGAGACGGATATTGGAGACTTCACGTTAACATGGACAGGGTCTAGGGTCGGGATGTTTCCAGCACCGGTAAGTTCTAAGGGAATGCCGTTAAGAACCATAGTTCGGCTTTGAAGGTATCCGTCTTTTGGAGTTAAATGATACTCTTCTCTGAATAAAGCTTCATCTGAAGCTTTAACTCCAACCCAGGAAAACATTTTCTTGAGACTATGTGTGAAACTGCTGTCCTTGCTGATGCTTTGTTCTTTTACATCCAACTTGAGGTTGATGCTGTTTTGAACATTCATTACAAAGTACGTCTGATTGCTCAGGTTGATCACGAGTAAAGTAACACCAACCTGCAACAGGATGTCGAGATCGTCATCAAGGAAACCATAAAAAAGATCTATGTTGGCGAAATAATGGTTTAATATTGAAAAAATAAAATCTAATCGGCTGTATGATTTCAGATGATGCCAAAGTTCCTGAGATAAGGATTGTTTGCATAATGGTTCAATTGTTATGTTCACATTCATTTTGAAAACTCGGGAGGAGAAGGAGACCATGATCGAATGAATTTCGACCAAGTAACCTTCAAGTGTGAGCCGAAGAAACCTTAGCAACATCCTCGGCTTAGT
>JBBYHK010000006.1:12892245-12903946 GCA_038382065.1 Adansonia grandidieri | reverse complement strand
CTCCACCTCCACCCCCATCCCCACCCCCACCCCCATCGATGTCTGGTGCCCCACCTCATCCACCTCCACCACCCCGATCGACGTTTGGGGTCTCGCTTCCTCCACCTCCCCCACCCCGATCGACATCTGGGGTCCCGCTTCCTCCACCTCTTCCACCCCGATCGATGTCTAGTGTCCCACCTCCTCCACATCCACCACCCCCATCAATGTCTGGTGCCCCACCTCCGCCTCCACCACCCCCATTGATGTTTGGTGCGCCACCTCCTAAATTTGGGGCCCCTCCTCCACCCCCTCCCCCTTTGCGTGGAGTGCCACCTCCACCTCCTCCCCCACGCGGAGGACCACCCCCACCACCTCCGCCTGGTCGTGGAGCGCCAGCACCACCCCCGCCTCCTATGCGTGGAGCTCCTCCGGGTGGAGCACCACCTCCACCACCACCTCCTGGAGGTCGTGCACCTGGTCCTCCACCTCCACCTGGAGCTCCTGGCCCTCCAGCTCCACCTGGAGCTCCTGGTGGTCCACCTCCTCCGCCTATGAGAGGAAGAGGGCGTGGGCTATTGCGTCCGGGAGCTGCTGCAGCTCCTCGGAGATCTTCCTTAAAGCCATTGCACTGGAGCAAGGTCACAAGGGCGATACAAGGAAGCTTATGGGAAGAACTGCAAAGACACGGAGAGCCTCAAATGTATTATATCTTTTTGTATTGATTTATTTATTTAATTTATTTCACTTCCATAAATGATAATTTCTGACTAGATGTTTATGCTAACATCCATGGGATCATATATTTGCTTTACTCTTCTACATTTATTAATTTGCCATTTGCATTTGCTGACATTGCCTTCTTTCTCCTAGTGCACCCGAATTTGATGTGTCAGAGATTGAGACTCTTTTCTCTGCTGTTGTTCCTAAACCTGCTGATTCTGGGGGTAAATCTGGAGGGCAACGCAAGTCAGCTGGATCAAAACCTGACAAAGTCCACTTGGTAATATGGAATTTCATTTTTCTGAATAAACCCTATACATCTGTGTTTCTTGTTGGTGATTGTGGTACTGTTACTTGAAACAGCTTGAATAGAACAAGGTCTGTACCTTTTAGAAATTAAAGAATTCATAATTTTAACCATATATTGCAAGATATCACATTTTCATGAGAAAGAGGCATTCTAATCTATGTCTTGTAGTTCAAATTGATGATATATGCTTCCCTTTCTGATTCTTGGAAGTGTTCCAAAGAAAGCTGGAAGTTGAAGATATTAATGAAGTTTTTATTCTATAATTATTTTTTTGGGACATAAGTATTTTGAGCTATACAATGGGAGGTAGCCTCATAAATCCCATCCCACCTATCCCAAGATTCGAGCTCGAGACCTTCAAGATAGATTCTCAAGGTATAACTGCTATGAGGTCCTCTTGGGACTATGTGCATTCTTTATGTTTTCTATCCCTGATTTTCTCATGTTTTTGCTGTTTCTAATTTTTGGGACATGCAAAAATGCTTTTCTGGAAATGCCAAAATGTGTAAAAAATTTGTGTTTATTACTTTTCTGGTACTTGATAAGACCGTCATAATGATTATTACTATTTCCCTCTTCTCCGCTGTCGTTGCTAACAAATTTTATTTATTGCCCTGTAGATCGACTTGAGGAGGGCCAACAACACTGAAATTATGCTCACTAAAGTTAAGATGCCACTTTCTGATATGATGGTAAGCTGGATGTGCCCATGTTCTTGCATTTATAAATGGTTTCTTACACAACTGGAGGAAGAGTGTAGGTTATTCTCATTTATAAAGATGTGAACTTGGAGTATGGCAGTTTTCCCTGTAATATAGATAAACTGGACTACAAATTTATTTGATTCATGTTGTTTTGCTAGTGGTTGCGCATAACGGCCTAGAGATGTGGTATCCTTAGGGCCATTGGCTTCTTTAGTAGATTCTATTTCGGTGTAATGCTAATTCTTAGGATTCTCATTCTATTTTTGATTGAATTAGTGGATGCTTGGGGGAAAATGGGATTTTCTTTGAAATGATCCCTTCTCTGTTCTGTTTTCCTTTTTCTTCTGTTTTAATTGAAGGTTTTCAGTTTATTTGTTTACTAACCATGTTTGGCTTCATTCATGTATTTTCTCAGGCTGCAGTGCTAGCAATGGATGATACAGTTTTAGATGTTGATCAAGTGGAAAATCTCATAAAATTTTGCCCAACTAAAGAGGAAATGGAACTTCTCAAGGTGAAGCTTTAGCATATGCATAGATTCGGTATTGAATTTTAAGCTATTCCGAACTGCTTTTTTACTCTGTAGGAATCCATTTACCATTACAAATTTGTTTTCTTTGATTGTGATTTACTCTCCTTGTGACTTTTTAGGGCTACACTGGTGACAAGGATAGTCTAGGGAAGTGTGAACAGGTCTGCAAAATTTTCTCTCACCATATCTTCCAATTTTGTCAAATTGTTAGCCTTGGGTTTTTTACATTGGGTGATTGATAGATGATTGCCTAGCCATTGACCTGTTACAAGTGCATTTTTTTGAAAAATGATTTGTTTATCTTCATGTTCTTCTAAATTTTGGCCATCTAATATTTTTGCACCCATGTATTTGGCTTTATGCTTGATGCATGCTTCTCCCTGCTCAAAGAGCCAATAATATATATATATATATATAATATATATAATATAAATTTTAAGCCATCCAGTTCAAGATTTTGTCTAAAATCGAGATGCTTTGGTATGATAATGAAATCCAATATCTTGTCTTATTTGAAGTGTTTGAATGATCTGAATAACCATTTTTATTTGAAGGCAGTTTGTTTAGGGGGTATGAGGGGAACAAATTTAAAAACTCCCTCTACCTCTCCCCCTTCAAGTTGTTTTCATTTCCTTCTCTTCCCTCTTTTGCTGAAAGGAGACTATAATTTTGTGTATTTATATATGCATTTGTACTGCATAATACTTTCTATATCCTTCACTAAGTTTTTCTTTTTCTGTTCTAGATATATCTAATTAAGTGTCTATTTTCAATGATCCATATTTGTTCTTAACTTTACAAATTTATAATTTATAATACCCTTTTGCATCATCTTTATGAGACAATTTGGCCATTATATTATAGCTTAAAGATGGCAGTTGATGTCGAAGCTTTGATTTGCTTTTATCTTTTTTGCATTTTTATGAGGACATTAAACCAAGTTGAAGTTTCTACTTGTCATAGCTACTATTTTTCCCACTACTGTCTTTCCCTCGTGATGCTTGATAACACCTTAATTAACATAGTAATACCAGTACAATTTGTGTAGTTATGATTAAAACATGAATCTAGATGAATCTGTATTGCTATTAAATAAAGAGCCTGATCAAGGAAAATGCACAAGCAATAGCAGAAACATTACGTAAGAATCCTAATGTCTTGGCAGCAACTTAGTTGATCTTGTAGGAAAAGCTGTTGGATTTGAGGACAAGGGTAGGTCTGTCTTGATAAGCATGTGGAGATGGTGTCTTTTCATTTTTTCTATTGTCAATGTCGAAGAATACATTGGTATCATTTTCTTTTTTCTTGTGTGTTATGTGGATGTGTCTGCAAGTTATGTTTTTAAGGATATATTCTCATCATTAAGGGCTTGATTGAGAAACTGCAGTATTATTTATGAGCGTGAATAGAGTTAAGGCTGTTGCCTGAAAGTTTGTTGATGTAGATCATTGTTTTTGAATAGAGGGAGCATTAGTTATTTATTTGACTATTGTTATCATGTTCTGTAAAATTTTCATTCTGAGAGGTCATAAGCTAGTTCACTGACTGAAATAGATATTGAAAAGGTACATATTTGCCTTTGGAGAGGAGTGTGGTATAGGAAGGGTGTGTATGGTTTACGGTTAGGAGACTGATAGATTTGATCCCCCTCTTGATTTTATGGTTTTGTGTAGGAAGAGAAATATAAGGATGTTCTGGGGAAGAATTACCCTTAGCTCCTGTGCTTTTATACTCCTGTTTTTAATTAAATAGGCATTAGCAAATGGAAGTGCAAGAGGCTATTGATTTTTATATCCATTGGTCTGTTAAAGTTAGCTTTGTACTTCAGTTGGAATTCCCTTGGTTCTTTTTAGTGATACGTGTTCTTTGCTTATTCCCAAAAAAAAAAAAAAAAAAAGAAAAAAAAAGGCCAGATGAAGTTGCACTTGTGTATTAGTAGATTTTGGTTGATCCAACATTAAGGAAATAAATAAAGCACTAGAGAACAATGATTTTTTGTATAGCACTATAGAGAATACAAGATAATGACACTGGTATTCTCTATTATAAAGAAACTCTAGGTAAAACAATTAGGTTCCTGGATGCTTCTTGAATGACGTGTTTCATTTGATCCATCTTGCAAAAACTTCTAAAACCCAACAGCTTTGATTTTTCATGTTCAGTACTTTTTGGAGCTGATGAAAGTGCCACGAGTAGAGTCAAAATTAAGAGTGTTTTCTTTCAAGATTCAGTTCGGTTCTCAGGTTTGGCGGTATCTCCATAGTTAATCTGATTTGATAAATTTACAATATTATTTAATAATTAATATTTTGCTTTTTTTCTCCTTTTTGTTTTATTGAATCCCCTGTTTGACCTGTGTTCTCACACTTTTTACCACCTGCAGATTACTGAATTTAAAAAGAGCTTAAACACTGTAAATTCCGCATGTAATGAGGTATATCCTTAATATCAGTGACGAGACTTGACTGCAGTTTTTGTTTATTCTTTGTCTTACTAGTTTTATATTGGTTATTTAGGTACGAAATTCCCTTAAATTAAAGGAGATCATGAAGAAAATTCTCTATCTGGGAAATACATTGAACCAAGGAACTGCAAGGGGTAAAGTGACATATTTAAATTTCCTTTTGGCTTCTGTCTTTGATGCTAGAAATGCAGCTTATAAAAAGATTATGTAGAGAAGAGAGTTACTAGCCAAACCACGCGTGTAATGTAGTACTTTGATGTTTGTCTAGACTCATGCATTTGAATAATACTTGCTTTGGTGTTTACCTGCGCTGTTTCAGATGAGGTTAAGTTACAGCATTTGGCAGCATTCCCGTATCTTAAAGTGGAAATCTTGTTGGTCTGTAGTCCTAGGGCATAGTATGCATTTCAGATGAGGTTAAGTTACAGTATTTGGCAGCATTCCTGTATCTTAAAGTGGAAATCTTGTTGGTCTTTAGTCCTAGGGCATATTATGCAGTTTTGAAAGTATGCTTATCATTTCTGTTAGTTGCTATGAGATGCTTTTGAGGCTTACTTTATGACCTCATGTTCTAACTTCTTGTTCTTTAGAAGAAATGCCAAATGTTTTTTGGATGTTAGAAGAAAAGTGATGTATGATTTTCTGAACTTTTCTTATTTATTTCTTGTTTATGTCATAATTTTAGAAGTGGCAGGGCATCTCAGAGTCTTGGTGTTTTTGTGGGTTCTAATTCCATAGATCTGTAGTAACTTGTACTTTTTAGTGTGCTTGAGCAATGTGATTCAAATTGAGGTGTTTAATTCTAAATCAAATGAAGATTGCTTCACTACGGCAAATCATCTAGTCGTTCTTGTCAATAGCTAGAAGTTTAAGTGGATTATGCATTTACGTCCTTTAATGTCCAATTTCCATGTTCATGTCTTTTATTTTGAATTTTTATGCTGGCATCAAGCAATCCCTAGTTGTGCTACTTCCAGTTTTTTCCTTTGCCAAAGCTACTAGTTCCAAGTGTGGTGTTGTTTTTTTACGCATTATTCAGATTTGAGTTGCTGAAAATTTTTTAACCGTTGCATGTTCCTTGAATATGAAGGTTCAAATCATTTCCACTTATGCAGGTTCTGCAGTTGGATTTAAGTTGGACAGTCTTCTAAAGCTAACAGATACACGTGCTTCTACCAGCAAGATGACACTAATGCATTATCTTTGCAAGGTTCGGTTACTAATTTTCTTTTTCTTTGTGGTGTTATTAAGTTCATTCTGCTTCTTGTAAGATTTGCCTGAATTATGTGTTGCATTACTGCTAAAGGCTTGTTTCTGATCCATCAGCAACTGTCAGTTCTAATCAAGTCTCGATTGTGTTTTTTTTGGCTCAGGTCCTAGCTGCCAAGGCACCAGCGCTTTTAGATTTTCACCTGGATTTTGTTAGCCTTGAGGCTGCAACTAAGGTTTCCATCAATCTTTTAGCATTTGAGGTTTGTAGTTTGGTAACACTGTGTTTAGTTTGAAGCCTTGTCTCCTTGCAGATACAATTAAAATCTTTAGCAGAAGAAATGCAAGCTATAATTAAGGGATTAGAAAAGCTTAAGCAGGAGCTGGTTGCATCTGAAAATGATGGTCCTGTGTCCGAAGTTTTCCGGAAGGTACATAGTTGTTTCATTGCTTTTTATTCTTCAACATAGCTGTATGTGGTTTGTTGCATTGTCTTCACTGTATCTTACTACATGTCGACTAATTTTTTTGGGTCACATCCCACTTGTTGACCATCAACGGAGTTCCTGACTGGCTACTAGGCTCTTTTTTTTTCCTTTATTTTTTTTCACCCTTTGCCTTTATAACTAAATATTATGTAAACATGAAATACCCCTAAAAGTTGGTCGGTAAAAAATGAACCGGAGTAGTGCAAATTTAAAATGCAAAGGCATTGGCTTTGAAGCTCAAGTGATTATTGCTAATATAGTGGAATATTAATAAAATAATATGGTTAGAAACAATAATGTTCTCTGCTTTTACAGTCCTTGCCAATTAAACTCTGTTGGGTTTTATATTTTTCTGATGCAGTGGAGTGAGCATTTGTTATAGCCTTCTGACCTACATCAAACAAGATCAACTGCTTTTTATTTTTCAAAGGGAACGCTGCTTTCATTTTTCTAATGTTTCTTTTTTTTCTTTTTTGAATTTAGACATTAAAGGAATTCATTTCTGTTGCTGAAACGGAGGTGGCATCCTTAACAAATCTATATTCTATGGTGGTAAGTTTCCAACTTTTGATTTGATATGTCATCTAACGCTGTCCAACTCTTCTGATTATATCTCTAATCATTTAATTTTATCCCCTTTTTGGTGGACAGGGTAGAAATGCAGATGCACTTGCCCTCTATTTTGGTGAGGATCCAGCGAAATGCCCATTTGAGCAAGGTAGATTGTAGATTTAATACCTTCTGTACCTATTATGCCTGAGTAGTTATATACAATGTCCTTAATTGAAATGTTAGAAAAAAGCATTTTATTCACTTTTCTTTCCTTTTTCTTCAACCTCCACCCCACTCAACCCCTTTTTCTTTTTCCTTTTCCCCCATCAAATATGAAAAAGCTATGTTGCTGTAACTCTTCATTTTTCTTCAAGTGCCCGTGCTTGCGCATATCTGGACATGGGTTTCGGGATATGACTCTCCAAGCTCATGGAAAAACCTAGAAAAATTTGATCATACCCCAAGTACCACTTACACCTGACTCTGAGTACATTAGGGAAAATGGAATATCAGTCATCATATGGTTAATGGGCCAAATGTTTCAGAAAGTTGTCTTGTTAGGGCCAAATGAGGGGGAAAATCTGCCGGAAGAAGTAAAAAAGTAAAGATGAAGATTAGCATCTTATGGTAGAGAAGGATGATGTTAAAGTGTATATAATTTGTAGGAAACTAAAATACTTACAAAACAGGCCCTAAGGTTTTTCGATTTTCTAAGGCTCAATTCGGTTGTTCTTTTATAGCTTCCTTAAGCAAAAGCAGATGTAAAAAGTAAATTTATATTTGGTTAAAAATGAGTAAATTCCTTAGAAGTACCATCAAGTTAGGCATAATTTTTTTTTTATCATGTTTCTTTTATTCATAAAACTAAATTTTTAAGTTTTTAGATCTTCGGAGATATCTTTGTTTTTTATATCAGCACTCATTTTTTGCTATCTACAGACAATGCATACGATGAATAGTAAACGCAACAACCAAGAAGAACCGAATTTTATCTTACTTAGGATTCTGTTTAGCGTTCATGTATTAAAGTCTAAATCGCCTTGTATTAGCATCTGGTTGGTGTTCTGTTTATTTCATTCTAAATCAACATGTTCCTCACAGTATACTAGTTTTATATGGTGATTTGAAGTTGAATTCGTCAAATCTGATGCCGTATTGATCACTGCAGTTACTGCAACACTCTTGAATTTCGTGAGATTGTTTCGAAAATCACATGAAGAGAATATTAAACAGGCAGAATTGGACAAGAAGAAAGCTGAGAAGGAGGCTGAAATAGAGAAGGCTAACCAAAAAAAGCAGAGTGCAAAAAATAGTTGAGGATCAGTTTCTCTATTCACTACAGGGTAAAATATGCTCCCTCCAATCAGCAGATGTCCCTGCCGACCAGTTTTGACTGAATGACCAGAACATGCTGCTTTCGAGGACTTTTTTGAGATGCCTCCCTTTCTCTGGTACTGGTGCTATTTCGATCCTCCGGAGATGTTGTAATTGAGGCAAGGGCCTTGTCCTGGAGGCATTTTGCTGGCCTTGTATTATGCATTAAGGCTTCAAATCCCATTACTGTGAATGATGTTATGATCACAACTGAGTAGCAGCAGAGGTTTAAAATGCAAGACATCAAGGTAACTGCTATGGCCCCTTCTAGCGTTATTTTTTTCCAGAAGGAAATTTGTAGCCATGGACCAGCACTTCGCCACCATGATCGGGCGATTCCTTTTCAGCTTCGGCCAGCAGCGGATGCCTGCGGGATTGTAAAGCTGGAAAGTCCCCCACTGTACCATGAAAAACATGTACAAAGCTCTAACCATCCATTTAACCGTAGAATTCAATTCTTTTGTCTTGTAACATAATCTTTTCCCCCTCCTTTTTTTTGTTTGAAAAAAGCCCATCATAGAAAAGAGGTTGTATAGGTTGTTAGGCATTAGAAAAAGAGAAATTAGAAAGACTGGGCTTTGTTTAATGTAATTGTAAAATAGCAACCAGAATATAGCTGCTGATTTGTAAACCTATTTGTTTTCTTCCATTTGATTTTGATTTGATTCAATTTGATTCCTCAATCGAGTGAAATTGTTTGTTCCCTCTCTCGGATTTTAGCTATTTTATTGGAAATCTTCATAATTCGTTCTGTACCCTGATGGATGTAACCAAGTTCAAATTTGAGCTCGACTCAAATTTTCAAAATTTGAAATTGGTTGAGTTTTATTTTTCAAGCTCGAGTTTGATTCAAGATAAACGTTAAACTGTTAAAGTTTGCTCAACTAGGCTTGTTTATCCATAAAAAATAAGTTTGATTCTCGTGTTTGACTCTAAATTTGATTTTTTATATTCGAACTTAAAAAGATTGAATTTAAATTGAAACTTTTTTGATACTAATTAAAAATAAAAAATTTAATTAAATTTATAAGTTATTCGAATTAAGTATTAATAGATTTTAATGTGGCTAACTTTGAATTTGACTCTACAATAATTGAGTTAATTTAATTTTTTTAATCAAATCTGAGTAGCTTAAGAGTACTGATGTTTCGTTTATACTACAGAGAAGATTCCACTTACAGCTGATTGATTCATATTGCGAAAACAGAGGAACATTTCATTGTTTTTAGCTTTATTGTCAACCTCAGGTGAGTGTTTCCATATCCAACCAATTCGTCCACCAAGATTTGCGGTTTGGGTGTAGTTAGCTCTTAAGATGCAAGCCTCTTAATGGGTGCATACATGTTGAATGTCAACCGCGAAAAACCTAAATGCTAGCAAATTGTCAAATATATAAACATGAATTTTTATATTAAACATGCCAAATTATATTTATAATTATTTTTTTGTATTTATTAATTGTATTTGTTTATATAATTTAGTGAGATTGTGATGATGTTACTTGCGATCCTGTCTACTCCTTTAAGAGTGCTTGGTATCCTTTCTTCGTACAAATTATAGCAAAAAGACTTTAAATGAGAGGCCCTTTGTTATATTCACAAGAAGCGTACCTTATAAGGAGACAAAATATTGAGGTTGTGAAACTCAAAGAGGACAATATCAGTATTGTGGTACGACACCAAAGGACTCGCGAAGGGGTAGGCAGGATCATAGGTGATACCAAGAGCCTAGAGTTAGCTAGGAAAGATCAATGGACCGTCTTAGAAAAGGATATCAAACGTTTCGGAAAAAATAGATAGAATCAAAAGTGATACCAAGTGTCCCAAAGTCGAATAAACAGGATCACTAAACCACCCAAAAGAAGATACCAAACGCTCCTAAGAAAATAGGCGGGGTATCAGGACAAGTTCATTACGTAGATGTGTCGATTGTGGAGAGAAGTCTGAAGCAGGAACACCATACAATTTTCGGGCCTAACCAATGCCCTGGATTTTCAATGCTGGTTCAAATTCACCGATTTTTCTTTTCTTCTCTTACCCGAGCAGTAACACTCCAATCTCATGTTAAAAATTGCGAGGATCTGTTATAGTTGACATGGAAACTTGAATTCATACTGATGAAGCACTTTTTATAAATAAAATCTTAACTCAAGGGACACAAATACGATGACACGAGAATTTTTTTTAAAAATTAAAATATAAATATGGTAAAACACGAAAAAAATATTTTTATATAATAATAAAAAAATAAAAATATAAGATTGATATTTTTCAATTCAATATTAATATGTAAATATCTTTTCACTTATTTAAAATTATTTTTGAATTTAAAATTTTGAATTTTGAAAATTCTATTAGAACCAAATTATTCATTTTTAATTCTATACTCGAGAGAAAAATGCAAAAAAAAAAAGTCATAGTATATTCAAGCATTTACAATCGTGTCTTTACAGTATTTTGATCGAGTCCGATTTTACTTTTATTTTTTTAACATGTCTTCACATGTCTAGTAGCGGAGCTAGAATATTTCTTTTGGCGGATGAACATAAAGATAAAATAGAGCTAGAATTTTTTAAAATTAATATGTTGAATTTAACCAAAAATATAAATATAAATATATAATATATTTATTTAACTGATTGTTGAAAGATAAATGTGTAATGCATTAAAAATTTAAATTTTTTTTTTTGTGATTAATACTAATAATATTATATTTTTTCTACATGTTTTAATACATAAAATTAAATTATAAACAAACATAAAAAATTAAATAAATATAAATTTTATTTTGTAGGTAATTTATATACATAGATTCTATATATTAAGAGATTTTTAAAATTTTTGAAAGAACGTGGCCCCAAAAACTATACAAAGAGCCATCCTAATGTATATTTATGTGTCAAAATTATATCCGTATTAAAAATTATATTCATATCAAACACGTATCAGCCACTTGAATACCTCAATTAACAACAGTGCCAAGTGCTTCGTATATCCTATATCGTAACTAATTGTTTGAATAATATTAAGCAAACCCCCCCATCTGGAAATGAATTTTTGTAGGAAATTCAGCAAAGACTTTGGTTAAATCCCTCTTTTATCTTAATATGCCAAATTTCAAACAATACTTGATTGAATAAGTAAGTTATCCGCGACATAATTCAATTAATTTTATGTAATCATATTTTTACAAAATAATATTTAATAAATTTAGATTCAAATTTTAACATTTTTAATCTTCCTCGATTCTTAGACTACACTACCTATTTGTACAAATATTTGACTAACAAGAAAATCCATTGAAGTTTCATTTGTCAAATAGCAGATAATTTTAACCCAAAGCTGAGCTAAATTGATTCTTTCCTGA
>JBBYHK010000006.1:12846657-12862192 GCA_038382065.1 Adansonia grandidieri | reverse complement strand
GAATTTATATAGCATAAAAGAAGGTGAACTAGGATGTAATTTTTCTGGGAAAAACCGTTAATGATGATCTGGGTATGGATTTGGGTAAGTTTTTTAGTGACTTTACAATTTTGAAGAAGGCAAATGAGGTGTCGCTGTAGAGCTCTGGAGTTGGTTGGATTGGCAGGAATGGCTTCTTTAACTAACATTCGAAGATAAAAGCTAATGAAACAGAACTGGAAGTGGCGGTGGCATGGATATTACAAAGGGCGAGGCTAACATGGTACGTTAAAAATGCTTGTGAGGACCAAAATGGAGATTTAAGGTTATGCCCCGTAAAAATCTACAGTAGACTTTTTGATAGATTTAGTTTAAAATTTTAAAAATTGGATATATAGGTTGGATTTAAAATTGATTAGATTAATTAAATTTTATATAAAAAATTAAAATAATTAAATTAAAATTAATTAGTTGAGTCCATTATGTCGTTTTGATTTTTGTTTTGGACTTATAAAAGGGTAATATAATTATTAACTAAATAAGATAATTGGAGTCAAATTATTTGGAAGATCTTCTAATTATATTATCTAATATAAATTATTTTTTATATTAAAAAAATTAAATAATTCAATCTTTTTTACTTTTAAAAATAAAAAAAAAATCAAATCACTAAGTGAAGTAAAATTTGCCATGAAAAAAACAAATATTAGCAATTGTAACATAGTTGATGCTATTATGCTCTTCAAAGGAGCAGAGTAGAAGAGGATAAAGCTTGGGTAAAGTTTCTTAAATTTGAATCTAGATCGATTAGAAGATCTTGTCACACAAGTATGTAAAAAAAAAAAAATTTTGAACAACATGAATATATTTTAAAACTCTATTTCAATAGATATTTTTTGTTACTTTAACTATAGCTAATGTTACATAATTATTTTTTTTTTGGATCTTTACTTTTTTCTTGAAAGACAAGCTCATGATGCACTCATCATGGGCTTCTCCATCACTATTTTTTTTACCTTACTTTTAGATTGTTCGACATGAAATTACAATTGATTCACTTTACTTGTCTCATTTGTTGGGATATTTGACGTAAGATAAGATACTCAAATATTGGTTTTGGTATCACTTGTTGATTAGACCAATCAATTCCTTTAAAATAAAATTTAAATATTTTTAAATTAGATAAAATCAATATTAAAATATTTTAGCATTAAATAAATATCAAATATAGTAATTTGTTAATAAAAAATGAAATTGATTTAATGATAACTTTAAGAGATTAAGAGTTTAAATTTTACTATTTACAAAAACCTATTTTTGATAAAAAATATTTTTTTAAAAATTGTTATCGGTTTTAAGTTAATTCAATTAAATGTAATCTTTGTCTAACTCTGATTTGAAAAGCCTCAAATTCTCAATTGAATTATAAAACTACCAACCGAACACATGGGAGTTGGGTTTTTCTTTTCCTTGATTTTACATGAATTATGAAAATCCTAAAGAGGCTTCCTTTAATCCAAACAAAACTGTTCAAGGTATTTGCAAGTACCCATCAACCCAAATCCCACCTTAAACCACCCAAATCAAACCAAACCCTTAAAAAATACCTGAACTCCAATTGCAACACCAAAGCCATTCTACTCTTTAGAGAATTACTAAGACACAACCTTTCATCTATTGACAGCTTCTCTTTCTTATTTGTCCTAAAAGCTTGTACCAAAAAGCCTTTCTCACTTGAATTTGAAGGCAAACAATTACATACCCAACTCATAAAATTTGGGTTTCAATCCATCATTCAACTGCAAACATCACTTGTAAGCTATTACTCGGCATCAGGGAATCTTATTGATGCACACTACATGTTTGATGAAACACCCGCGAAAAACATCATTTCCTGGACCGCCTTGATTTCGGCTTATGTTGTCAACCAGAAACCCCAAAAGGCTGTAGAGCTGTTCAGGAAGATGCAGATGCTTAACGTGGAACCTGACCAAGTGACATTAACGGTTGCTCTTTCTGCGTGTGCTGATCTTGGTGCACTAGAAATGGGAGAGTGGATTCACGCATACGTTCGGCGAAAACCGGAGCTGAAGGCAGACTTGAGCCTTAAAAATGCTCTCATAAACATGTATGCAAAATGTGGTGAGATTCAAACTGCAAGGAAATTGTTTGATAGCTTAGGAGAAAAGGATGTCACGACCTGGACTTCCATGATCGTTGGGCATGCATTGCATGGACAAGCAAATGAAGCTCTCGAGCTTTTTGCTAAAATGGAAGAAGTAAAACAGAAGAATAGCACAAATAAGGAAGAGGGTAACCCTGGAAGTTCAGTAATTCTTCCTAACGATGTTACTTTTATTGGGGTTTTGATGGCTTGTAGCCATGGAGGAATGGTTGAGAAAGGTAAGAAATATTATCAATGTATGACTGAAGATTACGGTTTGAAGCCTAGAGATGTTCACTTTGGTTGCATGGTTGATCTTTTTTGCCGATCTGGGCAGCTAAAAGAAGCCTACAATTTCATTTTCGAGATGCCAGGCGGTCAGGCTAATGCAGTAATGTGGAGGACATCGCTGGGAGCTTGTAATATCCATGGAGAAATTGAGCTTGGTGAAAAAGTTAAGGGCCAATTGATGAAGTTGGAGCCTGGGCATGTTGGGGACAATGTTGCCATGTCAAATATCTATGCTGCCAAAGGGATGTGGGATCAGAAAGTGATGGTTAGAGATCGGATTAAGCAACTAAGAAGGGCTCCTGGTTGTAGTTCAATCGAGGTGGCTAGTGAAATCAGTGAGTTTGTCTCTGGGGATGATGATCATCGTTTAAAGGCTGAGATATATGAAGCCCTCAATTCTTTGACTGTCACCATGAAATCATATGACTACTCTCTTGAAATATCAAGCCTGCCACAGTTCTGACCAAGAAATGGCTCCAAACTGTACGTCAGTCATAATTTGGACAGAGATTTAAATTGCACTTGCGGATTATGTTAATTGCGAATGTGATTAATGTTATCACGATAACTTTAAAAATAGTAAAACTTGAATTGCCTGATGAATTTTGAATCAATCCACTTTGAAGTTTTTTTTTTTTTTTTCGAAAAAGTGGAAGCAGAGTGGGCAGTTTTTTTTTCTGAAACGAGGATGAGGTGGGATCTGTTAATTGCTAACTCCGACCGCTTATTATAGTTACTATTCACCCTTAAATATTTTGTTAAATTTGAGACGACGAAACTAATTATTCAAGATTTATCGTTGTGATCATTTGATGTTTATTGTTGAATTTATTATTTAAAAGAATTAAAAATAATTAAGAAATATGGAACAGATAGAGTGAGACGGCTATGGATGCAATTGATATCCATGGAACTGGTGGTGGTAGTAAACTTTAAACATTCACTACAGAGCGGGGTTATAAGTAGAATAAAGTATACCAAATGCAAGATGGAGTTAAATTTTGCAATATTTGAATATACGATAAAAAATTAAAATCGTAAAATAATAATCTTAATATATATTATATTACGATTGTTATTTAATTTTTTTTATTCCGAATATCCTCTATAAATCCCTTAGCAATTAGCAACTAAAATCTATTCCAAATCATGACATGTTGACCAAACCAAGTTCTAGTTGTTTGCAAGGAATTTGGGTTGGAGCTTTAGTTAGGGCAACACTTTTTATTTTAAATAGTAAGTGGGAAACTTTATTTCTGCAAACTATTTTACAAACATATTTATGATTATTTAAAGAAAGCATTTATTTGTAAATACTGTATATCCAAAGGGCAAGATTTAGTCGGCCAGCTTTGTATAACTTATGAATTGCCAATGGAAATTTATATCGAATTGTATCGATTGTTTTAGGACACTGGAACACCAAGATTGGCCTAAATTTGCTATGTATCATGTAGAGTTGGCAAAGCAAGCCCGAGCCTGAAAGTTTATCCGAGTCAATTCGAGATTAAATCTGATCCAATCTGAATTGGTTTAAAAAATCAAAGTTATAAATCTGAAACAATTTAAGCTCAAAAAAGCTTAAAACCAAAAAACTCGAGCACGAAAAATCCAAGCCTGAAAAATTTGAATTTGAAAAGTTCTGAAACATGTAAAGCAGAAAACTATTGTTATTCGAGCTCAATATGATTCGAACCTGAGACCAATCAGATCTGAATCCCATAAAAACCCAAAATTCGAGCCCAAGACCAATCTGATCTAAGCCCGAGACCAATCCAATTAGAAAACCATAAAAAACTGAATAATTATATGATATATTTAAAATAAAATATATAAATGAGAAATAAAATATTTAATTTATAATTATCATACAATTATATCAATAATGTATTATTAAATAAAAAAATAAATGTTAAATCTTTAAATTGGGTTTAAGTTAAAACATATTAACTATAAATTTCAAATATCTTTGATCATTGTCCATATTATATTGAAAATAATTAAGCACAAAAAATAACAAATAAGGTTCTTAGTTTAACATTCAATTGATTGATTATATTATAAATATAAATAAAATTATATGTAATATACTATTATACTTATTCACGTTTAAATTTAAATTTTAATATAATAATAATAATAATAATTTAAATATATAAAAATATCATATAATTTTAACAAATAATTGAACTTGATACTTTCTGTAACACTAATAAATAATAATACTATTAACAAAAATTAACTTTAAATCATTCTCTTAATGTCCAAACATATAAAATATTAAGATTACTTAGGATAAAAAAGCATTTTCTTATAAATGAAAATATAAAAATTAAAAAAAAATTAAATAACTTACTTAAATACAACAATTAAACAAAATATATTCTTCAATTCCTAAAATCATATTAACATATATATATATATTATGTCACAATCATATTTATTAATATTTATATACATATATATATTTAAATATTAATTTGTATAAATTAAGTAGCATGAATTTTTTAAAAGTTTGTTTTCCTATGTGGCTATACATTTATATTTAAAATTTTATTATTATATTAAAAATGTTTTTTTAATATATAATATTTAAATTTATTGTTTGAAATACGTATTTTTATACTCATGATGACATATTAATATGATCAAAAGAGTTAATAAATATAAAAAATTTATATATCCAGTGAAAGTTAAGACGCCTTTTATATCTTACATATATCTTATGTTATTTATTAATTTAAATATTACATAATATATATATTATAATATCAATGTTATATAAAAATTTACTGTATGTACTGTACATATATAAGTATTGATATATTATATTAAATTATAAAAATATTTACTGCACTAGGCACTATCAATAGTTATATAGGTGTTTATCATAATTATATATGTTTATATAACTATTGAATATAATATTTTATATTATAATATATAAGTACCTTTAATAATGATATATACAATCCATATTATTATAATTAATATATATTATATCATATAAAATATCTTTGCAATTATATTATAAATATTATATATACAATAAATTAAATTATATTATGTTTATATGATAAGTGTATTTATATTATACTAATTTTTTTATTTTTAATCTTTATTTTAATTAACAAAAGTACGTAACTTTATTATAAGGTCATTTTGTAAAAAGTAAAATAAAAATAAATCTTGTCATTAGAGTGATTTTTAAATAAATGGATTAAGTCATCAATATTATTTTATAAAGTTATTTGTATTTTTAAAAGTTAAAGGTTTTTAGCATAATAATTCTTATTATTATATTTTATTTAAAAAAAATATTTTTAAATTATTATTATATTTTTTTATAGTTAATATAATTTAATTTTAGTAGCATATTATTCTAAAATTAAAAATTAGCTCACTTGGTGGTTTTTTGTTTTACTCATTTCAAGTCAAGGTTCGAATCTCCACAGTATAATATTTTTAAATATTAATAAAATATTTATTTTTTTTTAAATTTTAATTTTAGTATTGTTGTCATTATAGAAAAGTAAAATTAGTTATTAAAATTGAAATTAAAAAACATTTTTAGCTTATAAAATTAAAAAATGATTTGAATCCATCTAAGTTTGTCCGAACTTGAATCGATTCGAACCTAAAATAATCCAAACTTAAAAAAGCTCACATCCAAAATAATCGTTTGAAAAATCCATACTCAAAATATCTAAGCTCGAAATAAATTCAAATTCAAAATAATTCAAATTTAAAAACAGTCGAATTTAAAGTCACCCGAACCTGCCTTTTGCCACCCCTAGTATCATGCTATGCTGCTGTGCTGGAGCTTTTCTTCATAAGCCCTGACGCACACCCAGAGGCTGACGTATAGGCCAGCTGGACCGATAGGTAGACCAAGCTGACAACCAAGAGCCTAGGCATCAAAGGACACGAGATAAGCCTAAAACACCTAAGCTAACTCTCATCACCTTGTACATTGCTCTCTGCTGCTTTTCACCCTCTGAACCCTTGTGATTTAAGCACCAACTCCGACGCCTCTTTTGACTCTTTATGTGTTGCAGGCCTCACTCCAGAGCCACGGCCACCTGACCTCCATTCTCCCAAGAGGTACTTCTCCATCTTTGAAGAAACATCAACAAGCTCACTGCTTCTCCTTGGAACCCAGCAATTCCTGCAACCTCTTCCAATCATAGGAGAATACCTATGCAAGTAATGGTAGTTGTGCAAAATTGGGGGCTGCACCAAGTTCAATTTTTGCGTATGCAGGAAATTTGGTGCTGGTTCAAGGCACCAGGGAATTGTACAATAATGCCCTCCGAAGAAACATGATTTTATCATCATTTGCTTTATACTAAGGCTGGGGTGTCATATGTCACAATCCTAGAGTCAAGTGCATTCCTGATTTTCAGTGCTGTATAGGCTTAGAGCTTGAGTCTTGGCCTGTGACAATGGGCAGCAAAATGTTGAGGCTTGTACAGATATGGATTTGTGGCATTCATAGTTGCAAGCCTACTTGGCAAGATTTTTAGGTAAAAAAACAGATATGAAAGATTGCTTTATTTAAACTGAAATGAATGGAATTTGCAGTTCACCACAAAATGCTTGACATAATGCTTGACATACATTTGAATCATTAAATTCCTTAAAAAGACATGATACACTATGTTTCAAAACAGCAATCTTACCACAAGCTCAATTTCTTTCATGTATCAACCATTTCTCATCGGGACCTATCAGACAACATGATGGTGGCGATAATATGCTCATTAAACAACCATGACATGCATATTATCTGCAAATATTGAGACAGCCATGCCAAAATTAAACAACAAAATTTATCATAAAGAAACCAAAAACTTGTTGTAGGCATGCTTTAGCCTTTCTTAATGTTATCTTCATTTTCGTTTGCATCATGCACCAAGATTCAAGCAATCCAACAAGCATATTCAACAATTGATTATCGAGACGAATCTTAGAAAACAAGCTTCCATATCTTTTTATTTTTGAAATAGCTTCTGAAATTATACACCAAAATATAATCGAGCAAAATTCGATGAAGTTAGAGGGTAAAATACATGGGAATGTAAATTACAGATATCACTCATTTGAAGCCGATCAAGATCTTTGGCGGTAAAATCACACAGCCACTGCTTCTGGCCTTCTGCTGGTTTTGATTCCTTTAATAGCTGTTAAATCATTCGAGCCAGGAAAATTCATTAAAATTCATTCGTTTATATGCATGAAAAAAAAATAAATAATAAATAATAAATAAAACTATGTCCATACCTTCGGCATAATCTTTGGCACCAAACACAGCTGAACCAGCCACTAGAGCATTAGCTCCAGCCTCGATAACCTGCCAGCATTGAAAACCGTCTCAATTTTATATTCCAGTATTCATAAGATGAGAAGTATTTATACCCTATGTTACTCGAAATTAGGTTGAGTGTCAGACATTGGTAATATCCCATAACCCTATCCAAATACGCATCAGACATAGTTGTCAGATACAAATACTTAAAGAAAAATAAAGAGTAAGAGCAACATAGTTTATACCTATCCCAATAGGTGGAAGGGTTAGAGAGGGAGAGTTTTAACAGAGAAACCACCCAAAATATTTTCCTAGTTATGAGTATCATGAATAATAACGATAACATAAAATTTGTCTTTAATAGATATGACAGGAAAAGCAAGGCCAGCCATTCATTTTCCGCTTTCTTTCCTTCCCTTTTTCCTTCCCACTCAACCTGCCTTGAACAACAGGTTTGCATTTTGAACCATCCTCGCAAAGTATTCTTGGTAAGTGTTTTTGATCACTGCTGGAGCTTCACTCAAACACCTCCTTGGTGTCAAACTGTCAACAGTGTAAGCAACTGTAGGCAAATGTCTCAACAAATGATTACTCAGAATTCTAGGTCACAAGTGTGACCATGTGAGTGTCAGAAATGGATATATGTCCGATATGAGTATGTTTAATTTTTTTTCTAAATTTTTACATTTATTTGGAGGGTTTTTGGAGGGTCATATCCCCATATCCATGTCAAAAAATGCATTGGGTACGAGTGTCATACACGGATACTCCAAGAAAAAGGAAAAGTTGGAGCAACATAAAAAAACCACATTATTTTAATGGGGTACCTTATATGCATTTTTAGGGCCAACTCCACCATCCACTTCAATCCAAGGGTTAACTCCCTGTATGAGAAATATAAAAAGAAAATGTCATCAGATTCTAAAGCATAAATAGATCGAAGATGCACAGAGAGATGGAACCAATTTATACCTTCTCCACGCACAGTCTTCTCAAGTCGGAGATTTTCTTCACTTGACTCTCAATAAAACTTTGCCCGCCGAAGCCAGGGTTGACCGACATAATCAAGACTAGATCAACCACTTTTAAAATGCAAAGAGAAAGATTATCATGTCAGTTTCCTTCAATTTAGCCAAATGAAAGGACCCCTTATCCTTCTTCGCATAGCTGTCGATTATTTCGGTTTTGTAAGAAAAACAGGCCTTAAAGTCAAAAGTATGAGTAGGCTGAATTTAGCTATTCTTAGAATATTCTTTAACGATCTCTTAAGGGTTTGCACTTTGTGATATATCCGTTATTTGGACTTATCAATAGGCAAGGCCCAGCATTGATCAACCGCTTGGCTCTGGTCAGCAATAAGTTGAGTACAAATCAACCTTTGATAGAAAGAAAAGAAATTGGACAAGAAATACAAAATAAAGAACTCACCATCAAGTACATATTCTATCGTACTAAGTGGGGTAGCAGGGTTTAAGACGACTCCAGCTTTAGCGCCCAAACTTTTTATCTACACAATAACAAAAAGTTTCAAGAAAAATTAGGAGAAAACGAACATCACTCGATGGTAAAGGAATCTCACACAAGATATTATATAGGTGGCCAATTGAATCAAAGCAATATAGGAAGCAGCAAAAGCAAGCTAACAAGATATTAAGCATAGGATGCAAACAATCAAAAAAAATTCCCAAAAGGATCAGCAATGCCTTGATGATCACAAAAACTATGACCTGTAAAGGACAACTCTCGGGCATGCTGACGAGGAAAAGTTAGGAAGCAATGATGCATCATTTGAAGTAGGATTGATAGCAATAAACCTAATACTTGAAAAGCTGGAACCACAAAAATCGAGTGCAAAAACAGAAAAGAAATTATGCTGCCGTTACAAATATCCTGATCAAGCATCAATGAGTAATTCTTTGGTCATGTCTAGGAAGAATAGTGAAGACCAGATAAGTTCAAGACATGAAGATAGCTTGAGCAGGATGAATTCCGTAGGGTTGTATAGGTTCCTACGAATTCTGAACATTTGGTAAAAGATTCATCATGCTTAAACTTCTTAATCGCTAATTTTCAACCTAGAGCAGCCAGCCATGTAGCAATATTCTAAAATAAACCAGATGACACCTTCCAAGTGAAAAAGCAACTAAAATTTGGCATGAGAAAACATGATTTACTTTTCTGGTTTATATGATCTCACTATTATGAAATGCATTCAAGTTTGGACTTCATTTGATTTGAAGATAATATTTACTAGACTCCATTCTGATCTTGAATGCAAATTTTAACATTGAGTTAATCAACAGTTCATTTGATAAGCATCTGTTCTGAAACAAAGTAACTGCTAGTGCCAACTCCCCATTTTATCGTGGGAAATATAGTCGAATGGCTCAGAGAAAGAAAAATCTTACTTGATTAAGCGTGCGATGCAAATGGATGGTTGATGATTGCTCACAGTGGACACTGACTATGTCTGCTCCAGCCTTAATGAAATCTGGAACTCGCTGCTCTGGTTCCACGATCATCTGCAGCTCATCTACCTCAGGTGAGCAAATAATTGTTTACCAATACCGGTTGATTAGCTATGCAAAAAAGAATGATACCAAATGCACATCCAGTGGAAGATCTGTCACAGGTCGTAAGGCATCAACCACAAGAGGCCCAATTGTAATGTTTGGAACAAATCGGCCATCCATTACATCAACATGGATCCAATCACAGCCTGCCACTTCTACTGCTTTCACCTAGAAATTTGTGAAAGTCTAACTTCAAAGACAAGATCCCAATTGAGTTGAAAATATCATGGAGATTAGAAGTTAAAAGACAAGGCAGCTAACAGGTTTGCTAATGACATTGCCATAAAGTCAAATACCATCATCTGTGCTCCAGAAACGTGTTGCATGTCTTAAAGTTTTTATTTACAGGAAAATCAAAAAGTAGTTTCATAGTACTAGAAAAAAGAGCAATGTAGCACCTGCTCCCCCAACTTTGCGAAATTAGCGGAGAGAATAGACGGAGAAACAATGATATCACTTTTTGAGAATTTATCAACTCGAGTGGTTGCCTTCACTATTGTAGCAATTCTCCTCCTAACAGTTTAAAAAAAACGGTAAAAAGGCACATTAAGATATTGTATGAGGCCTGGAAGAACAAAATTCAAATCTGTTTGAAATTATACATCCATTTTGTATCTTCTCGAATAATGTATAGCCATACATTGTACCAAGAGGACAAACAAACATGTATTTATAAACATGAAAGCTACAAAATATTCTCCAGTATCGAAGAAAAACAATTTCTAAACAAAATGACACAAGCCTTAAACAAATGAATCTGAAATTTCAGATTATTGGCCTAAGAAAGACCATTTAAATATTCTCCTCTCGTTTGGAACAATGAGTGCTACCTAACTATGGACTTTATTACGGCAGTTAAAAATTGTGTGCAAAATAGGGGGAGAATAATTAAAAAAACAATTGTGGAAAATTGGAAAATTACTGGAAACAAAAGTGCTTCTCAATGCCAGTGATCTTCCTGGAACCCAGAATAAAACTGAACTTTAAATGTGTTCCTATAGCCTATTGTTACGTTACAAATCCTAAAACAAGATCAATAGATGGTGTTAAAAATGTTAAAGGGTGCACCTTCTAACCTGAATGACCAATTTTTTGGGATGCAGATGACACTAGCTATCTTACAACTCAGAAAATGTCAAGCATTTCAAGATTGCATGGCAAAAGCAACGATGTAATTGGATTTTCAAAATATTTGAATGTATTTGCTTCTTATATAATATAAATGTGATTGTGCGACAACTTCACCGTGATCTATCTGAAATAACCGAGCAAAAGATGTTAAGAGACTGTGAATCAGACTACATTAAGAGGCATATAAACTAAAAATGTATTAAAAAATGTTCAATGTGATTCGCCAATGCAATGTTATAACAGATAATCATGCTGAAGACCAAGGTCCAAACAGCAATCCTAACTTCAACTTGGCATAAACACGGATGAACGAGGCGCAATTTTGGAAAATAATTAGTAGTACTCCTTCATCCACAATTTTGGCCCCAAGTAAGCACCAACCATACAACCAGAATTTCATCAAATTGCATATATGATACACCCAACATTAGGTAATCAACAATTTCACTGTAAAGAAAACGCCTAAACCTTATTTGTTTCATTACGTTTTAGCCACCTAATATTCTTGATACATATGTATATCAATTGTACAAGCCCCTTACTTTCATCAAAATCCATCTTGATTTGTATAGAAAACATTACAAAAAATAAAACATTCAACTATAGGAAAAAACTTATCAAATTTCAAACAAAATTAAGGTTGTTTACAAGGAAATTTCAACATTTCTGAACTGGGTTTTATTCCCAACACCCATAAATTTGCTTCTTTACCATCTAAAACTCTAATGAATAAAAAGAAAAGAAAAGAAAAAAAAAGAATGGCAACCCACAAAAGGAATTCAAAATAAAAACAAGAATACCTTCTAAAAGTAAGGGTCTTGGGTTGAGAAAGATGAGATCTTAGAAGCCTAAGTCCCCCTCCAAAGCCATAAACTTGAGTTGATGAACAAAATGAAGAGGTTGCTGACATATTTTACTCAAATTGAAAAAAAAAAAAAATATTATCTTTTGTTTCTAATCTATGAAGGAGTTTGGTAATAAGAGTTTTTTTTTTTTTTTTTTTTTTTCCTTTTTTTGGGTTAAAATCCCACCAACAGGCACAGCAAGCAGGAGCAAGACTATGGAGCCCCGGAGAGTTTCAAACTTCCAAAGACAAAGACGACGTAAATTCTTTAAATAAAATCTCGGAGAAATTTAGGAAGGAAATTATGTAAGGATGACACGTGTCAATTTGATTTGTGGGTTAGTTTTCTTATCTTCAATGGTTGGCGCTCCATGTTGCTGACGTGTACCAAGCTTACATGGTCATAGTCAATCACATCAGGTAAAAAAAAAAAAAGTTATGTGTTCATTTCGTCCAATACCCTCGCCTATTTTTAATTTGTTATTTAAAAATTTATTAATTTAATATTTAAAATTTTATTTTATTTAGTAAATTAATTTTTAAATTAATATTATCAGTTAAATATTGACATGATACTCAATAATTAATAAAAATATGATACGTAAAAAAAATATAATGTCATAATATTATATTATTATGAAAAATTTTAAAAAAGAATAAATAGAAAAATAAAATTTTTATAAAATTTTTAACGATGATGTGGCATTTTACCACATGGTAAACTTTTATTTGTTGTTGACTATCACGTTAGAGTTTGAATAACGGAATTAGTCTGAAATGGCCAACATAATTGACAGAATGAAAATTCAAGCATTAGGTTGATAATCTTTTTTTCTTTATAAGTACCGCAAATTTGAATTAAAATATAAAGATTAAATGAATATTTATTCTAAAATAATATTAGCACGAAAAGAATATTTGAATATTTTAAAATTTATAATCAAAATTTACATAAATATATTATTAACGTATTAAAATTTACATAAATATAAACTAGTTAAACACAATTATGATAAAATAAAATAAATATATTTTAGCCTATATAAAAAATGTTCTATTGGGTTTAAATGTTTTTTTATCATATTACTTAGACCTTCAAAATTTATTCCAAACCTACAAGCCTACACAAGTTTCATTTTACCTGATCCGATAAATTAAACCCTAATTGGATAAGGTTAGAGATAAAAAGTTTTCAATTTAGATTAGTTTAATTTGATCTAAATAATAATTAAGTTTTTAAAATATTTTTACTTAAATTAATTATAAAAATATATATCATAAATATTAATAAAAAATAACTTTTTTGTAATTAAACCCTATTCGTAGCATAGATTGATCTAATTTATTCTTCCACCAAGAATTTTTTGTGTTGTTTCCCTTTATCCTTTTTATGTGATATTTGTTAATTCATGATTTTTCAATTAGGTTTTTTTTTTAATTTTTATTAATGTTGTTTCATTCTTTATAAAAAAAAAAATATAATTATCGAATAAAAAATAATAAAAATTCAGAAATCGAAAATCGAAAAAGGAAAAACGTTAAAAAAATTAAAAAAAATTCTTTTTTTGGGGGGAATTTTATCCAATTTAAAATGGGCCCTAATTCCCAAACAAATGACATTATAAACGGTCCAATCCAAGCCCAATGTTATTAAATATATCTCTTGATGCTGCCTTAGTCTTCTCTTTGATTGCGAGTTCTTCAGTTTTTTTTTTTAATATATTCTTTGCTCAAATGTAAATCTTCACCAAGGTTAAAAAATCCAATCAGAGATTGAATTAATTAGATATCTTACTTTCGATTCAATCGATTCAAATGATTAAATCAATTAATTTAATATTTTTTATAAAAAATTCTAATTTAACATAAAATAAATATTAAAGATATTTAATAATTAACAAAATATGCATTTGATTTATTGAAATAGTTTTTAATATAAAATTAAAAGGTTAAAGATTCAAATATCATTAATTAAAAATAAAAATATATAATTAATTTTTATATATTTAATTTATTTTTTATTAGTTGAATCGATTTTTAACCAATTTAACTATTATGTGATTTTTATACGCTTACTGAATTAAAAAAGCTTCAGTACTTAATTCAACAGATCCAACCAACCTATTCGATTCAATTTTTTATTCTTTCATTCTTTATTCTTGTGCTTTAACTCACTTTAATGATACGAGCTTTCTTTTTTAATTATTATTGTATTAGATAATAATAATTTCCTTTACTTTATTTGCATGTACAATAATTATAAAAAATAATTATTTTATATACCGATAATAAAAAAAAAAAATTTTATAATCGGAGTTGATGTGATGAGACGTGTTCGTAGATAATATTTTTAAAAAAATTAAATATAAAAATTATCATCTTATAAATTTTATTTATAAATTTTTTTTATTTTACCGTACATGAAATAATTATCCTAATTATAAGTAGAACAAAACCAAAAAATGTCAAAAATCATAAACTATTACTAGTACAATCTCACAATTCCATGCATGAAGTCACCAATCATCAGCAACTTGAAAACCAAAAATAAATTGACCAACAAAATGATGGAAATAATTGACGAGGGAGGCGAAACAAAGCCCCAATAGAAAGTTATCTTTCCACAAATTCTCGAAACCGTCTCACAACTCTAACGTCACGATAGCAACTTGAATAACTATAATGATTATAATCCAACGCTTCCACACACTTTAAAAGTTTGCGTGAAACACGTGGTTGCATGAAAAATAAAAGAAATTATCATAGTGAATAATTATACATTAATGATGTAATTATATTATTTTTTAATGTTATTTTAGTGTTGATTTTTACGGAAGAAACATACTTTCTTATTATTGACCAAAAGTAATTCACTATTCATTTTTTAAAAAAAGAATATGTTTACCTGATAATTCTTTTTTTCCGAAAAAGAAAGAAAGAAGTAAGTAGTTCTAAAAAGTTTAACAAAGTGGATAGTTTTCTAGTTACGTTAGTGATTAAGGTCAATGGATTTTAATTAAAAATTATTAAATTACTTTTTTAATACCTTTTTATTTATTTATATTTTATTTTAAATTGCTATTCGATTAATTCATGACAATAATTTAATCACTCTTGCTATATTAATAGAGACTTAAATATGTGACAACTAGTTCGTGGGTATTTTTAAAAAATAAAATAAATAATTTTTTTGTTAGACATGGTTTTTTTTCTTTAGAATAGGATAGTTTTTTAAAAAATATTTA
>JBBYHK010000006.1:12780570-12794940 GCA_038382065.1 Adansonia grandidieri | reverse complement strand
TACCTTTTAATTAGCGAATAGTTTTGAATCACTCAGAATTTTATTCTGATATTTGGGGTTTTTTCGGTTTCAATCACCTTGAGGCAACTGTTAATCGAGCAAAGGGAAATTAGACCGAGTTTATCTATAGCTGATCTTTTTCAGAAAAGTTCTTATTTTGAGGTTTCAGGTAATGCAAGTTTTGTAGGATAAGTGGTTTTTCTGTTATGATGGCTACTGGATCTGCTAATTGGATGCTTTCAATTGTTTCATTCAGCTTTAGGTCATGGCATGGATCTTACTGAACTTTTAGCTTACAGCAATGCGGAGGATTAGGGGTGTAAAGTATCTATTTCTGACATATATGTCCGACACATATTTAAATATAGATACAAAAAATATAATTTTCCAAATATATTAAAAAATTTAAAATTTTTGAGTATACTTATATTGGATACATGCTTCAAACTCGGGTAATATAAGTTATAGGGACTTGTCATTGTTTTGATTCCACAATGGATAGTTCTACTATTGAATTGAATTGAAGTTGGAGGTCAAAAACAAAATCCTAAAAGAACTTCTTAGTATCAAGAAAGAAAATGTGTTTTCTCCTTATGAAATTCAATAAGTGGCAAATTTTTGAAGAAAAATTTACTTTCTTCACCAGGAAAAATAAAAACCTGGAACTAGTATTTTCTGGAGGGTAAATTTCACTCTGAATCCAAAGCTTTTTCCATTTTCATTCTTAACCTTTAAGTTGTTTAAAGTGAGTTCATACACTCTTTTAGAATGGTATTAATGTGTTTTTCCCCCCTTCAAATTTGAATGTTGTAAGTTTTAACCGATTTGCAGTGTAAAAGCATCGTATGTAGCATATTAGCATATGTAAGCTTGACTATTTGCAACATTGATATATGACTACACTTACAGTATTAGTTAGCCCATAAAAATAATTTAAATTTTTTTATATTAATAGTAATATATTTTAATAATTAAATTTAAATAAAAATATTTTTTATTATTAAATTATAATTTAAATCTAACTAAATTTATTAAAATAAATTAAAAAAATCTTATTTAAAACTTGGACCCGTAGACAAAGAAAGTACTAGGACACCCTTACCAGGTTCGGTTGAGAGACACAGACAGAATAGTGATACAAGCAACATCATGACCCTAGACCTTAACATAATATCCAGACTTAAAATAATAAAAATAATAAATCCATTCCTCAAAGGTTTTATGCTCTATTGCTCTTTCTACTCAGTACTCCCACTTCGGCATTTTTCCCACTTTCATAAGGGAAGAAAACTGAAGAGGCTCTATTTCGTCTTTTTTCTTTCCTTTTTGCTGGAAAAAGGTCGTTTCACGTCCACTCTTCCTTCTTTAGTGACGTTTTTTTTTTTTTTTTTTTGTGTTTTATATGTCGACAAAAGGTGCTTTTCTTCCTATCTTTTTGAGGCACTTCATCTTCGTGTCAATTTTTTTAATAGTTAAAATTATTAGAATTTAATTTTTCATCATTAAAATTAAAAATTTAATAGTTCATTAATAAATTATATGATTTTTGGTATTTTTGTGCCAATATTACTAATATAAAAAGGATTCTTTACCACAGTTTAATATATTTTTTAAAATTATTATATATAAAAATATTTTAATCCATTATATTTAAATGATAAAGAAAATTATAAATCACTGTAACATTAACAAGTGATCCAAAGGCAGAAATGAACAAAGCCTAAAAATGAAAGCATTTAGCTAAAAAAAAAAAAAAAAAAAAGAAATAAAGCATAAGTGATGCAACTTATTTCCCCGTCGCTCGATCTCAATGAAACCTCTATCAATGCTATACACGTGTCCCACGAAACCCATTCAGTTATGGAAACAATGATTGTGCATTTTCTTGGTTGATGAAAAGTAGCCAAAATTTCAAATGCAAATTATTATTTGAAAAGTGTGGCGCTTTGACTTTGTTGCAAAATGCTTTTTAATTGACCAATGGGTCTAGTTTTCTGGCCTTTTCTGGTTTCAACTACAAATCAAGTGTTTTTTTTTTTTTAATGAGTCACGCTGAGGAGTATCATCGTGACGGTTTTTAAAATTAGTAAATATTATTTATAGAAGAGATCTTTTTAAATTAATAAATAATTAAATAATTATATATTTATATAATTTTTTATATCAATTATATTTATTTAATTTAATTATTATTTTTTATCAGTATATATTATATATATTAAATTTTAAATAAATTAAAAATATTTAATTATTTATTAAATATAAAATTTCAATCGTTAGCATGTTTTAAAAAAATAATATTTTTAATTAATATCATAAAAATATTAAATTATTTTAAAATTTTTAATACATGATAAATATGATTATATTATTAAATTTAATAATTAATTATTTAAATATTAACATTGAGAATTATAACAAATCACCTTTCATATGCTCTGGAAAGTTGGGTTTTTTCTCTCATTGGACAGGTTCGCCTTTTCAGTTAGTGGTTTCTGCTAAGAAAATGACTTTAAAAAATAAGACAACGGGAAAAAAGATGTGGTTACTTTTAAGATCATCACTTTACCTAAATATCTCCACTTTAAATTTTAAACAACATTAAAAAGCACTGGATTAGGAGATAAGTTGTAGTGGAAGGTTGACTTTTTTGAGTTCCAATTACTCAAAGTTTTATTTTGCAGATTTAATTCAACATTAAGTAATTGGTCATATATTATATATAATCATGCCAAACTGAACCTTATGCCACATAAACATTAGCTTAACATAAATGAAGTGGAAATTTAGTCGTTAAAGTCAGATTAAACTCATTAACCTAATGTACTAAACAAAACTCATTCTTAATTTCATGTTGATTGGATCCATTTTCTGCCACTAGGATAGCAGGAAGATGACCTTTCCATGGAAAAATAAAGCTTCAAATATGTGGAGTGAGGGCTCAATTAGGGATTTAAATTTTTAAAATGTGATTTTATATATTTTTTTTGTCACGTTATGTTTATCGAGATTGTAAATGCAATGATATTATTATGATAAATATCCATAATGAATATTAATAACGAAAAATATTCAAATCGCAAAATATCAATTGTAACATCATGTTACGATTGCAATTTAAATTTTTAAACTTTATGAATATCCAATTTTATTAGAAGAGTTCTCAATTCAGACATATTGATCTTTTTTCATTAGCGGTGAGTCTTTTTCCATGATAATTGGAGTTAGCAAGTTTCTATTTTAGAGATTAGAATAACTTGGACAGTTTCAAGTTTTAAAGACTTCCTTGGTGACCTTCATAATTAGGATTACAGTTCTTATTTTATGGTTTCACTTTTTCTTTGTCATCAATATCTAGCAACAGATATGTAATCTTAGCATGGCTGACTGAAAGTAAAAGCGACAACTCTGATGGCAGGCATCTGGAATTGTTGATGGCTTAAAATCTGAGAGATTTTCTGTTAGTTGAGGGCTTCCAGGGTGTTGTTTAAGCTCAAAAACCTGTTTGTTGTGCTCTGTGCCTAAGGAAAGAAAGTAGCCTTAAATTCTATACTACTTAACGCATTCGAATGAACGGATTTGAAAGCTTAATTTACCGGCTGGCCACTTAAAACTAATGCGACTCCTTGTTCCATTCATTCCATGAAATTCACTAGGCCAGCAGCCCCATAGGTTCATTTAACATTATAGTTGACACAGTTCTATCGCGTTAAAAATGCCAAGATTCGAGGTTTTGATTCAAATTTCAAACAAAAAGGTAAAAAAAAAAATTTTATAGTATTTTTTGTTTGGAAAGTAACTTTTCGTATGAAATGATTTTATTATTTTTATATTATTAAATGTTTATTTATTTTATCTATATATATATATATATTATCTTTCAATTAACCACACAAACAATTAAAATTTGGAACAATATTTTTAAAACACATTCTTTTTATCTAAACTATTTTTTAACAGTATTGCTAGATTAAACGTTTGTGGAATAATTGTGCCATTCATAACGTAGAAAATTGAGGGTTACAATCAGGCTACCATTTTATAACTTTAATTTTGAGTAATAAAAATGGGAATCTTGCAAACCATTCAGGATATCCAACCAAAATGGCCAGAAAAATGAGGATCCAAAGCATCCCACACCTTGAATAAACTTCCATTTTCAACTTTGTTATTTTAACATAAACTTAAAAGGTTAATATACAAATTGATACTCGAATTTTATCTTTTTGATGATTGTTGAATACTTAAATTTTACTTTCATCATCTACATTAGTTTATAGGTTAACGATTGATGATATATCATTTTTCTAACCTACAAAAACATGGCAGATAGCATTATTGCCATGTCAATATTATTGAATTTTTTAAAAAAATTATAAATAACTTTTATTTTTATTTTTATGTTTAAATTATAAAATATTTATTCAAAAAAATAAATTAATAAATAAAAAATTTATTAAATACTGATGTGGTATTATTGACATGTTAGCAATGCAACGTCTTGTTTTTGTTAATCATAAAAATAACCCGTCATCAATAGTTAATCTATGAACTAATATGAATGATAAAAAATAAAATTTAGATATCTAATTATAAAATTTTTATTTATATATTAAATACTGAAAAGGAATATAATTTGGGGTAATTAGTATATTAATCAAAACTTAAATTATGCAAATGTATGAAAGGAAATGGCAAAATTGTTTAAAAAAAAAAAAAGAAAGGAAAAGAAAAGAGAGATAGAAAGCAAAAGCAGCAGAAAATACCAAAAAAACAATTCATTGCATAGTGTTGGTTTTGGCCATTTTGGGGCCCCATAACAATAACTCATCTATTTCTGCACAAAAAGATGTGGCTTGCATTTGCTGGGTGCAAGAAAATATCTAACATATTTTTTTTTAATTTTTTTCCCTGCTGATGGACCAGATTTTGATGTAATCCATTAATTGGTTGCTTAAAGAAAATTAGATAAATACATTTCAAGGTGGGCATAAATTCTAAATTCTTACTTTATCCATATTATTCTTATCAGTTGAAAAAGGCGACTCGTGTATTTGTCAGTAATGGACCAACTTAGTGATGTCCATGGCCGGCTTCAAAAATCTTTTAATTTAACTTCATGTTGAACTAAATTTAAGTATTTAAATTATTATTTATAAAATAATAAAATATTAAAAAATTATTTTATATTATTATTTATTTATTTTATAATTAAATTAAAATAAAATTTTTTTATAATTAAATAATTTGAATTGTATTGAATTAAAAATATATATATATATATATATATATAAAATATGTTCAAAGTTCAATTGGTATAGATTATACTTACCATTCCGGATAAGTAACACATCCTCGGATAAGTCTAAGACTAATCGATCTCAGTCTAGCTAGAATGTTTAGATTTTACTTTTAGTACATCATCACCAACTGATATTCAATCACTGTCATTAGAACACAGTTTTCTCCCAAAATTAATAAAGACTCTTCCAACTTACTTTATCTTAAACTTTTTATTTTTTATAAAATATTTATATTTAAAATAAATTTAAATATAAGTATAGAGATATGATTATTCAAATATATATAAAAAAATTTAAAAAATATAATTATATCTATGTTGAACATATATTTGTATCTTAGGAAGCATTGATATAGACGAACAATATGAGTACGACAAGGCATGGCTATGGCGGACGAAAATTTATAAAAATTTATAACATTGGTACTGCAGGACACAACAATAAAAAATATTTTTATATAATAATGTAGAATAAAAATTTGAAATTGACACTTTTAGTGAAATATTAACATGCAAATAACTTTTCAATTTTTTAAAATTATTTTCAAATTTAAGCACTTGAATCTTAAAAAATTCATTAGAATCAAATTGTTTATTGTTGAATCCATATTAAAGGGAAAATTGCAAAAAAAAAAAAACATTCATTGCGTGTGCAGACGTATCTAATTGTGTCTTGATCATGCTTTGGTTGTACCCAATTTTTTTAAAATTTTTTTTTGATATTCCTCATGTGTTCGACACATATTTCACCTTGTCAGAGTTATGTTTCGTGCAGAATATGTATTCGATACTGAGACACTCCCCAAACAAACGTGTCTATGCTTCATAATCTATATCGATAATCACTCTGGTTACATAACTTGTAATCTTAAAATTTGAAATTTATATCTAATTGGGAATCAGCTTCATGCTTGAACTTGTCTTCTAATTGCAGCAAAGTGGAGAATAATGCATTCCACAAAACTTTATGATTCAGGAATATGATTGATTCAAGATTTGAAGTTGGGTTTTATTTTATCATTGGCACTGCAAAAAGCATAAAGGAGGATTTTAAGAAGAAAAGTAAGCGGAAGATAACAAGAGAATGTGAAGTAAAAGTATCAGTGAACTTCATCCAAGCATTTTTGCCTTTTGTGCAAGTTGTTTTGGGCCATTGGTGAGTGACAGGGAAAGTTACTTGGCCTTTTTTGAAATAAATTCAAGCTTATCTTGAACAAGAGAAGGGAGAACCTAAAATGATGTCCCATTTTTGCATGGCACAGTATCCATAATAGCCCCACCCAAGAGTCCCCGCATTTAAATATGATTATACGAATATAATATAAAAAATAATTAAAACATAATATGAATACATGAATATCTTATGATTTACATAATACGAATTAACGTATCAAAATTTATTATAAATATATAATATTTTTAACACAATTATGACAACAATAAAATATATAAACATGATACGTAAATACACAAATTATTAGGTCAACCTTTCAACACAAATTCTTACATGGTTGTTAGCACTTCCTCAGCTTTTGGTTCCATCAGGCACAATTAACACATTTGAATCCTTCCATTATAACAATTTTCCATGTTTCCCTGTTTGTTGTCTTGTATAAATCTTACCAGGAAAGTATAGAAAGCAGCAGGATGAGGGGAAAGACTTCCACTCTTCAACTTCACTATTAAAATTTAGTTCAGTACATCTAAAGATTTTTCTCCAACTCTGTCACAGTATTTTACACATATAGAGATATGTACATGAATACAAACTGAGCAAACTGAGTAAAAAAGGCACCTCTTTACTATTTATACAGCTATTAAAAGAAGAGAATTAGTTCCCCTGAGCTTTTCTCTGACGTACTGAGAAAAAAAGATGTCGTCAAACTGATCCGCACTTAGTCGGTGGTAAGTGGTTCAAAGTTTTTTTCTAGCCTATATCAAGCACTTAGCAGGCCACCGGTTCAAGAGCTCTCATGAAAGTTGAGGGATCTGGACAAGGCTGCAGGGTTTGCTCTCAATACTAGAGATGTTTCAACAGTAGGATTCTTTTCATCACTCTTTGGCTGGAAGGCCTTGAAAAGCCCTCCTCCACTAAGTGATTCGTTCTTGATCCCAAGTGTTGCCCAGATGGAACTCTTTGCAGCTTCACTCGGATCATCAATCCTTAAAGTTTTCGGAACTAAAACACATCCATTCTTGTGTTCGTATGGCCTTTGTTTATCTGAATCATCTGGTTTAAATGTGTCCCCTTCCCTTGAATGTTTCCCTAGTGTTGGAGAATTTGGGCCGGAGGTCCGAGTCTTCTGGTTCGAAGAAGAAGAAGATCGAGGAGACATCCAAGGAACGTTCCAATTGCCTGGAATACCAGAGTTCCAATAAGCTGGCGCAGGATAGAATGACATAGGAAATCCGGCTGGACAAAAGGCCGGTGGAGGTACCGCAGAATTCCATGGATAAGGCCAAGGAAATCCAGGTAAACAATGAACTTGAGAAGGGAAGCCATTAATATGCCCCATCATTGTTTCTTGAATGCAGCTTCCACCTCCTTCCTCCATTGAGTTCGAAACCGTGATAGAAGACGCAGTCGAGCAATCATCTCCATTTCCCCCTCCGTATGGGACCGAAATTTTTTGTTCTTCAAGACCTTGAAATCCATTTTGGGTACCATTTAGATACTTTTTCTCCCCAAGATTCAAGACAGAAGCCATGGAATCACAAATGGGTGCATCTAAGCCAAAGCTTAGGACTCTGCCGTTGCTTTTCAATGCAGGGAGATGTGCTCCATTAGGGGCATCGATTCGAGCTGCTTGAAGAGCCTCAGATATGGAGATGTGACGATACTGCGAGGCAGAGTTCTTATTCTTGCGTCGCCCAGCTCCCACCGGCACATTCCTCATAGTACCACCTGCAGTCCAGTATCTTTGACAGGCTTTGCAGAAATGACGGGGTTGATTGATGTTGTAATTATTGTAGTAGCAAAACTTTGTATCCATGCTATTGCAGCGAGGGCACGGAAGTATTTTATCCGGCTTCTTAAGCTTTTTCTCCTGTGCGTTGGTAGCATCATTTCGTCCTTCATTAGTTTTGCTCGTCTTCGATTTCCCAGTTTCTTCATCGATAGAGGGAGTTTTGGGGTTTACATTAGGCTCCGGTGAGGTTTCCGGATTCGTCGACTCCTCTCTACTCAAAAGGGGAATGTCATCTTCTTGCTCCGTCTCAGTGGTCTTTTCTGCCAGGGAATCCTGAAAATTTAATGTGGTTTTCCTAGTAAGAAATTTGAACAAAACATTCTAAACCAAAAAGTTTTCTACATGATCCTATCTCGCCAAGAATCAATAACAACAGAGAAATTTCCCAAGAAACAAACAAGTAAAATACGATGAGGATTCTAAGAACATGCCCCACTCCTTTTAACAAATTAATTTCTCTTTCTCAATCATATACTATTTTATGGTTTTATTGATACAATCGAGGTCTATATAAATATATATATATATATATATATATTAACAATAAGATATTCCTTGAAGTTTCTAGGAAAATGGAGAATTCAGTTACTAAACTACAACTTATCAAGATTTTTAACAAATATTTGAAAAGTCCAATCCTGTCCAAGAGGAAAAGAATGAACAAGAAAACTCGATGCTCATCTTTTACCAAGGAATGATTTTACTTTAAAGTTGTTTTTAAAATAAAATATACACATTTCAGACAGATATTGATTCTAACTCATCAATCTTCAATCTTTTATTGGATGGGGATAGCAATTCGTAAAGCTAAAAAAAAAAAAAAGAAGAAAAAGTACTAAAAATGAAGCATATAAAAAAGTCAAATAATCAATTAAGAGTTGTTTTGATGATATTATAAAACAAGAAAATTTTAGTTCGAAAATTTTCCTCTAATTGGCTATCAAAAAGAATAGTAATTAAGATGGTCCTGAAATTTTGACGGTGCCAAACGTTTCCCTGAACTGCAAGTAAGTGCAACAAAAATCAAATTTTGACTTAAAAAAAAAACTAGACTAAACTTTCCATATCAAAAACTCCAACAGAAAGAAATAATTAAAAAAAAAAAAGGAAGGTATTTTCACCATGGAAAGGGAGAAATTCAAGAAAAAGTTAAAAGAAAAATGGTAAGATCAAACCATAAATAGTTTCACCATTTCAAGAAATGGGTAATCCTCAAAATCTCCAAAAAAAACAAAAAAAAATTTAAATCTTATTGAATTCACCTACCTGCTCTGTTTTCTCTTTCTGTTCCTCATCATCATCATCTTCTTCTTCCTCTTCTTCTAATTCGTCTTCCTCTTGTTCTTCCACTACTTTGTTCTCACACTTTGCCTCTTCAAAGCCATCAACAACGACGGTTGAAATCTTCGCATCAGCAGGTAAACCAATCTTCTTACCAAACAACGTGATCCCTGCAGGATCTTTACTTTCTTGCATTTTTCTCAACAACCAAACAAAAAAAAAGACAGAAAATGAAACAAAAAACGCGCGAGACAATTGGTAGGTTGCTTTTATTTTTTTATTTTTATTTCTTTTGTTTTTTGGAGAGGTTTAAGAAATCAAAGGGGATGTTTTTTTCTTTCTTTTTCTCTGTTGGCAACTGGAAACGAAAATGTTTGTTAAAAGACTTTGTATCGTTAATGTTTTTGATCCGTTTAAAACAGAGGTGGATGCCAAATCAGCGCCATGGTTTGATTCTCAGCCACAAGTTCTTGTGGCCTTAAGATTTTCCTTTTTCTTTGGCCTTTTTTCTTTTTCCTCCCTCTTTTGATTCGGTTTGTCTTGTACGGTAGTAGGATGGAGGGTTTGTGCAACTATGGCCGATTTTATTACGTGGAAGCATGTCATTGGTTGCAACGAAGATTAAAAAAGTGTCTGTGCGCTATTTCTATGCTACTAACTCCACGTATTGAATCTTTTAGCTGAAAACCAAGGAAGCGAGCTTCTGCCACGTCACCCAAATTTCAATTGTTTGAAATTAGTTAATTCGATTGAATTTTTTCTTTTTACAAAATGTATTTTACTAATTATTGTTATCTAGTTATTCATTTTTTTATATTTGTTAAGTTTAGACATAATACAAAATTTTAATATTAAAATGATAAATTTAATAAATATAAAAATAATATTACAGACATAATAAGCATGAGACATTTAATGCAAATATTATATTCATGTTTAAAATTTTAATACATTGAATAATTTGTATTCGATTACCTTTGCACAGCTAATACGAGAAAAATCACAAGTTATAATATGTATACATGAAATGTTAAATCTATTTATTTTATGTATAAGAATTTTATGCTTTTATAAATTACTCTTTCAGACACGGATGGTAAAAGTTTTAAATTTTATAAATAATATTAAAATATTAAAATATGTTTTTTTATTATTTTTTTAAATATAAGTTGTGATTATAAAATTTTAAAATTTCATTGATAATGATAACTTCCTCTCCATGTTTATATGTAAATATATATATATATATGGAAGAAATTAATAAACAAACTAACCTAAAATTAGATTAAACCTAAAAATAAAAAAACAAAGGGGAAACACTTGAATTATGCTTTCCTTTGACATGCAATATTTAGAGATTGAAAGTAGTTACCATTGCATTTTGCCTTTTCTGGTTACTTGAGAAGTTAAATCATAAGAAAACATGATTTTTGCACTAGGGTTTGACCCTGCAGCTTATTTGATAATGAGTGACAAAAGACCTTTTTTCCCCTCCTCCCCTAAAGAGACTATGATTCAATTCAATGTATGTTATAATGACCATAACTTCAAAATCAAGGATAATAAAAGTCCAAAAAACAAAGCAGAAAAAAAAAATAAGCATCCTAAATTCTAATTGTATCAGTAAAAAGAACAAGAAAATAAACCAAAAAAAATGTTAAAATATTAAAAAATCCTTATACTTTTTTTTAATTTTTAGATAATCTTTTATCCTTTTATTATATTCAAACACACTCTTAAAATACTATTTTGTCTAATAAAACATTTAAAGTATTTTTATCTAATAAAACCCTAAAAGTACTGTTTTTATTTAATTAAACCCTTATTTTTCTAATGAATTTCAGTGTTTTGCATGCGCAATATATATTTAATTAAATCTTTAATATTTTAAGCATTCAATTAGATATAATAAAAGAATAAAAAACTTATTCAAAAAAAAAATATAGGATCTTTATTAATATTTTAGGGAAATAAAAAGGAAAATGGAAAAGTGCAACTAATTAGATTTATTAGTCCTTCTCTCTACGTGGCATGCTCCTATTTAATGAAACGAGTCCTCTGGCCACGTCAGCCTCAGACTAATGTCAAAGTGGGTCCCAACGCCACCCAAATTTATTGGATACATAAGAAATCACGCCTTTTGTCTCAGTTGAAACATGGCAATGCGTTTTAGGCAAGTGTCCATTGTCGGACACGTGTAAACGCATTACGAGTTTGACACTTGCCGTAACTCTTTTTGGCCTTTGGGAAGATCTCTCCGAGTCGAGACACGTGTCCCCGCAGTGGAGAATTCTTCTTTCTGTCCTTTTTTTTAAGTAAAATTTTAATTGGTACACGTAAGAGATAAAAAGGTGCTAATGCATTCTTTTTATCTTTCGGCGTGAAAAAGGTCAACACTCAACAGGTTGTTGGATTAATTTAAGAGTTTGCTTTCTCTACATTGATATCGATTTTTTTTATTTTAATAAACGAGATGAAAATTTGTTTTATATATATATATATATATTTTATTTTTTTATGTCTTAGAAGGATATATTATTTTATTAATTTTATTTAAGAAATTTGAATATTTTATTAATAATGAATAAAGTAATTTTTTTAATTAAATCACATACTTAGAGTTTTAAAAAAGAATATGATTAATCAATGTCTATGGATACAACTTAAAGATTTTTTAATTATTATTTTAGGACAAGGTTTTCTATTCAATAAAAGTAATTTTATTAAATTTAAGAAAAATAATGTATTATTTTTGTATTTAAAATATTATTTTAATTATGTCATTAACTACTAATTGCCATTTTCTTAAATAATTAATATGTCCAATTTGAAAAGTAAACCTTTTTAGTTGGTTAAAGTTAGATAATTATTTTATACATTGGTGACGCAAATAAAAAACTTCACAAGTGAGGTGTGTGAGTTAATACGTGTCTCATTAATTTATTATTATTTTTTGAACATACTCTCTCGGATATGTGTCACCCACAATTCCTATTTGTAGTATTTTTCTTTTCACTGTCTATATATATAAGATAATTATTATTATAGTTATAGATTATATTAACTTGGGACGGCCACTTGGGCGGTTAACAGTCCAACAAATATGCTTTTCTTAATATTTTAAGATTAAGAATAAGATTAAGCTAAGCTTTTTTTAATTGAACATCTTTATAAAGTTGGGACTGTTGACACACTTTGGCTAAGAATATTCTTAAGAACATACTTTATCGTAATTTTTTTGCACATTTTTTATATTGAAAATTGATTGAAATTAAATTCTGATCATTAAAATTAAAAGTTTATGACTTCGCGATATCATATTATCATATACGAATTAAGAAGAAAATTGTCCATTTGAGAAAGTGAAGGAAAAAAAAAATTGAAATGATACAAAATAAAAATCAGACTAAAAGTAAATTGTAAGAAAATCTTTTTATTTGGAAACAGTTAAAAAATTTTAAAATTCAAATTATATTGAGAATGTAATATTTAATTTAAAGAGAAATATTTGTATTTGAAATTTTTTTCTCATGAAAAATCAAATAGGAGGATAAAAAGGTGATGTATTTTGGAATTATGGAATAAATGGCTTTTCTTGAATGAACTTATCTAGAGAGAATCATGCAAGAGGAACCAGGTTCTTGAGTCATGGCTGAAAAGTACTCCTGAATATCAACTTTGAGGATGCAATCTAACCCAATTGAACTAAGCATTGTGTTTGGATTTTGGGTCGAATCTTGTATTTAAAATTATTATTGGAATTCAAAAAAAAAATTCATTCAATTTATTTAAATTAAAATTCGATCGAAGTTGTTTTAATAAAAATGAATAATTCAAAATTGGTGAATTTAAAAATAAAATGATTTCAATTTAAAAATCACTTAAATTAAGATAATTCAAATTTAAAATTATCTGAATATAAAAATAACCCAAGTTTTAACCATGAGCTGGTTATTGGACATTGTTCTGATGTGTGCAGTTCCAATAATTTGCCTTGGATGCTATGTCGAGTGAAATATTATTTATAAATGATTATAATGACATAAGATTTATATCCATTAACATTAATTTTAACCCTTATTTGATAAGTTTAACTTGTTAAAAGATCTCTAGTGAATCATTATCCAAAAATATATATATTCTAATGGCACTAATCAATATAATTAAAATTTTAATTTATAAAATTAATCTTGTCATCTTATTATTAAAATACAAAATTATAATAAAGAAATTTAATTAAAATGATAATTTAGAAATATAATGAATAATAATTTTTATTTTCATAACTTCCAAAGATTCTCTACATTTGTGATTATATATATATATATATATATATATTATAGATTACATATCATAAATAAAATTTTTATGATATAAAAAATTGAAATTGAAGATACGTTACAAGCTGATAAAAATAGAGCTTTGAATAATTTATTTACAATTGATAAAATCCAATTTTAACTAAATAATTCATTCAGAATCCAATTTAGTTTACTTAAAAAGTCAATGAGTTGAACACAAACAAACATGAATGATCTAAACTTAAATAATTCAAATATCAAATTTGAAGGATCTAAATTTGAAATGATGGAACTCAAAATAATGTAAACTCGTAAAACCCAAACCCCCCCCAAAAAAATTCCCAATCCAAAAATTATTTGACTTTATTAGATAAAAAAAATCAACCACTTGGAACGGAGTAATTCATATTGATACTAACAGGTGTTGATCAATACTGATCAATACGATTGATACAAAATCGAAATGTACAATATTAATATTGTTTTATTTTATTTTAAAATTATTACAAGCTAATCA
>JBBYHK010000006.1:12724181-12736578 GCA_038382065.1 Adansonia grandidieri | reverse complement strand
ATATATATATATATATATATATGAATTAATATTTGATACAATGATCATGAAATACAAATGGGTTAAAAATTTGCAACATTTTTAACTTTTATTTTTAATTATTTTTATTATATTTAAAGAGTATATATCTTCATTTTAAAATTGCTTGTAAAATCTAAAAATTTTATTGTCATTGGATAGAATAATATACACATACATATATATATATATACTAACTCATGCATCTTCATCTTCGCATGCTTATTGTTGTGTTCGAATGATTTGAATTTGACCTGAACATCCATGACGATGACTAAAAGTGTTCGTGAGTCAAGTCAAATTTTGGTCAAGTTTAAATATGATATTAATATTATTTGTGTTTGTTCAAGCTTGATTTGGCTCAAAATATGAGCTTTAAATTTTAACCAACCCCACTCATATTCGTAAATAAGTAGTTCAAGCCATCTAGACTAACTCATATTATTTTTTATTAATCTATTTTTTAAAATATATTTTTTAAAATTTAATTTTTAGTAATTTAATATTTTTCTTTAATGGAGTTTCAAAATTAAAATAATTTAACATATTTTTTAATATTTACACTATAATATTATATATATATATATCTATTCTTTATAAGATAAAAATTACCTAATATATAACAATATAAAGTTAATATATTTTATAATTATTAAAATGGATTGGGCTTGGGCCTTGAAAGTGAGAGCCAAGGCCCAGCTTATATTTTAAACGGATCTAATTTTTTATTTAAGCTCATTTTTTGAGTTTAATATTTTTGTTTAAAATCTCTTAAATATTGGGCGAGCCTTTGGACCTGAGCGGTTAGCCTAGCGGACGAACTTTTCTATAAATCATGACCATAAAAAAGTAAAATTATATTAGTAATTTCAAGTAAAAGGATCACTTATACAACCATTAAATGAGAATATTGTCATAAACAATATAGGAATTATCAAATGGCATTTTCATATCCATTCACAATCCGCAAACTTGTTTTTATAACAACTTAACAAACATATGCATGTTAGATAAGTTTATATGAACATAAATCAATTGCTTGCTTATAAGTAAGAGTATAACTAGCTTTAGCGACATACTTTCTGATAAAAGCATTGACTAAAAACATTTAAAAATACAGCTTTGATGCCACAATGATCTTATCATTACAATTTCTTATAATTTGCATCCAAGTCTTTTGTATTACAAGTTGGAATATTGGTATTTAAAATATAGATTTTGAGCTTCATTAGTGAGAGTTGGTGTTTTAGTAGTTGGACCTGTGGAAAAGAAGAAATTTGAACTCGATTAAGAGTTTATTTGGATGGCTAATAAGATTGGTATCGAAGAGATTAAAAGTAGAGGTGGCATTGAGATTAATTATTGTAACACCGAGATTGATTATTGTAACGATGAAATTAAAATCAGTGATGGTATATGTGTTTGGATTTAATCATAGTTGTAATGATGAGATGAATGATAACAAAAAAGGAAAATAACTATTAAGGTTATTAGATTAAAATTTGTATATGTATTAATTATTGTAACACCGAGATTGATTATTGTAACGATGAAATTAAAATCAGTGATGGTATATGTATTTGGATTTAATCATGGCTGTAATGATGAGATGAATGATAACAAAAAAGCAAAATGACTATTAAGGTTATTAGATTAAAATTCGTATATGTATAATAAATAATTAAAAATTTTTAAAATTAGATTTATATTAAATAATAAAAAAATCATAAAATTATATAAAATGACTTTGTTAGATAAATAATTTCAAAAATATTTGAATTTTAATTTGATTTTTTTTATCAAATTAAGGCCATCATAAATTTTGATCTAAAAAAATTCATACATGTATGTCTCTTTAATATCATTGCTTGGGGCCTTTGGCCAATTAAATATCAATTGCATGAGCTTAGCCACCCACTACACAATAAATAAATAAATAAATGAAATAAACATATTAGCCTCATTATGACAAAATATATTCCAAATTTCCAATTTTATGACATAATTGAAGTTTTCCATTTACCAAGCCACCCACTTCCCCATCATTATAAACTAAACTAAAAACACTTTTTTATCATCTTTTTTTTTTTTTTAAATAACAAGTGAATATAACATTTTATTTATTTTCAATTCCTTTTCTTTTAGTTCCTTTTTTTGGATGAAAGTTTCTTAGGTAAGATCATTGAACATGACAAGGATGTGATGGGTAGATAGGCACAAAAATTCCATAGTTTCAAAAGAAAAAAAAAAATTGGAATGATCAAAGTCAAGAAATGGAAAATGTTTTAATCCTAATGAGAAAAAATTAAATAATTCATGGTGGCTTAGTTTTTATATTTCATAAATGAATTTAGTAAAATAACTTGTATTTTTTAAAATATATTAAAAAATTAAAAAATAATCAAAAAATTGAGACATTTGATATATTCTAAACTTGTATTTATGTTTATACTTTGAAAATTCTAAAAACGCATTAGGTGACTTGCGAATACAAGTATTCATGAGCTAAATTGAAGCTAGAAAAGAATTTAAATTCTTTATTTAAGCTCGAATTTTAATTTATCCAAATTATATTCATTTACTATTATAATTAAATTTAAATAAAACATATTTTTTAATTATTAAAAATTAATTTAAACTATACCAAATTGATTTAAATTAATAAAAAATATATTTAATATTCAACCAAAATCAACGGGACAAATGATCCAACTTGTGAACAGGTTCACGAAGACAGATCGTTAGGAATCAACGTACACGGCGGCCAAATATTTTTCTACCAAACAAAGCTATAGAGACCGGGTCCAACACTTATATATATATATATATATATATTTGTATTTTATTTTAAAGAAGTTTCTGATTTAATTCAATCAATAAAAAAAATGTTTCAGAATACCCTTATAATAATAATATCCTCGGTATCTACGATACTATGTAAAACACAGTTTGCATTTTAATATACAATTGTTTATGCTTTGGGTTTTTCAAATATTTTTTTTTATCTATTTGGATTATTTTTTCAATAATTAGGTTAAATTACAAAAGAATCCTTGGAGATGATTTCAAACTACATTTATAAAACAATTTTCTTAATTAAAAAATGACATTCAATACTCAAACATATATGATATGAGTATTAAATATACATTTATATCAATTAAGGAAAATAATGTTTAAGTTCATGTAAACCCACTCTTAAGAAAAATAGTCATAGATTTTTAAATAAAATTAATTTTGGATTGTAAAACAAATAAAAAAATTAGATAAAGATAAAAAAAATAACATTTGATAAGATATGTGCTTACGATCGGATTCTTGAATAAAACTTAATTTTATAAAAAGCTAAATTATTAATTAATTTATTATTTTCATAAATATATTTGAATCGGATATTTTTAAACTTTTTAATCCAAATTATGAAATTCAAAACTTTTATATTAGTGTATAAGTTAATTTTTAAAATATATTGCATTTTAAAATTCATACCAGTAATTATAAACTATGAGTGAATAAATGTAATTGGTTTGCTAATCCAATTTTTATTTGCTTCAATCTTCCAATCAAATTTACTAATTTGAAACATGTTTAGATTCTTTTGGTAAAAAATAAATAAATAAATAATTCTGGATGATCTTATAAAAATAGGCTTAAAACTCACAAAAGAAAATTCTTTGTACAAATTTTATATCTGAAAATACAAATAATTTGATATATTGTCAACCTACTTACGTGTCTAGTTTAGACATGTTAAAGGATCGAATTATTCGTTCAAATGTGAAGGCCAATCTCATATTTGAAAAGGTCTGGATATAAGTATTAAGCTTAAAATTGGGGTCGGGTAAATAATAAAGTCATTTTGAAAGATAGACTTTGCTTTAGATAAAGAATTTTACACCTAAACTTAACCTTTATAAGATTTTTTTAATTACAAAATTTATATTTTTATAATATAATTATATATTATAATAATGTTTATAATTTTATTTTCTTAATTGATAACTTATTGAAATATTTTTCAATCGAAGTCATAATATATAGATATATATATATTTAAAAAAATTAATAAAAACAACTTATTAAAAATTAAAAATATATTAAAAATAAAAAATATATAATATGGGTTCATTTAAACAAGCTTAAATTATTCATTTACAAATATAGGCTGCTTTAGACAAAAACTACCCTTATTCGAGTTGAGCTTGGCCTAAGCAAATCTATAACCTATCGATATTTTTCGTGGCTCAGCTTCTATACCAAGTCTAATTCGATCCTTAATCTCATTCTCGTTTGTGAAATTAAAATATTTACTATTAATGTATCAAATATGAATTTTTTATAAAATAAAAAATATATAATAATAATTTAATCTCAATTTATGAGATTAAATGTATAATTATTTAAAAAATGAACTTATAATTTATTCATTGTTTCAAAAAAAAAAAAAATCAACGCTTTGGGTTTTGCCGACCGTATTTGTTATCTATTGTTCGAAATATAATAAAGGGTGTAAAAGGAAAATGTCAGTAATAATCATTGACGTCCGTGACCAGAAAAGGTCAGAATACCAAACGGCGACAAGCAGCTGAAAAATTCAAAAATTACATAATAATCCTTATCTTTGGACGGACGTTACACAGGCCTAAACTTCAAAGCTTCGTCTTTTTATTTTTATTTTTAAAATTTTATTTAAAGGCCAAATCCCCGATTTACAAAGCCTCGTTGAAACCAAGCCTCAATGGCTCTATACGAATACTAAATCTTCATTTGTCAATTTTGTTTAATTTCCAAGCAAAGGGAAAGAAAGACTTTAGACATTTGATTAAAAGCTGTATAAAGATAAGCGAAGAACATTTCAGACTCTAAAGATAAAAAGCGCCATTTACAGGTAATTATTTGAACCGTTATGTTTTTTTTTTTGTTTTGTTTTAATTGATGGATTTGTTCTATTCTGATGATGATTGTGGTATTTTCTTTTTGGGTTTGAATTGATTTTCATTTGAGTTTGGGAATTTTGTAGATAGGGTCGATTGGGTTGTTTGGTTACCGAGAAAATGAAGGAAATAATTTTTTTCCTTTTTCATTTTCAGGGAAAATTGAAAAAGAAAAAAAACTGAATAGTAAAAGCTGTAATTTTTTTTTTCCTAGATAACTAAAGCTGAAAGCTTTGGGTTAGTTGGTTTCCTTTTTTTTTTTTTCTAATTTATTTATTTGGATATATTTTTTGTGGGTATAGCCTATAGCAAGAAAATTTTAAGAAATAAATAAAGATAAGATTTTGAATTCTATGTGAAAGTCATTAATAGAACAAGAGAGTTAGTGAGAAAAGGAATTTTACGTCATCTGATGTTCATATGCAAGGGTTTTCTGTAATGACACACACACACACACACACTAAAGGATTTTGATTTCTTATATCTTGCTTACCAAACAGTTGAATCTAGCTCTAAGTTCTAAAGTCAAAGGCTTGTATGTTAATTTTGGAAGTACATTTTGCAGTTATAGCCTTAGCTATTATTCTGACTAACTGAAATGTTTGCTGCATTGTTGTGTGTTAAAAGGACATTTCTTTTCAGATAAAAATGGGTGATCATCTTGTTTTATGCGTGGACCGTCTCATAACACCTGAAAGTTTGCATTTGATGCAAGAAGCTGACGCTGGAGGATCTTCTGGTGAAGGTTCTTCCCAAGGCCCTGAGCCAGATGCTTGTGCTATTGGTGTTAAGGAAGTGGACGAACATTGCTCTTGTGATGAAGAAGAACCACTTATCCAGACAGCTGAATGCCGAATCTGCCAGGAGGAGGACAGCATTAAGAATTTGGAGACACCATGTGCGTGTAGTGGTAGCTTGAAGGTATTCATTTTTTTGGAGTATTTTGAGACATACATTACTCCCTGAAGCTTTCTATTTCAATTTATTCAATAAAACAGTCTGGTCTGCCAGGATTAAGGCTGTCTACTAGCTCTAGAAGTATCAGTTACCTTTAGCTTCAAGTACTATGATTGTTCCTTCTGTGAAAAAGATTTATGTGAGCTATGCTTGCGTGCCATCATGATGTGGAGAAAAGGACTGATGGGTTTTTCATTTTTTTTCTTTTTTGCTGTCAAATTACTTCGAAGTACATCTGTTTTAACTAGGATATAGTTTCATTGGTTTGTCTTCATATTCTGGTAATGTAATAGCATGCGCCTGACAAATATTTTAAATCCAGTTTGCCCACAGGAAATGTGTTCAGCGTTGGTGCGATGAGAAAGGAGATATAACCTGTGAGATTTGTCATCAGGTAAACCTCTGTTCTCAAAATGGTTCTATCTTCATTAGTTCATCTAGGAGGAATAAATCTGCTGCCTTTGTATTTGCATTTCACCCACATCAATTTGCATATTCCTGAAGATTAACAAGTGTCTTGTTTTTGAGGGAAACAATTTTAACTTTGTTTCATTTTGTCGATGAATCAATTTAAGAACAATGGTGTAAAGTTGCACATTTACCTGGTTGCATGATGCTTTTTCTATGTTCATAAAAAGGGGAGAAAGACCTTTATATTGTGGCAATTTTCAATTTCATATGAGGAAAGACTGACACTAGTCATATTTTCGCTTTTTCTTAATTAAGCTTCGTATCTTGAAGGGAGCCTTTCGGTTTTATCTTTTTGTCCCCTGCATGTTTATGTTGATTTGTCATGGCAGTTCTTCAGATGGTTTTGAATTGTTTTTTGTAATCCTTAGGCTAACAACATTTTAATGCTCAAGAATATTTTTCTCTTCTCTTTGGTATCCTCGGGGAATATTTTTAGTGGATTTTATTTCCTGAAGAATTTTGGTCCTTTGTCCTCGTTGCATTTTCTTGCTATCTTTAACTGGTTCTAGGCTCCATATTTTAACCCCCAAATGCAAAATCGGTTATGCCCCTAAAGGATTTTAAGTGTGAACGCATTGACTTTAATGTTTGAAATATAGACAATCATTCTGTTTCAAGGTTTTTGGGTGAAACTATTCAAGTGTATGGAACGTATTTCAGTTCTTTTCTTCTAGTAAAATAACATTATACAATAATATTAATCAAAAGTTGCTTTCACTACCCTGGTCCTTCATTGCATGAATGACAGCTGATAGAGTCTATGAATCTGTTAACATATTATTTTGTTCACTTGGTCTTTCCCTTATAATTTCATCTACCTAGTTGTTATTTGTCAATTAGCAAATTATGCGCTCACCGTGAGTCAAGCTTTCCTGCCACATAGGATAGTGAATTTATTGAATATGATGTGGCAATATTCATGACCTCTATGTTGTTTAAAGGAAAATTTTTTCCGCAAGTGGAAAATGAGATGTACATCAGCAGCAGCCTTTTGAGCACCAAGCTTGTGAAGACCATGAGTTGATCTAAAAAATATTTGAATAATAGATTGCAGGTTCCTTGTATGCCAGAATCAATTATTATAAATATCTTTAGCACTATTTTTCTGTGTACTTCAAGCTCAAAGTTTGATGTTGTTGATCTACATGTTCTATTTTCAACATGCCATTAGTTTGGCTTTATGTGTTGGGAACTATGTGTCTGGTTTATAAACTGGGGTTTTGCTTTGGTCTTATGCATCAGCTTTTCATAAAATTGCTTATTTTGATGTTTCATATTTTCAAATGACAAAGGAGTGTATTCACAAATATTTGAGCCATAATGCTCTGTTCTCAACGTTGGAAGTTGCTTATCAACCTCTTATATTTTCAGCATGAAATGGATTTTGCTTTTTGTGTTGGAGAATTAAAAATGAGTTTCTGGTTCAAAGTGAAGTTTTGCCTGCTGACAAATATGGGCTTATGCATCCAGCTTTTGATAAAATTGCTTATTTTGCTGGCCCATTTTTCGAATGAAAGAAAAATGTATTTACAAATATTTGAGCCGCAGTTCTCTGGTGCAAGTTATTAGGTATTCAGATACAATTGATAGTATTTTGTTACTAGCTGCTAAGTGGTGATTTTTGCCGTCTATGTAATATATCAAAATATGTGTGATTATGTGTGTATATGTTGGAAGATTCTTATGATGATTATGTTATATTAACATTATTTTTCTGAACAAGGAACGTAGTCATCAAGTGTATATTATCTAAAACAGGTTTAGTTTTGAGTTGAATTATTGGGCTAATTTACTAACTTTTTCCTGCAAAAATAAAAAATAAAAAATTTGCAGCCTTACCAACCGGGATATACTGCACCACCACCTCCCCCTCAGTCAGAGGATGCTACAATTGATATCAGGCAAGTCTCACAAGTGTGGACTTACTTATCCAGAAGATAGACATGATAAATATCAGTGTCACTCTAACTTTGCTCTCTTTTTCTTGCTTGGTTTTCGTTATCGATGTTGGTCTTGTAACCACAGTTGAAACTTTGATATTTCTATGAGCTTTTTCTGTTTGTGAGGATCTATCTATTGCAGAAGTTGTTTGGTAATTTGTAGGATGGGTTGCTACTATATATGCTCATAAACTTTGATCTCTTATTTTCCAATTTCTGATGTTGAGACAGTGAGGCTTGGACAATCAATGGTGCTCCTTTGGATTTGCGTGACCCTCGAATTTTAGCCATGGCAGCTGCAGAACGCCATCTTTTGGAGGCAGATTATGATGAATATGCTGATACTAATGCTAGTGGAGCTGCATTTTGCCGCTCTGCAGTCCTAATTGTAAGCTTTTATTTCTCTGTAGAAATAAAACAATATATTACCTCCTCTTACTTACAGGCATATGCTAATTAAAAATCTTGGTGGTTCATTCCTTTTATTTCTTTTGCGAGTTTTCTGCTCGCAGTGGATTGAATATCAATGTTCAAGGCATCTTGTCTGTTATGCAATGAAATATTCTTCTATGTTATTCAGACTCGGGTGTGAGTGCTAGATACGTTATGTGTCCGACACTGCTATATTTAATTTTTTTCTAAGTTTTTTATGTATTTGGAGGGTCATATCCCCATACCCATGTCCAACTATGTATCGGACATGGATGTTGAAAACGGGTACTTAAAGAGAAATGAAGAGTCGAAGCAACATATGTAGTTTGCCCTTGTCTTTTTGATCTGGCGGTGTACTAGTTGTCAGCCTCAGCTGGACCTTTAATTTAGGTGATCAAAGTTTGGTAATAAATCCTTTTTTTACTAGTTTTTGTTTTTGGAGGCATACATAATTGCACGTTTGGTTTTCATTCAATGGAGATTTTTCTCATCCTTATTATCTATTCCCGATCAATAATATGAATTGCTGTTATTTTTCTTCTTCTAGTTCTGTTTAGATCTGGTTTTCTCTGTTTATTTGCAGCTAATGGCTCTTCTACTCTTAAGGCATGCTTTGTACCTAACCACCGGAGATGGGGATGATGATTTATCTGCATTTTTCTCTGTAAGCTTGGGATTGAATTTGCTTTAATCTTTTAGTAGTTTAAATTGTTTCATTGTTTGATTCAAACTTTTTATGCTGCGTAGCTTTTCCTGCTTCGCGCTGCCGGGTTTCTTCTCCCATGTTACATCATGGCCTGGGCAATCAGCATATTGCAGCGCCGAAGGCAGAGACAGGTAATGGCTTTTGGTTTCTTTAAAAAAAAAAAAAAAATTGAAAGATCACTACTTTACTTGAGCATGTTGAGGTTGATCTATGTCACGGAAGAATACTGAAAATGTAGATTCTTGCTATGTTGCTGACTCTTCATTCTGCTTGAAGTACTTGTGTCTGACACATATCTGGAATCGGTATGGGGATTTGACCCTCGGAAGACCCTCCAAATATATGGAAAAACTTAGAAAAATTGAACATATCCTTGTCGGACACATATCCATGTTCGACACTTACTCCTGAGTCCAAGTAACTTGGGATTCTTGTCTGCCTTGTGAGATGTGTTCTGCCCATGCTTGCAAGGTTTGAGACTTGTGAAGAAAATATTGCATAAAAACTGTTTAGGAGTAGGTAGTTTTATTCATTAGAAGCCAAAATTGAAATAATATTTAAGAACTTCAAAGGTTTCCTTTTATGATATCCTGTGTCACTTGTAACTGTTGTCATGTTCATGTAGTTTCCGTAAACAAAAGCTAAATTATCTCCTCTGTTTTACCTGGTTCAAGCTATGCATATTACCTAGTTTCTTTTTGGTAATTAAAGTATTTTTTCTCCATTGAAACAGGAAGCAGCAGCTCTTGCAGCTACTGAAGTTGCATTTATGACACAGGCAGGGCAACGTCGGGGTCTACAGTTCACTATAGCACCGGGACCTGCAGCGATTCCGCATCAGGAGCCACTTCATTAATGTAACAGCCCTTTTCTCCGGTAAGAGTCTGTGGTGGTGGAGGGGGTAGGTTAGTAATGAAACTATGGGTAAATTGTTTTTTACTCGTTCTACTAGCATCGAGACAAAAACGATGTCATCGTGTTCCTCACATTTATTATGTTGTACTTCTAATTGTTATTTGGAAAACCCTGAAAAATCTTTGTTTTTCCTACTCATTTGAAGGCATCAATTTCACTGTTTATGTTTGTACATAAATCTTGAATCTTATTGCCTCATTTTCACCGCATGAAGAACTTGGGTTGCCAGAGCTGCCACCGAAATATAATCCCGAATTTTCTCGGAAACTCCAGGTTTTCCTCTTTAATATATGTACTTTCTTTTATCTTTTCATGTTTAATTTATCCAATTATGTCCTCATGCAATAGGTTTTCCTTATTATATCATGGTTCTGGAGATGAATGCATCAATTAATTGCTCTAGATACCTATCATTAATTGCTCCGACTTCTCATTTTTCTTGATTGTGTCCCATGTATATCCGGACATTGATACGAAAATATGGCCCTCCAAATACATGAAAAGAGTTAAACAAATGAATATATCTGTATCCAACACTCTGAATGTTTTTTCTTGTAAAATCAACGTTATTGTGTTCTCTGTTGTCATTATCTTTCTAACCGCTATTTTCATGCTACTATTAGCTTGGTCTAAACTATATTTGTTAAATCTTTGGTACGAAGAGGAAATTGGGGTAGGATCCTTCCATTATTTTTATGCCCATTATTATTTGAATACAACTTTAATTGCCATTCATAAGTATAGCTGTCACAATTCATAGGTGGGTTTTATACATATGAATGGTGTCAATGAATGTATTGAAAATTAATCGGATAAAAAAGTAATAAAGGAGCCTAATCTGGGAAAATCAGGTGCAAGACAATGATGTTGCATCCATTTTTTTGTTTCTTGCGTTGTAGATCCTACCACTCTATGACCTCTGCAATTGTATTTAAATTTTGAATTAATAGCATGTGTGGTTCTCGAACTTTAGTGCATATTTTATATTGGTCCTAAAACTTCAAAACGTGTCAATCAGGTTTCCGATCTTCACATTTTGTATCAATCAAGTTTTTCTTGTTAGTAAAACCGTTAGAAAAAAGGTTAAAAGGACAGGTTTCGCGTGTCTGATCGTTGATGTAACTTAACTACTGCTGATGTGTTAGACACATGACCCTTGGCATTTAATTTTTTTTCTCACAGTTTTACTAACGAGAAAGACTTGATTGATATGGAATGTCAAATCGAGATTTGATTGATACGTTGCGAAGTTTGGAGACTAATATAAAAAAAAAATGTCATAAAAGTTCAGAGACGAAGTGTGCTATTCCTTAAATTTCAATCTGCTGGCTTCTAGGGGGACTTATAAATTTACCATTTCTGCTCTGTTGTATTTGTTTTTCACTTTTATTTTTTTTTGTATCTTAATGCTGATTTCTTGCTTCAACATTACTTACATTTCATTCTCGAGAATAATATAAAGAAAATGAGAAAGAATGAAAAATAATGCTAGCCGTCCTCATTTGAGATAAGATAGTTTATTGCTAGTTGTTTTTGGTTTTGGTTCTAATCAATCCTTTTTGCTGTGTTATGATATTTCGGATTTATATCGGATATGAATATACGTCTAATATTTTTATTTTCTTTAAAAAAAAAAAGTTGTCAAATCCTATGGTAGCTAGCTTCTACTAGTTTAGGATTAGGACCACTTTGGAAATCTGCAAAGTCACCAAAAACAAGTTCTTTGGTATTAAATATTTGCAAACTTAGTTTCATCCTTTTTAGCCTTTATATAATAAAAAGAATAAACTTGTGAAGATCCAAAGGAGGAGTAGCAATGCTATTTTATCCGAATGTGGATTGGATTTATGGGTAATATTTCAGTTTCCATGAAATCCATGATAGCTTTAATGAGGGTTACATATTCTGTCATATATGACAAATTATCATGTAATTATCCATTAAAAAAGTTATCATATGTTATTCAGCCTGAATAAATATTTGAAGATATGTATATATCTATATATGATGTATGCATGCATGAG
>JBBYHK010000006.1:12691021-12717884 GCA_038382065.1 Adansonia grandidieri | reverse complement strand
TTACTTTTTGCAAAATTATCCAAAATGAAAAAGGTTATTCTATTTCAAGTGTAAGAAGTGATCATGGAAAAGAATTTTAAAATCTTGGTTTTGATAAATTTTGTAATGAAAATGGTATTAGCCATAACTTCTCGGCACCTAGAACTTCTCAACAAAACGGAATTGTTAAAAGAAAAAAAAATGGAACCTTGGAAGAAATGGCTAGAATGCTTTATGAAAATAATTTACCAAGATATTTTTGGGTAGAAGCCATTAATACTTCTTGCTATATTATAAATAGAACCATGGTTAGGTTAATCCTAAAGAAAACTCCACATGAACTTTTTAAAGGAAGAAACCTAACATTAGCTACTTTCATCCTTTTGGATGTAAATGTTTTGTATTAAATAATGGAAAGGATAATCTTAGTAAATTTGATGCAAAAAGTGATAACGAAATTTTTCTTGGTTATTCAACAAATTCCAATGCTTATAGAGCGTTTAATAAGAGAACTTTGGTTGTTAAAGAGTCAATATATGTTATATTTGATGAAGCTAACTTAACCTTGAGAAATGTGTCTTTTGATAATGATGATGTAGAGATTTACCAAGAACAAACATCACATAAGGAGCAAGGACAAGCAATGCAAAATCAAGAAGATCCAAAAGAGGAAGAACTACATGAGCCAACTTAAGTAGAAAGGGAAAAAAATCATCCTAAAGAGTTGACTTATGTCAAAGAAGGTGAGATAATTGGTGATCCTAAGCAAAGGGTAAGAACTAGATCATCCCTTAGAAATACATGCAATTATGTAGCCTTTCTTTCACAAATTGAACCCAAGAATTTAGATAAGGCTCTAAAAGATGATAATTGGATCACGGCTATGCAAGAGGAGTTAAACCAATTTGAAAGGAGCAAAGTTTGGAATTTAGTTAAGAAACCTAATAATTATCCCATCATAGGTAGCAAATGGGTTTTTAGGAATAAAATTGATAAAAATGGAAAATAATTAGGAATAAGGCTAGATTAATAGCTAAAGGATATAGTTATGAAGAAAGAATTGGTTATGATGAAACTTATGCCCTCGTAGCCAGACTAGAGGCCATTAGAATACTACTAGCTTTTGCGTGTTTTAACAATTTCAAGTTGTATCAAATGGATGTTAAAACGACTTTTTTAAATGGCTACATTAATGAGGAAGTTTATGTTAAGCACCTCCCGATTTTAAAAATCCTCATTTTCCTGATCATGTTTTAAAACTTTCAAAAGCTTTATATGGACTAAAGTAAGCACCTAGGGCATGGTATTAGAGACACTCAAAGGTCTTAATTGAAAAAGGTTTTAATAGAGACAATGTTGACAAAACTCTATTTATAAAAGTAAAAAACAAGGACATTTTAGTGATTCAAGATCATGTTGATGATATTATCTTTGGTGCTACTAATGAATCTCTTTGTCAAGAATTTTCTAAGTTAATGCAAGAGGAGTTCGAGATGAGCATGATGAGAGAATTAACATTCTTGTTGGGGTTACAAATTAAACAAACAAAAGATGGCATTTAAATTAATCAAGCAAAGTAAACCAAGGAATTACTTAAGAGATTCAAAATGGATGAAGCAAAGCCTTGTTCCACACCTATGAGTACTTTAACAAAGCTTGAAAAGGATGAAGGAGTAAAATTGTTGACTCTAAACTTTAGGTCTATGATAGGTTCATTGCTATATCTTACTGCAAGTAGACCCGACATAATGTTTAGTGTATGCTTATGTGCTTGATGCCAATCATCACCGAGAGAGTCATATCTAGTTGTTGTGAAAAGAATCTTTAGATTTCTTAGAGACACTCCAAATCTAGGCTTATGGTATCCAAAAGAATCATGTTTATTCCAATGTGGATTTTGGTGGATGTAAAATTGATAGGAAAAGCACTTCTGGTACTTGTCAGTTTCTTGGAAATATTCTCAAATCATGGTTTTCCAAGAAACAAAATAGTGTTGCTTTATCCATAATCGAAGTGGAATACATATCCACAGGAAGTTGTTGTGCCCAAATTTTGTGGATAAAATAACAAATAGAGGATTTTGGCATTACCATGGATCATATTCCAATTAAATGTGACAGTACTAGTGTCATTTGTCTCACCAAAAATCCAATCCAACACTCTAGAACCAAGCACATAGAAATTAGTCATCACTTTATTAGAGATCATGGGCAAAAAGGTGATATAGTGCTTGAATTCGTTGATACCTTGTATAAACTACCTGATATTTTCATTAAACCACTTGACAAGGATAGATTTTGCATAAGTAAAAGAGAAATTGGCTTAATGAATGCACCCTAAATTCATGATTTGATCTAATCTTGATACTTTGCTTCAATATTGTTTGCATCATGCTTAGTTTGATGAAGCTAGTTTTACACACTTATTTGTTTGATGATGTTCATTTGTTATGAATTTCTCATTCTTGGATAATTTTATTGGATCTTGATTAAATTTTGAATTATCCATGCAAAATGATCTTGATTTTGGTCCAAGTTGTATTTTCGAATGTTTTTCAAAGGATAATTGGTCAAAAATATGCCAAATTTGATGACATCTTATTGGAAATGACCTAATACTAGGCCATAAGTATCGATCCCTGTACATTCCTCCTCCATGTATCAAGACTAGTTTCCATTGTATCGATACAAACCTAGACTTGTTCTCTGTATTGATACCTGCCTCTTTTGTATCGATACACTGTATCGATACTTCTCAGCCTGTATCGATACAGAGCAATTTGTTCTAAGTCTTGAGACCTAGTTCGTTGTATCGATACAAAACCCAGAAATATTCTTTGTATCGATACTACTTCTATATCGACACTCACTGTTAATTTAGAACTCCCCGCGCGCAAATTGTTTATTCCATCAAGCACTGTTCACTTCTCTCTCCTAACACCTTCTTTCTCAGTCAACTTTCAAATCTTTAAAACCCATCATCATCACCCTTTTTCTCCCAATCGTTGATCCATAAACTAATTTCCTTTATCACACTTACCCAAAAACCATTTGAAAATCACTCATTATTATCCAAAATATCAATAATTCGAAACTCTCCATCACCCTAACCTTCACCACTTCCCTCTCTAAATCCATTACCTTTGTCCAAATTCCTTCCCAAATTTGACTTTTTTTCCATTCTTAAACTTTTCCCCACTCCGTTGTGCAATTGATTGTGGACTTACTCACTACATCAGACCAACTGCAAACCAAACTTAGCACCCACCACCTGTTCGACTATTTTCCCCAACCAGCATTTTACCCACTTAACCTATTCCCTCACCACCTGCTCGACAAAAGTCCTCAAACACAACCATGCCTCACAAAACTAAACAAACAGCACGTCGTCAAGGTCCCGTCACCCGTGCCTCCACCTCTTCCACTCGTCAACCACCTTCGACCCAAAATCAGTCATTCTTTGACTTATGTTTTTGCTATGCATGGGCTTGTAAGCTTTTCACCACCATCTATGCCCGGATGCCTATCTAACAATGTCGAGTCATCGACTTTCCCTTTCTCTAATCCATTAATTATCCTTACCTTTAGATTTTTAAAACTTTCGGATGGACCAAAATTCTTTCTCTAAATGTTCAAGTTCGTGAAAATCTTGTCTGTGCCTTCTTTAGCAATGCTCTCTCGTTATTCATGATAATATTGTTGCTATTTGGTCCTATCTTTTAGGACAAGATTTCCTCGTCAACTCGATTTTTCTCGTATTTGCCTTTGATTTTTTGAATAAAAGCATAATCCATGAAGGCTCAGCTCTCGTCGCCTTGCACACTTCAAACAACAAAACCATGGTCCTTTCTCCAGTCGATCGCTTACTCCATCTTATCATCTCACATGTGCTTTATCCATACGGAACCAAACATACCTTGATTAGCGACGCGAACTATTAGTGGCTTCATATGATTCAAACTGGTAATTATCCAAACTTAGCATATTTCATATTCACAAACCTTGTTATTTGCGTTCGTGGTTGTCATAATCTTCTCCGTGGTATGGCCTTGAGTTACTACTTTGACACTAAGGTCTCGATCTTTCGTGCGACCCTAGGATTACGGTAACCATTTACTACTACGTTGGTCATAAATCCATGGGCCTTACCAGGGATGAAATTCAAGGTGCCGACTTCATTCTCAAGGCTCGTCGACAACCATCACTTGAGCAACCGGATGCTCCCACTCTCGATGATCATGATGATACAGAGCATGATGATCTTCCCTCACCTCTGGTTCCCTCTACCTCGTCTTTCGTGCCCATGGACATTCTCACTATGTACGTTTCTATTATGGGCCATTTTGATATATGGGAGGGACAATTCGACCATTGCTTTGACACCATCGATGCTCGTCTTTCTACTCTTGAGCATAGTCACCGGGCTTTAACGGAGCAATTCCATGCTCAGCTGCTTTTCCTCATGTGCCTCTGCCTACTTCTCTGCCCACTGAGGATCCTTCGACCGATGACGTTGAGTCCAATTAGGCATGTTTAAACATCTTTATGATTTTTTAGGATATTTCTTATGTTTGTCAGACTTTATGGTTTTAGGATTCTCCGCTACTTTATGTTTTACATTCCTTTGAACATCTTTTGCTTGCTTTGTTAGATTTAATTTATCCTTCATGAGTTCATCTTTGTTTACTCTGATTGTGTTTTCCACTTTGCTTCACATTACTCATCTTTGAATTCTATTTTGATATAACAAAAAAGGGGGAGAAATGCCATAAATTTGCAATGTGTTGCTACATATATGCCTTATGTTGCTATATATGCTTTCCATGAATTTATTATGCACATTGATCATGATTATATTACCATGTTGGAACCCAAATAACATGTTGATATTGAACATTAGCTTGATTTTCTAATCTTAGGCAATAGTAAAGTCCGATGTACTCAAATTAAAAGTTTTGAAAACCATTGCTTTATTGAGGGGGAGTTGTTTTTTGCTAATCTAAAAAACAAGCAAATTTATCTTAAGTTTTGTTATATTAAAAAGGGAAAGATTGTTAACTTTGATTTCGGTTTTGATATAACAAACAGCTTAAGCTAAATTAATACTCAACTTGGTATTTGTGTTTAAATTGAAAAGCATTTTAAAAAGTACTAAGTTTGTAATTCGTTAAAAAAATATGCTCTAAAATGTATATTTACACTTAGAATAATTTTTTAGATTTGTTTAAGTCAATAAAAATCATTTTACAAATGTTTTTTAAGGTTGGTATCGATATAAAGAACAAATGTATCGATACTATGCTTAAAAACCTTCAAATGTATCGATACAAGTGTGTATGTATCGATACAACCTGCTTGGTATCAATACTCACCCCATGTGTATCAATACAAGGCTTGGCAGTAGCCAAGGTTTGGCTGAAACCTTCAAATGTATCGATATAACTGTATATGTATCGATACAGCCTACTTAGTATCAATACTCATCCCATCTATATCGATACAAGGCTTAACAGTAGCCAAGGTTTGGCTGAAACCCTCAAATGTATCGATACAATAGTATCTATATCGATACAACTTGCTTAGTATCGAAACTTAGATCCCTGTATCGATACAATAAGCTGTAACGGTCATTTTTTTAATTTTTGTATCGATACTATTGGCATTGTGTCGATACTATAGTACATGATGGAATGGAAACAAGCATTTATGAAGGCTACAACAGCTCTCCAACCACTACATTAAATGCCCAATGTCTATGAATCAATTTCCAGCTATAAATGGAGGTTCCCAACAGCTGAAGAAGCAGAGATACAAATTTCATTGAATCATTGAACAAAAAAGCTCAAAATCATCAAATTCTTTATTTCTACTTGTATCAAATTTATACTCTTCAAGCCTATTTGTATCTCATTCATCTTGTACATAAATTATAGTAAACATCTACTTACTAGAGGTTTAATCTATTTACAAAATGCTTCATTCATATCACTAAAGGGGTTGTGTGAAAGTGAGTGAAAATATTTGAGAGTTTGGGGTAGAATTCTCAAAGGAATTGAAAGGTTCTATCTAAGCCTTAAAAGATAGTGGTGTAAGGTTATACCTTAGCCTTAAAGGTAATAATTTGTTTAGTGAATTGTAGAAATCACTTTGGTAAGAAAGTACCTACAATAGAGGATATAGGTGCCGAGTTAAAGGATCGAACCTCTATACATTGATTGTTTGTTTTTCTTATCCTTATCTTACTTTTAATTTTCAATTTACTTCAAATTTATCGCTATTTTTGTAGAACCAATTCACCCCCTCTTAGTTCATTATTTCCTTGAAGCTAACAAGCTTGAGTTGTGGGGGAATCAACCAGGCACATTTTTTAGACATCTGAACGTCTCGCTAAAAGGGGATTCAAAAATTAGATTGAAAATAGGGGACAACATCATGTTGTCTTCGTTTTTAGATTTTGTTTGGGTGAATCTGAAGATTTTAGAAGGTAAATAAGTTGCCACTGGAAAGGTAACTTGACAAGGTTTAACATAAAAATATTTCAAAAGTTCTAAAAAATCACTTTCCAAGCAGAATTAATTTTTTAAGTTAGGTTCGTCTTAGCACTAGCGGCATGTATAATTAAAAGGGCATGATGGATTTCTACACATCATTCTAAGCTTATTCAGGATCATTATATTGTAGATAATACCTTTTTGAAAAGGGAATTTTGTGAACTTTTTAGGAAAAATATTTGAAATTTTCTAAAAAATCACTGGTGGGCTGTAATGGCCCCAAACAGAATGTTACATGCTGGTTCTGAGGGTTTCGGATAGAAAGGTTTGAAAAATAATAACTCTCTCATATGGGATGATCCAAAGGCAAATAAGGCACCGTTAGAAAGGTAATTCGATACCCTTTAAAGGAAAAATATTAGAAAAATCAAAGGAAATATTTTGTGGTTCAAAAATGACTTTTCAAGTTTAGACTATAGTGTTGCCAGAGCAAAAACAGGGGGATTATTCGATATTTCAATTTATTTCTTTTTGAAGATAGATGAGTTTAGGACATCCGAACGTCTATGACAGAAAGTAACAGGGGCTTTACAAGTTCATTCCATAATCCTAGAGTAGTTTGAGATGATGGAATAACCCATTGTCCATGTCACCAAAAGGAACACGAGGCTCAAGATCAAGAATTAATACTAAAAGGGATTTTCTTTTTTCTTTGAAAAATAACCTTATTTCACCATGAATCCAGATCTAAAATGTTGATTTGACCTAAAATTGGAAGGCCAATTTGATGAAAACATTAAGTCCATGCTTCTCTTCATCTATTGAAGGTAATATGAACTTAACTTAGGGATGTTTCTAAAAATTAGTTTGTAAGAAACAAGCAAGCATTTTAATGGAGATATCATGAACAAAATACAGCACATACAAAGATAGACATGGATTGAACATGCAAACATGCGAAGATGATGTTTTGACATAAAAATGTGTGATACAAATGCAAGAAGATGACAAATAAGGTGCATGGAGATGATATGAGCATGTTTGAACAAAGGAATGGTTGCTGGAGTTGTCAAGACAGCATTTTTATTTCATGAGACTCCTTAAGACACCAGAAAATGTTTAAACATACCTAAGAGATGTCAAGGTGACCACTTAAATATGTAATAGATGTGTGAATATGGAAGAAACATTGCAAAATATGTATGAACAGAGGCTATGTAATGATAAAAATGAAGCATGGTGAGTTTAAGTATCCCACAACATCATGGTGTCAAGAAGGCCATCAAGATCCTAGGACTACCATAACCATGGCTCACTTAAATGAAATGGATGATCAAAACAAAAAATGTCTAGAACAAGGTAAAAAATATAGCAGCAAAAGTTAAATTTTCTTCCTTTTTAAAGCAATAACTTTAAGCTTAGTCTCTTCCCTTTTTTTGCTATTGTTTAGTAAGAAAAAGGGTGAAAGAAAGGAGTTTCTGGTAATGTGGTTGCTGATAAGCTGTTTTGAGGATGAAAATATGTGAAAGGTTAAGTTTCTAAAGGTGTTCTAGTGGTGGTTTTAGAAAGCTACAAGAATAGAGGTTGTTTGAAGGTGAAGCAATGAAACATTATTTTTGGTGAACTTTTGGAGCTAGAGTTGCTGGAAGATTTATGGGAATAGATGGAGAGTTTTTTGGGATTGCTGGAGAGCTTTATTTTATGTTGAAAGTTTTTTTCTTGAGATAGCTAGTAGTATTTGATTTAATGCTCAGCCCCTAGTTTTAGAAGACCATGCAAAGGCATTTTTTATTTTTTCCTTCTGCACCAAGGGACATCTCTACTTATCATGCTCAGCTGACTCTCTTCTTATTGGTTCTGTCATGCTGAGTAAGGAGGCAGAAAGGCTGAGACAGCCTGCAACTGAAGATATGCTTGCCACACCCTTTTACACCGATATATCTGATAAAAGTGACCTTTGTCATTAATTATTTGGGCTCTAAATTTTTTTTGAATCCATTATTGAACCCATAGCTGAGGTTATGTTTTATGATAGTTCTTTGGTGCAAAAACATGTTTAAATAGGGTTTTTGAAGGCTAAAAAATGACTCAAACTAGGCAAAAATGCCTTGGTGTATTGATATAAAACATATTGTATCAATACACAATGTACTTTTTACTTTTGAGTATCGATACAATGAGTTGTGTATCGATACTAAGAGCAAAAATTTTTTTCAATCTTGAGACTTAAAGGCCTATACCAATACTCCATGGATTTGTATCGATACTTATGCTTGTGTATCGATAAATTTTGCGAAAAATCATAACTTTAGCTACTACGAAGGTCTGTATCTATACAAACATCCCAGGTATCGATACCACACCTTGCGTATCGATACCAAACCCTCTTGTATTGATACTACATGTGAAAGTTTAAGTTTTTCACACAGTAAAAGCCTCGTATCAATACTTGCTCCCCAATATAACTTGTACGTGCCTATGGCTTCCTAATTTACCTCAACTTGGTCACAAACAATGGGAAATTGATTTATGTATTCATTTGAATAATCATGGTGACACCATAAAAGGTTACTTTTGATGCCTCATTTTTACATTTTCTTCAAAATGGCCCATAGGCATTTTAAACCTTCCTAAAAAAATTTTTTTGTCTGGCATTGTGTCACCTAATAATGCTTGTGACATGGTACTGGACAGTCGTCCCCCAGCTTTTATTTCAAGTTTTGATTTTATCATCTTTTCCCTAACTCCTAAAATGTCAAAAATTAGTCCATACAAAATAAAGTACCTGCCCCTCTTTGGCCGTTGCTAAGTAGTAGGAACAAGGCAAAGACAAATAGACACTACTTTGTTCGGATAGGATGATGGATTTGTGTACCTACTGAGAAGTGGATAGTTGCTTAGTATCATGTCGAGATGGTTTAAACAACTTATAGAAAAGAAGATTTTGATGAGTTTTGTAGGGTTTTACTTCTTAACTAGGTTGTTTTTTATTTTTTTAAAACAGGTGCCATCTACTTGTGTAGGCTATGAGGTAGGTAAAAAAAGATGCCCAACATTTCATGGACTAAGGTAGACAAGTGCCACCAACTTGTGTGGGCTTTAAGGTAAGTGAAGAAAGGTGTCCAGCTCTTTATAAACTAAGGTAAATAGGTGCTACCAGCTTATGTGGGTTTTAAGGTAAGAAAACATCTTAGTCTTTGAGGACTGAGGTAGGTTTATGGTGCCACCTGCTTATGTGGGCTTTGATAAGTGTCCACTCATTGAGGACTAAGATAGGTAGTTGCCACCAGCTTGTGTGGGCTTTGAGGTAGGGAAGCATCTTGCTCTTTAAGAACTGAGGTAGGTAGTTGCCACCAGCTTGTGTGGGCTTTGTGGTAGGGAAGCATCCTGCTCTTTGAGGACTAATGTAAGGAGTTACCACTAGCTTGTGTGGGCTTTGAGGTAGGGAACTGTCCTGCTCTTTGAGGACTGAGATTGGTAGTTGCCACAGCTTGTGTGGGCTTTGAGGTAGGGAAGTGTCCTGCTCTTTGAAGACTAAGGTAGGTAGTTACCAACAGCTTGTATGGGCTTTGAGGTAAGAAAGTGTCATGTTCTTTGAGGACTGAGGTAGGTAGTTGCCACCAGCTTGTGTGGGCTTAGGTAAGCATCCTGCTTTTTAAGGACTAGAAGGAAATAAATTTAGATACCCTTATTGGGTGATTTTTAAAGAGCCTATAAGGTTAAAGGTTCTTACTTAAGGCCTTTTGAGGTTTTTTGTAATCAGAAAATCGTACCTTAGTTTCCCTATAAATTTGACTTCTACATACGTGAGTTGATACTCATAAGATGTTAAATGTTGCATAATGCATGGAGATGCAAATGCCTACTTATTGATGCAAGGGTGATGACTTTAAAGGCCTAATCCAATGGCTGGTTTTGGGCTTTCTTCGACTTTGGTGAGGTGCCATTTTGCCTAAGGTTTGTCAATCTTGCTCTAAATTTCTAGAGGGTTTAAATGTTAAGGTCATCCCTTCTTTGAAGGCACAAGAGGTCGATGACCACTTACCGGGAGGTTTTGAGCATATTCTCCAAATGTGGGGTCCTAAGCCAAGATCGATTATGGCCCTAAAAGTTAATTCTTGGTATTTAACCATGAAACAAAGTTCCTACAAAGTTTTATTTTTTGAAGTAATGCTAGGAAATCCTATTATCAATTTTGTCCATTTATTAAGCATTATTAATTAAAGGATAAACATGATGCAGCATGGAATGTAGGGTTGTAAGAAAGTTTTCCAAGAAATCAAATAGTTATATTTTCATTCAAAGAAAAAGGGTACAAGCTATGACAAACTTATGAGATTGTGAAAAATTTTGAAATACAAAAGCGATAAGAGGAGTTTTTCTGGTTGATTGGCTCTAATGTTGATGACATGAATTCTTCACTAATTGCCTTTGAAGATTTCTCTCAAGCAATTAATCTTTTTGGTGCTAGCCGGCCATAAGGAGATTCCTTTGATTGCCCTATGTTGGAATAGGGCCTCAAAGTTAGGCGATTCCCATATTTCGAGTGCAAGTATGGATAATGTTTTGATGGGGGTGGTCAATACAAAACGGATGGGTTAGGTTATGAATTAGATTTTTAATATGAGGAAGACTGGTTTTTGGCTCATGATGGTTTGGGCTTGGCTTGGTTTAAATGAAAAGGTCTGATCACTTAAGCCACCCTCTCAGGTTTTTAACTCAAGTTGGTTTTCTTCTTCATTCTTTTTATTATTTTTTTGTTTTGTTTTATTTTTTTGGTAGGCGAGAGACTAATGGGATACCCTTTCGGGTTTTTATCCTAAAGTCCTTTCAAGCATAGTACTTCTTAACAGAATCAGAGTTCATAAGGTTGGACAGGTCGCTGCCATCCATCTCAGTTAAGATTAGGGCTCTTCTAAAGAATATGCATTTCACCACATATGGCCCTTCCTAATTTGGTCCATTTTTTGCGAGTATCTTTATGTATCAGAGAATTTGTTTGAGCACCAAGTCACATTTTTAGAACTGATAAAGATGGATCTTCTTGTCATGGGCTCTCATCATTCACTTTTGATACATCTGCCCATGATAGATGGGTTTGATTCTTTTTTCTTCAATGAGATTGAGCTACTCGTATCAGTTTTTAACCTATTCAACCTTCTTAAGTTGTGATTCCATTAAAACTCTGAGAGAAGGGATTTTAACCTTGACAGGTAGGATAACCTCCACGCCATAGACCAAAGAAAATTGGTAGTGCCTGTAAACGTTCATACGATCGTGTGATAAGGATGTAAAGAAAAAGGTAACTTTTCATGTCAATCTTTGTACGTCTCAGCCATCTTTTTAACCATCTTCTTGATATTTTTGTTGGCTGCTTCAACTGCTCCATTCATCTTTAGACGATATAGGATGGAGTTTCAATGCTAAATCTTGAACTAAGAGTAGACTGCTTGCATCCTCTTATTTTTCAGGTTGTGTGCATTATTAGTAATGATTTGTTTGGGAAGACCATATCTACAGATGATGTCTTATTTCACAAATTTGCACACGACAGATCTGGTGACATTGGCATAAGAAGTTGCCTCTACCTATTTGGTGAAATAATCGATTATGACCAAAATAAAACAATGCCCATTAGAAGCGCTAGGGGTAATCGGTCCAATCATTTCCATGCCTCACATAGAAAATGGCCATATAGCTATTATAACATTCAGGGGTGTTAGTGGAACATGGATCTTGTCAGCACAGATTTGGCATTTGTGATAGTTCGGAGCATAGTTGATGCAATCTTTTTTTAGAGTCAACCAATAATAACCCGATCGCATGACTTGTCTTGCCATTTTATGTCCATTAGCGTGCATACCACAAATCCCTTCATGAACTTCTTTAAGTATTCTTTTGGCTTCAGAGGCATCCATGCATCGGAGTAACACTTGATTCCGGCTTTTCTTGTACAAAATCTCAGCATCTAAAATGAAATTCATAGCTAATCATCTTATGGTTCTTTTATCAGTTTCGATTATGCCTTTTGGGTACCATTGATCCTTGATGCATTGAAGGATATCATGATACCATGGTAAGCCATCCCTCTCTTCTTCAATATTCTGGCAATGTGTCGGGGCTGAATAGATACTCATTTGGATGGAAGCAATGTCTAATTCTCGATTGACTTTAAACATGGAATATAAAGTGGCCAAGGCATCAAAGTATGGTTTTCTTCTCGAGGTAGATGTTGAAAGCTAATATCATCAAACTTTTTCTTTAGCACTGATATCAGATTCCATAGTGGATTAGTTTATCATAACGTGTTTGCATTCTTCCTTTAGTTGGTAAATGACAAGGGCTAAATCTCTAAATACTTGTAGTGTTCAAATGCCCCTTTCAACAGCTACTTGGAGTCCCATGATGCAAGTCTTATATTCAGCTATGTTGTTGGTGCAGTCAAAGTTTAATTTGGCTATGAAAGGGTAATGGTTTCCCTCGGGCAAGGTGAGAATTGCCCCAATTCCATGCCCCAGTGTGTTTAAAGCTCCATTAAAGTACATCCTCCACGATGACCCATACTTGACAGTGTTCTCTGCCTTGGATATGCACATTAAGTCGACATTAGGGAACTCAAAGTTTAAAGGCTAATAATCATCTGTGACTCAGCTTGCCAAAAAGTCTACTATTGCACTGCCTTTAATGGCTTTCTGGTTCACATACATGATGTCATACTCAAAAAGCATAACTTGCTACATGGCTAACCTCCCGACAAGGTGGGGGCTTCGCATAAATACTTTATGGGATCAAGCTTAGCGATTAACCATGTAGTGTGGTACAATATGTATTGCCTTAACCTTTAAGCTATCTAAGCTAAAACGTAACATAGCTTTTCTATGAATGAATAATTATTTTCATATTTTGTAAACTTTTTGCTCAAGTAATAGACAACCTGTTCCTTTCTTCCTGATTCATCATGTTGTCCTAATACACAGCCCATTGACTTGTCTAAGATTGATAGATAAGGATTAGTGGTTGTCTAGGCACTAATGGCATAAGTATTGGAGGCTTCAAAAGGTAATGTTTGACCTTATCGAAAGCTTCTTAGCTTTCTTGATTCCATTCTCTCGGATTTTATTTTTTTTAGCAGCCTAAAGATCGGATCACATTTGTCGATCAGCTGAGACATGAATCAGGCTATGTAGTTTAGTCTTCCCAAGAAACTTATTACTTTCTTTTGAGTTTGAGGTTGTGGTAGGTTTTGAATTGCCTTAACTTTGTTAGGATCCAGTTATATTATTTTTTCACTTATAATGAACCCTAATAATTTACCAAAGGTGACACCAAATGTGCATTTGGCAAGATTTAGCTTGAGCTGGTATTTGTGAAGCCTTTGGAAGAGCTTTTGCAAGGTAGGAATGTGCTCACTCTCTTTTGTTGACTTGGCGATCATATCATCCATATAGACCTCAATTTCCTTATGCATGAGATCATGGAACAATTTTACCATGGCCCTTTGGTAAGTTGCCCTGGTGTTCTTCAGTCAAAAGGTATCACTTTATAGCAAAAAGTTCTCTACATGGTCACGAAAGTCATCTTTTCCATGTCTTCAACTGCCATTTTGATTTTATTATAGCCCGAGAACCCATCCATGAAAAAAAATAGTGCATTTTTGGCAATGTTGCCTATTAAGGTATCAATGTGAGGTAGAGAAAAATTATCCTTGGGGCTGGCTAGATTCAGGTCCCTGTAGTCTGCATACATTTGCATTTTACCATCCTTCTTGGGAGCTAGGACTATGTTGGCTACCCATTTCGAATATTTGGCTATCTTAAGAAATCCTGCTTTAAATTATTTCTTGAGTTCTTCCTTGATCTTAAAAAGCATTTATGGTTTCATCTTCCTTAACTTTTGCTAAATTAGTTTGCATTCAGGTTTGAAAGGAAGTTTATGAACTACGATATTGGTATCTAATCCAAGCATGTCTTGATAGGACCAGGCAAACACATCTTGATATTTCTGAAAGAGACAATTCAGCTCCAATTGATAACTTTATGGATTTTTTTATTTTAACTTCTTTTGGGTCTTCTTTTGTTCCAAGGTTTTATGGTTTCAATAGATTCTTCATGAAGTAATATCTATTTTTCTTCCTATTCAACTAGTCTCAATAGGTCTAAAGGTACGGGATTCTTTTCAGGATCCTCTTAAGATTTGACCTCACCGATATAGATCCATTGCTTGAAATCAATTTTTGAAGCTTTAGTATGAACATTCATGTCATCCTCATTCGAACACCTAAAAGTATGAAAAAAAAAACAATATGGGTGGAAAAATATGTGAAGAAAGGTCTAAGGTTGACAAGAACTATGAACACAAAGAATAAATGCAAAATGTTCAGTCATTTTCATTGATAATACTTAATAAAAGTTGCCAATAAAAAGGATCCTACTATGCTTTTGGGCAAGAGCATGTACATTTAGTTCATAACTTTACTTTGAAATAGACTTGAACAGTACAAAAATCTTAGTCTCAGTCCAAACACTTGGAACAAACCCTGAAGGGCACAAACTAGCCTCCAGTCTTGTGGTTGACATCTCTGGCTCATCAATTTGGTTAACCATTTTTAAGGTTTTAGGAACCCTTTGAAGGTGTTTTTCGAGTCCCTTTCCAACTTGGGCACCCTTATTGATAGTTAACTTCAAACCCATGTGAGTACTCTCTAATAGGTGGGGCTGAACTATTGGCAATCCTTCTTTGATATAAGTTGCGTTGATAAACTCAAAGTCTTAAAAAGAGGATTCTAGGCTATCTTCATTAGGTTTGACATATAGGGCATCAGTTGAGGTAGCATTAATGATATTTTCCTCTCCTCCAATACTAACGACTTTATTCTCGATGATGAGTTTCAACTTTTGTTGCAGAGATGATGGTACTGCCCCAGCAGAATGAATCCAAGGCCTTCTCAATAGGCAGTTATATGATAGAGCAATGTTCATCACATGGAAGTCAATTTCATAATTATATGGGCCTATTTGGAGTGGAATGGTGATGTTCCCCACAATGTTCCGACAAATTCCATCAAACACTTGCACAATCATATGACAATTAATATGAGATGCGTTAACAAGGAGCTTGTTCAAGCATGACATGGGTACTACATTTAAAACTGACCCATTACCAATGAGCACCTTGGACAACGTAGTGCCTTTATAATATGTGGTGATATAGAGGCCTTTGTAATTGTTTCTTCCTCTATGCGAGATTTCATCATCACTGAAAGATTTGTAATTATCGACAGTGATGTTGTTCACTAGGAGATCCAACTGACCTATAAAGATGTTGGGAGGGACATAGGCCTTATTCAAAACCTTGAGGAGGGCATTCCTATGAGCTTTCAAATTATATAGCAGTGACAACATAGATATCTTGGCGGGTTGCTTGTTCAACTGATCGATGATGCTACATTCATTGTGCTTGATGAATTTGAGGAATTTCGTAGCTTCTTTCTCGCTTACTAGCTCCTTGATAGCTATCAATTCTGAGTTTTTGGTGTAAACTTTGATGCTTGAGAAATGAGATTGGCATTCTCTTGTTGAGTGCTATTTTTTAATGCTATTAGGGCACAACATCGATCGCTCTGAGTTAGGTGACTTACCCTTGAAGGTCAACACTTCTGCTTGCTGGCTAGATTCTCCGATGATTAAGGTTTTACTTTCATAGTTCCAAGGAACTGCTTTATCATCTTTATATGGGAAGGGAGATGAAGTTGAATGATCATCTTTGGTGGAGGTTGAACAGGATCAACTTTAACTCTCGATTGATTATTGTACAAAATAATGGCCTTCCAATCCTATAAGGGAGATTGCCTTTTTTTTTTTCTGGTACATTGACGGATGATGTTGCATTTGTAGACTCGGTATATGAGGTTTGCTTTTCACCATAGAATTCGATGCTACCCCCATTCATCATTCTTTGACCCATTGTGCGAAACTCTTGGCATGTTTGAAGAGTATGGCTCCAAACGGTATGGAAATAACAGAAGTTGTCTAGTATTTCCTCTGTATTCTCAGTTGCATTAAGTAGCTTAGCTTGCATTAGGATTTGCCAAACAAAATTCATTGGCGTTCAAACTTTTTCAATGTTTTCCATAATCTTGCAGTTTTCTTCAATGATCATTTCCTCTAGGTCTAACTTAGCATGAGTTAGAGATAAACTGGCTTTAGTGCTGGATTTTGATTACTTACTAACTTTCATATTTCTTTTCCCTTTGTCTTTGTAGATACTTTTTCTTCTCAATTTATTTTTCATGGCCTCATTGATCCTCCCATAGAGTATGACCACATCTGCGAAGTTTTTTAAAAAGCTTTTCGCTATCTTTTCATAATAAGGGGCTTGCAACGTACCAATGAATCTAACCATCATCTCTTTTTCCATCAGTAAGGGATGAATTTAGGCAGCGTCTTCCATCCATCTTGCAACGTACTACCTAAAACTTTCATTAGCTCTTTTCCTCATGCCCATAAGAGACAGACAACTAGAGATCTGACTATCGATGGGTTTCTCTTCGTCAGTAGCATTGATAGATGGATCATCATGTCCATTCCACTCCTCATAAAACTCAATTTCAGACTGATCCATCATCCCTTAGACCATCTCCAAGAATGATAGACAATGTTGCAAGTCGTGTTCTTGACCGTAGTGGTAACAAGATGTATCAAGAGCATTCTTTCTTTGACTTTTGTTATATGTTACTATTCTAGTTTTCATAAAAGCCTGCCAAACCTTGCTCATAAAGGTTTTGACTTTTCCCACGCTTCTTTTAATCCAATAGCTTTTTCTATCTATTATTGCATTCACTCTTGGTTCGGCATGATTAAAGAGTGGGTTGGCCCCCATATTGGGTCCAAGACCTTGCTTAATCTCGATCACTCATTTTTCTAGTAAACCCTACACGTTTCTTTTGAATGAAGTATAGTTCTCAATGGAGTGGCCTTGCATTCCCATATGGTATTCACAATAAGTGTTTCCATCATACCATTTGGGGTACGATGGTGATGTTAGGTTCTTAAATACTAAAGCCACTAGTTTACCTGCCAACAAGCGAGAGTAGATCCTTTTATACGAGCAAGGGAATGGTTCAAAGTGCTTTATTTCTTGGGATTTTTATTGGTTATTTGAAGCTCTCGCATTGTGCATATTATGAGGTTGTGCATACTAGGCTGCACTTTGCACGGGATTTGATGCAAAGCTCATTGGAAGAGCAAACCCGATAGCATGGACTGGTTGCGATGTTGATGAGTAAGGGGTAAGACCCATATTCAATGTGCTTGGGAAGTACATAGGCTATGCTGGATGCAGACCTTAATTAAACCCAGCATAATTCTTGCCTACAACATTCATTTCCCTTTTTTTTACCACTATTTATGACCTTTTCGACTGATCTAGATGCTTCCTCAAGGGATATCCTATCGCTTTTGATGGCATTCTCAATATCATTTCACTTGATATAACCATATCGGTAAAATTTTCGTGGCGTTTCCTACTAGCTTTTATAGTAAGGAGCTCATAGGGTGCCAACAAATATAACTGTCATTTCTTTTTCAGTTAGAGGAGGGTGAACTTAAGCTGCCTCCTCCCTCTATCTCTGAGTGTACTGTCTAAAACTCTCGGAAGATTTCTTCTCTATGTCCATGAGAGAAAGACAATTTGAAACTTAACCAGACAAATGCTTATACTGTTCAAGGAATGCGTGCGCCAAGTCTGCCCATGTTTAAATTCTTACAGTATCAAGTCCTATGTACGATTGGAGGGCTGCCCCAATCAAACTATCCTAGAAGCAAAGGATCAGTAGCTTCTTGTTCTCTTCATGTCCTGCCATTTTACAATAGTACATTCGAAGATGGGTAGTAAGGTCAGTAGTCCAGTTGTATTTTTAAAAATCGGGCACTTTAAACTTGGATGGGATAATGAGGCTCGAAACTAGCCCTAATGACTTTGCATCTACGATTCCAAATTTGTTAGTTCCTTCCATATCTTGAAGATGCTTTTCTAATGAGTGATACTTGTCCAAGTCCTTATCATTGTCTGAGGGATTCTTTGTTTTCTTTTGCTCCATGTACTCATCGAGGTCTAAGACTATAAACCTTGACGGTGAAGAGCCTGCACCTTGAAATCCTTGAATTAAGTAGAACACTATTGCAGGATTGACATAAATAAATGGTTGAGATGGTAGGATGTTCGTTGCCAGAAGGCATTGCCCATATAGTGCCCCTTCTTGAGCATTGGTGGCATTAGTACCACCATTCCAATTGCTTTTAGGGTAGGCCGATTCTTTCCCCATCTCGACTGCGCTTATTTATCTTTTTTCCTTCAACACATTGGACAGCAATTTGGTTAGCTTAGTGATTTGTGCTTAAAGTTCCTTATTCTTATGGAGTGTCTACTCTTGGGACTCTCTGTAGATGAGTTTAAGTCTTTCAATGCAGGCCTAGTGATTATTTTCCAATGCTTTCCGACTTTGTGAGTGTTTATCGATGGCAAACTGTAGATTTCGTGTTTTAGATCACTTTCACTTTAAATTATTTTTGGATTAGGCCTTTATGGTATGTTCATGCATATGTTTGATGCAATGAGGATGAATAAGTAAAAACCATGAAAGGATTACGTTAGTTATGCAAATACAAAAAGGACAATTGGATAAAGGGATAGCTCTGCCAACAATATCTTTCATTAAAGCAACAAAATGTGTTAATTACATGCAATTACATTCAAAAATGCCTGACTCGATTACATTGCTTGATTAGATGGTCCAAAAAGTATAATAAATCTTGCATGGGCTTCGATGGAGATATCATGTGTCAAGGATCGAGCCACATCCATCATGTTCTCGACCTCCAACTGAGTTGCTTGGGCCTGCTTTATGAGATGGTGATGATAGTCCTGATGGTTTTGGCATGCGTGATCAACCAGTTAAAGCCATTCATGCTTCCGTTGTTCGAAGGCTCTCATTAGTGCGATGACTTGGTCTTGGCGAGCTTGAAGAAAATGCTCTAGGTCTTGGATTCTGAGTGTGAAAAATTCATTTTCGGCCTGGTTTGCTCTCAAACCCCAAACTCGAGCCTCTAACCATTCATTTTTTCGTCAGTAAGTTATGCAACAGCCTAGGTTCTAACAAGTTTTTCCCTATTGACCCTAGCAACTTCTCTTTATTGGTGTAATTCTTTTTCAGGAGTAGTAATTTTTTTCCTTCACTCGATCGATGACTTTCCAAGTCTTCGGGGCTTGCTTGCTTTGTTAAGGGCCACATAGTCTATTTTCAAGCTTTCGAGATCTGACTTGAGGTGGTTGTTCCCCTTGATAGCCTTGCTTATCTCACCATCCCTGAGGTAGAGGTCCATTTTCAATTGACTATTTTTCTTCTTTAATCGAGCATCTTCTTGGCAAAGGTTGCCTTCTCTTATTCAAACTCTTGCTTGAGCAATTCAACCTCAGAAGGAAATTCATCAACTAACATTTGTGATGTGTCAATACCAGACAAGGGCATGGCATTATTAATGTGATGGATCTTTCATTCATTATATTATAGGGTCATACTACTCCCTTTCCAATATCTGTCCATGCAGTAGGTTTGTTTCCGTGCATGAAAGGCTAGCTGGACTTTCTACTTTTAGTTGGGCTCACCATAACCAAAATCCCACAACTTTAGGTCTCGGACGAAGGGGATGAATTGACGCACCAGAACTATCAAAGGACTAAAAGAGGAGCATAGCTAGTACTCCCCTATAATCCCATGAGTAGCATACAATTGTAATCTTTGCACCAGTATATGATTGTTTATGGGAAAAACCAAGAGGCCTTCCATATTACCTCCTCCACCTTGAGGATTTGAAATTTTTGGACCCGTTGCTATTTAGATTTTTCTTGAGGTCATTCCTTCTCAAGTACCTTAAGATAGGGCTAAAGCTAGGTAAGAAGCAACACGACGTCCTACTTTCTTTAGGGCCAAAGTGACTAATGAGCCAAATATGAAGGAGCAGTGCACATCCGATGGATCAGCCTATTCCTATTTTTTTACAAAAATTAAAAGCTTGAATAGTTTCGGTAAAGATGACCAGTGTGGGATTGCTGTTGTAGCACAAACGAGAAAAGGCATCTGCCATCGTAGCTTTAACATAGCTAATGCTTTTAGGAATATAATCAGACTATATATTGTCAAAGCGTAGATATCTTGGATTTTTCGGATGTCAACGGTACTCACCATTGCTTCTTTCAAACTAGCCCATAAGATGCATTCATTGTTCCCCTTCATTTTGATATGACTCTCAATCCAAGACTCCATTGCCTTGAGGATTTGAGCCAACATATTCTTGAAGGTTGGAGGATTCAATGCTTTCCAATATATTATGTCGACCTTTGCTTTCTCAATGTTGAGTAATGCGGTGTATTCATCAACCATGGGGACCAAATCTTCATGATTGAAAGTGAAGCACCGATATGCTGGATTCCAAAACTGAGAGGCCACTTGCAACATATCTACATCCAAGTGAACTTCAAGCAGGAGAGCAAATGCCTCTGTATCTCTTAGGAAATGATTCCCTTTCAATACTATCCCAATTGGTCCATACAATCCTTAGATCTTGCCAATCATTTTGATAGTATTCTATCTTGATCTTCTCATTCACTATTGAGACATACCCCAGTTTAAGGACGTGTCCATCTTTATGTTGTCGGTACTCCCACCATGCTCGAACTTCTTTAAAGGGCTTTAGCTCTAAACTGGACTGTTTCTCCATGACAGATGCCCTATGGTGAACACTAATCCATTAAAGCCAATTGTCCCATGATAACAGTAATTATGATGAAATGATGCATGGTGAAAAGGAAAAGCGAAGACAACAAGTTAGTAACCTATACAAAATAATAGGTACAAGATAAAGAAATGAAAGAATAGCAACAAAAGTGTATCACAAAATTTGCCTTGAGAATAGGTGGTACGATGCCTATGGCAGACATGATGAATATAAATGTTGAGGCATTAAACGGCAGCATACCAGCATGTCTATATTAAAACTTGTCTCTTTACGAAGCAACATGATATCTCACTGTGACTAAGACTGACCATTTAAACGATGACATTTTTTCATCACCATTTATGTTAAATACATGCTAAGCCATCGTTCGGGCAGCATGATGGCTTATTTCGGTCAGATATGACTATTTCTAAATGGCATTGCAGGTAATGGCATTCACTTGTCCTTACCCACTTATTAAAGAGGATTTACCATCGAATAGAATGGCATATCCTAAAAGAATGATCATGAAAATAAAAAGGCAAACATGAGTGACAACGTTCACTCATCATCACCTACGTAACCAATGGTATATCAGAGTAAAGGTAAGAAATATTTCCCCAAGTGACCCTAATCTTTGGGTTATTCTAGCAATATCCGATATGGTTTGACATGGTTTAGCTTGTAAGGTTCACTACATGGGTTCAAATTGATGCCTATTTCAGTATCCGAATCACTCTTCCGTCTGGTAAGAATAGTCGAGGCACCCCAATCCTAAGCCTATCGCAGGTTTGGTGAAATGGGTTTAATTCGATTGATGTATTTCTTGATGCAAGTGCAGAGGGGTACTCACGAGAGACATAGGTAGTTTACATCCCTGAAAGTCTTGCCATGCCTATGCGAAAGGTTACTTACGAAGGCAAATGGCTCACTTCCTCCTAATAATTAGAATACTAACCATACCATGGTGTACGGTGGGAATCTACTACAAATGCAAGTGCACAGTGTGTGTCGAGGAAACAGTCAAACCTTTTTGTTTCACTCCCATATTACGATATTTATTCAAATCAATATTTATTTAGGCACGAATAATCCTTAACAATTGAAAAGCATATACAATAGAGATTAGTAGGCAAAAAATAAAAGAGAATTATATCTAAATAATTATGGAGACTGAAAACCAAGAACTAAGTGAAAAGTAGCTAGTTATAGGCTAACTCTCTAAAATGGTCCCCAACGGAGTCATGAAGCTATTGCCATACGCCCAGCCTTTAAAACTTCAAACGATCCAAAGGGCATAGCATGCTCGACTTAAAAATAAATGATGGTTAGTTGCAGTCAAGCCTTTGAGCTATCCCTTGATTGGGATTTGGATTAGGCGTGATGATATGAAGGGGATAGGGACTGTTGGACGAGTCACTCAATCCAACTGGACCCGAATGGCCACCATGAAGTGGCCATAAACTTGGAGTCACCACCTATCCTTTTAGGCTAGGCAAGATCAGATGCTTATTAAAAATAACATTACAAGTTGCAAAACTCGAAACACTGATTTTAAAGTCTATGAAGTCCAGAGATTCGTTGGTAGGGCTTAGGAGTTGGTTACACGCGGGAAAGACTAGCATCCCTATAACACCCGAAATCGGTACCTACTAACTATATCTCACTTTGGCCTCGGTTAAATCGGTTCCATTTGGTCTCTATTTAGATATAATCCTCTTTAATGCATGAAGTTTTGGAAAATGTAAATCCGGGAATTTTTTTAGTAAGGAAAATTAGATCACTTATGCGCCTCAGAGGTGTGAGGAACATAGGGATTTTTTTTATGAAAACAATGTCCGAGTTGAATTTTAAAAATTAGATGTTTCGTATTAGGCACTAGAGAGATACCAACACAAAACATCGCCTCATAAATTTTATTGGAAAATGAATTTTAAATATGAATGCACAATAACACTACAAAAGGAAATAATTTAGTAAGGCAAAAAATGAGAAGTATAATAATATCATAAACAAGCAATTACAAACAAGAGAACATAAAAAATGGAGGGGCCATCAGCATATATCTCATAATTACCTTTGATTATTGAAGAATAACCGAGATAACAATTTTAGAGACTGGTCTAGATTAAATGGTAATTTGAAGAACAAAGATGATTTTTATCAAAATAGTTTGAGGCATCCAAAAGAGAGAAAATTTTAAATTTTTAAGGTAAAAGCGGGGTTGGAGTATTCCCTCGGTGAGATGGCGTTGGAGTATCCCTAAAATAGAGTTATGAAAATAGTTAAGATTAAAGTCAAAATTTGGATTTTTAATGAAAAAATAGGGTTGGAGTATCCCCTTTGAGTAATGGGGTTGGAGTATCCCCAAAGTTAGGAAAACATTTAGGACCAAAGGGAAAATTTAAATTTTTTAATTAAAAATGGGGTTGGAGTATCTCCACTTGCAAAAATTTTAGTATGAAATCCTATTTTTCTTATTTTAATCTTGATCCGAGTCAAAAGGGGTTAATGTTATAGGGGAATCAATTGGGCACTTTGCAAGACATCCGAACATCTCGATAAAAGAGGATTCAAAAATTAGGTTGAAAACAGGGGGGAATCATCATTGCATCTCTGTTTTTGGATTTGTTTAGTGCATCCAAAGATTTCAGAGAGTAAATGAGGTACCGTTGGAAAGGTAACACGACAAGGTTTAACATAAAAATATTCCAAAAGTTCTAGAAAATCACTTTCTAGGCAGAATTGATTTTTGAAGTTAGGTTCGTCTTAGCACTGGCAGTACATACAATTAAAAGGGCGTGGTGGATTTCGAAAATTAGTTAAATCTTATATGGGATCGTTAGATCATAGATAATACCTTTCCAAAAAGGGAATTTTGTGAACATTTTGGGAAAAATAGTTGAAAATTTTGTAAAAATCAAGTATGGGCTGTAATGGCCCTAAACAGAATGTTACATGCCGGTTCTAGAGGTTTCGGACAATAAAGGTTCAAAAAATCATAACTCCCTCGCTCGAGATGATCCAAGGGCAAATAAGGCACCGTTAGAAAGGTAATTTGATGCCCTCTAAAGGAAAAATATTAGAAAAATCAAAGGAAATATTTTGTGTTCAAAGATGATTTTTCAAATTTGGACTATAGTGCTACCAAAGCAAAAACAGAGGGGATTATTTGATATTTCAATTTTTTTCTTTTTGAAGATAGATACAGGTCTAAGACGTCCGAACGTCCATGACAGAAAGTAACATAAAGCTTAAGATCAAGGATAATACTAAACATGATTTTCTTTTTTCTTTGAAAAATGAACTTATTTCACCATGAATCCAGATCTAAAATGTTGATTTGCCTACAAGATTGGGAAGCCAATTTTATGAAAACATTAAGTCCATGCTACTCTTCATCTATTAAAGGTAACATGAACTTAACTTAGGGATGTTTCTGAAACTCAGTTTGTAAGAAACAAGCAAGCATTTTAATGGAGATATCATGAACAAAATACAGCATATACAAAGATAGACATGGGTTGAACATGCAAACATGCAAAGATGATGTTTTGACATGAAATTGTGTGATACAAATGCAAGAAGATGACAAATAAGGTGCATAGAGATGACATGAACATGTTTGAACAAGGGAATGGATGTTGGAGTTGTCAAGATAGGATTTTTATTTCATGAGACTCCTTAAGACACAAGAAAATGTTTGAACATACCTAAGACATGTCAAGGTGACCACTTAAATATGTAATGGATATGTGAATATGGAAGAAACATGGCAAAATATGCATGAACAGAGGCTGTGTAATGATGTGAAGCATGGTGGGTTTATGTATCCCACAACATCATGGTGTCAAGAAGGCTATCAAGATCCTAGGACTACCACAACCAAGGCAACAACGATGCATGAGAGTATTGGGAGGGTCATAACAGCATGAAGGACTCACTAAAATGAAATGGATGATCAAAACAAAAAATGTCTAGAACAAGGTAAAAAATATACCAGCAAAAGCTAAAACTTTCCTCCTTTTTAAAGCAGTAACTTTAAGCTTAGCCTCTTCCCTTTTTTTATTATTGTTTAGCAAGAAAATGGTGAAAGAAAGGAGCTTTCTAGTAATGTGGTTGCTAATGGGGTGTTTTGAGGATGAAAATATGTGAAAGGTTGAGTTGTTGAAGGTATTCTAGTGGTGATTTTAGGGAGCTACTGGAATGGAGGTTGTTTGAAGGTGAAAAGCAATGGGATGCTGTTTTTGGTGAACTTTTGGAGCTAGAGTTGCTGGAAGATTTATGGGAATGCATGGAGAGTTTTCCAGGATCGCTAGAGGCTTTTTTTTATAGCTGAAAGTTTTTATTTTTTAGATAGTTGGTAGTATTTGATTCAATGCTCAACCCTTGCTTTTGGAAGACCATGATTTTTCCCTACCACACCAGGGGACATCTCCAGTTACCTTGCTCAGTTGACTCTCTTATTATTAGTTCTACCATGTTAAACAAGGAGGCAAAAAGGCTGTGACAGCCTGCAACTTGAGATATGTCTGCCACACCCTCTTACACCCATATATCTTATGAAAGTGACCTTTGTCATTAATTGTTTGAGCTCCAAAAACTTTTTGAATCCATTAATGAACCAGAGTTGAGGTTTGCAATGTTTTATGATAGTTCCTTGGTGTAAAAACATGTTTGAATTGGGTTTTCGAAAGCTAAAAAGTGGCTCGACCTAGGCAAAAATGCCTTGGTGTATTGATACAAAACATGTTGTATTGATACACAAGGTATTTTTTATTCCTGAGTGTCGATACAATGAGTTGTGTATTGATACTAAGAGCAAAATTTTTTTCCAAATTCAAGACTTAGAGGCCTATATCGATATTCCATGGATTTGTATTGATACTTATGCTTGTGTATCAATACATTTTGCCACAAATCACAACTTTAGCTACTACCAAGGTCTGTATCGATACAAACATGCCAGGTATCGATACCACACCTTGGGAATCGATACCCAACCCTTTTGTATCAATACTACATGTGAAAATTCAAGTTTTTCGCATCCATAAAGGCCTCATATCAATACATTTTTTTACCTGGCATTGTGTCGCCTAATAATGCCCAGCGACACAACACCCGCTAGTCATCCCCTAGCTTTTGTTTCTATTTTTGATTTTATCATCTTTTACCTAACTCCTAAGATGCCAAAAACTGGTTCAAACAAAATGAGGTGTCTACACTGATGATCACGTAAAACTTATTTCTAATGAAATTACTAAAATATCTTTAAGGTGTACCTTCAACCTGTATGTATCCTGGTAACCCAGCCTAAAAAATGAAAAGATAATTATGCCTTCCATGGATAACTTAGACATTAAAAGTGACCTAAAATGCACAAGTTGCTGATATTTCTCTAAATTTTTCAAAATTGCATTACGTACCCCACTAGAAAACTAGAGGAATACAAAGAGTTTTAAATACTTCTACACCCCTTTGGAAATCTAGAGGAATGTTAGATATATTCTCAAAATATCAAAATTATCATATTACCTCTAAAATATAAACTAGAGGAATACAAAGAGTTTTAAATACTTCTACACCCCTTTGGAAATCTAGAGGAATGTTAGATATATTCTCA
>JBBYHK010000006.1:12661216-12674755 GCA_038382065.1 Adansonia grandidieri | reverse complement strand
TTTTTATAAAATTTATAAAATATTATTTTTTAAAGGCCCTCAATAAATTCAAGTTCAATTTATTAATTTTAGAATCAAATCAAATCTCGTTTAAACAAATTATTTGTTCGAATTAAATTTAATTAAAATTTTATTCAAATGTAAATAATAAATAATAAATATTAAAAATATAATTATAATTTAATTTAATTTTTAATAAAAAATATCTATTTGACCCGATTTTCGACTAATGCACTTTATAATGGGCTAAAAAAAAAAATTCCTGTGACCACAACTAGTTTCTATCCTTTTTGCTAAACATGAACAGCCAAGAATCCATTAGAAAGATATGCAAGCTTGAATTAAGAATTGAAGGAATGGAAGCAGAGTACTGCATGCTCCTTCAGTAACTTATTTTCAGATGCCACAAGCTTCGACGATCAAACAAGGTTTCCGATAATTTTAATAGATTAGTATCAAACACATACTATCCAAGTAATATAGCTGATTTGTCAACGTTATACAGTCCCCTCCCGGAATCACTCGATATTACGTACTTTGAAGCTTCTTTAGTAGCTTCTTATATCTAACTCCATCATGAAGGAGTTCATAAGCATAATAAGTTATATGGCCCTTTTTCAACAAATCTTCTACAACCATCTTAGGAGCAGCAATATTCTTTTTATCTGACTCGAAAATCGTGTTCACAGCCTCAGGAACTATACCCTTTCCTACCATCAGGTGGATGAGACCAACTGCATTATCAACTCTGTTCTCTACACAAAGGCAGTTTACAACCCGTCCGAATGTTGTTAAAGATGGAATGAACCCCTTCTCAACCTTTTCCAGAAGGAAATTGTAACCCGAATCAACTTTTCCTGTTTTGCAGAAGCCATCGATCATGACACGATAAGTGTAACTGTCTGGGATACAACCATTTTCATCCATTTCACGAAAAAGCTTTATAGCCATATTAATCTTTAGCTTCTCGGAAAAAGCATTAATCATAATATTGTAAGTCGCAGTTGTATGACGAACCTTGTATCTTTGTTCCATTCTTCTAAACAGCTGATATGCTCCATCTAGATCTCCATTATTGCAAAATCCATGGATCAGCGCGCCGAAACTAACAATATCCAGAGCAAGACCCTTTTTTTCTATTTCCTCAAGCAAGTTCATTGCTTCGTTAACTTTTCGAGCTTTACAGAGGCTCTCAATGAGTATATTATATGTGATTATATTCGGAATGCACCCCTTCTCCATCATGGCTCTAAAAGTTTCCATGACATCTTCGGACTTCAAAGTTTTGCAGAGGCCATTCAGCACGGAATTATATGTGATCACATCAGGAATAACACCATAGCTCCACATTTGATTTAGAATCTCAATTGCATTTTCCAGTTTCAACTGCTTACAGTAACCATCGATCAAAGTATTAAATGTAAAAATGTCGGGAAGGTAGCCTTTCGCAATAGCATCATTCAACAAATTATTAGCATCAGAGACACAGCCCATCTTGCATAAGCCATTTATAACAATATTGTAAGTACATAGGTCGGGACTGCAACCGTTTTCTGACATATCGTTCATCAGCTGCAAGGCTTGCAAAATAAGTCCCTGCAAAGACAACCCTTTGATTAGAGTGTTATACATAATAATATTAGGCTTTAATCCTTTCCCCAAAGCCTCGTTAAATACAGCCACAGCACGGTCTGTCTCACCATCCTGGCATAACCCGTTAATTAAGGAACAATAGGTAAACTTGTCAGGAACAAAACCCTTGAAAATCGCATCTTTGAGAATCTTATCCGCATTTTGTATCATGCCCAATTTGCAATATCCATCAATGACAGCATTGTAGGTAAAACCATTGGGCTCCAAACCTTCATTCACCATTTTATGCAAAAAAATTTCGGCTTCTACAACCTTGGCGCTCTTACACAAGCCACATATTAAGGTATTATACGCAACAACATCAGGTTTCAGACCTTCCGCAGCCACACTGTTCAATAGAATAGCAGCCTCATTCAGTGCACCTTTTCTGCAAAGCCCTTGGATAAAGATATTAACGGTAAACAAATTTGGAGATACTCCCCTCTTCATGACCTTGTTGAGCAGCTTTTCGCTTTCTTGAACATTCCCCTTCTTGCAAAGAATGTGTATAAGCTTATTAAATGCAGTGATATCTGGAAAAATTCCAAGCTTAAGCATCTCATCGAACAACTCATATGCCTCGATGTGATGGTTCTCTTCAAAAAGCCCTCCAACTACTGTACAATAAGCAACTGCATTTAGCTCACATCCTTGCAACGGCATGTTTCTAAGAAGCCTCAAAGCAGCATGAGGCCTCTTCGTCCTACAAAATGACTTTATCCTAATCGTGAAAGTGTACACATCAGGAGCAACATCTTTGTCTCTCATTCTCATGTACACCTTGTGAGCTTGATTGAAATATCCGTATTCAACCAAAATATTCATGATTGCATTATATGATAGAACCGTAGGATCGCAATTATAAAAATCCATCCTCTCAAACACATCAATAGCTTCTTGAACTTTCTGTTTGCGTCCATAATTTCTCATGCACCCGATGTAAACTCCTTCAAGCAGACTGTTATCTACATTCTGTCTCATCTCTAGGAGTACATTCTCCATAGCCTCGAATTCCCCATGAAACCCAAGCTTCTCGATCATGCACTTATATGTTGACAAAGTGTGCTTGAACCCATCTTCTTTCTTTACCGCATTGAACATTTCAAGAGCTTTGAGCGGATTCCTCTGGTATTTTACAACTGCAGCTACATGTTTAGGAAGCAAAGCAGGACTCATTCCAAGATGAAAAAACTAACACCATATAAACACATTAAATCCTGCCAAACCAATTAGCATTTGAAGGTGTTTCCAACTTCTTCTCACCTTGAGATTTGAATTATCCTAAAACCAGAAAAATAACCCAAAAAGATATGATCAATTTGTGTGCAATTTGAATAACCCTAATTCAAAATCAGATACTACTTTCATCACTAATGAAAAGCTGTAAACTTCAATATTTGGCAGATTGGAAAAAAAAAAAAAAAAAAAACTTCTTTAATGTTAAATCTAGGATAATATTGGCAACAAGTAAAATAAGGCAAATGGGTTCACAAATTTCCCTTATTTTCTTCCATTTTCTCAGCAACCAAACAATAGCACCAATACCACAGCCACTTCATACTAGCAGAGACTATCAAAAAAAAAAAAAAAATGAAAGAAGCATTAGAGAAAAAAAATTACCTGAAAATACCCAGAAGAAGTTATTGCCCTGGAAGTATTCCAGAAGAGAGATTGATCTCCAATTTGGAATTGCCTTGGTGTTTTTTCTTTCCTTTAGGGTTTTAGAAACTGGAAGAAAAATGCTTATAGCCAAGAGAAATTAGCGGGAGTCTCAGAGTTCCACTCAATCAACGATTCAGATCTTGCCATGTCAAGATTAAAACATTGGGACCTACCTCGTATCGTCAATCTAACGGCAACCAGCGATTCTATAAAATTTTCCCAACTTCCATTCTTTTCTGCTTCGTTTTGAAGAGCTCGCTTTCAGACTTTTCGAAAAACCCGATGTCGTCTTCTCTTCTGCGAGATTAGAAGAAAAGAATGGCGACGGCAGGCGAATGGGCGGAGAATGCTTTGGTGGAGCAGTGTGAGAAAATAGAAACGGGTTTGCATTTGGATCGAGAAATCATATCTGGTTTAGTCTCATATAGTGAGATGGCTCAGCCCGTCGATGCCAAAGAATACCTTGATGTAACTCTTTTCTTCTCTATTATCTCTCTTACTTCAAATTCTTGTAATCTTCTGTTCTTTTGTTTTTCCTGCCCAATTACAAGTTTGGGTTTATAGGTTTTTTAGCTCTTAATTAGAAGAAGGGACAGTTTTGTAGATTTCTGTTGATCTGGGATTTGACCTTTTGGATTAACCATTGATGAAATTATTGACAATTATGAAGAATTATCCTTACATTACATTTATAGTAGAATCTTTAAAGTCAAAATCTAGCAAAAGAATAGCATGTGTAGTTTACTTTATTTTCGTTGAGAAAGACTGCTGCATGACTTTGAAATGAGGACCGTTCTCAAACAATGTTTAAGCTGTGGTTTCCAGGTTTTTTTTTTTTTTTTTTTACTTGTCGATTGTGATCATACCATATAAAAGATCTGATGCTTCTTTAGTGTTGTTAAGACATACGCTTAGGCGTTGCCTCGGCATCAGACAACAACAGCGCCTCAAACCCTCTTGGGTGAAATGCATTTGATAAGGCACATGCTGGTGTGCTTAGATCAATTAATTTCTTTAATTTTAATTCTTTTTAATTAATTGTACCTTTGCTAATAAGAAAAGGGCAGAATATCAAACTCTCCACTTTCAATGTTTGAGTATTTGATAACAAACATGGGATCATTAAGCAACAAAAAAAAAAAGAACATTTTGCATGTTTTAGAATAAACTAGGGCACTCCTTAGATTTATTATCGTAATTATATATTTTAAGCTTTTTTATATATTCATTTTATATACACACAAACATAGATGCAAAGATACATGCATATATGTATTGCGCTTTACTTCACTCAAGTAAGCCTTTTTGAGCTGTGAGATGGTGGCTTAATTCTTCATGTTAATTTTCTACTGTCTTAATTCTTTACCTACATTGACAGTTATTTTCTCAGCTGCCATAGCAGGTAACCATCTTTTAAATTCCATGGGTTTTGCAGAATATTACTGGCCAGGAAGCCGGAAAAATTGTGACTGAAGAGTACTTGCGGCGGAGAGGGCAAATGGATCTCTGCAGCGGCAATTCAGCCATCCCAACTTCAAAACCTCAAGCCTATGTCAAACAACCTTCAGGTAAAACCTCTGTCAGCGGATCTAAGAAACCATTTAAAACTGCAACAGAGGCAGCAGGCTCCAGTTATCGAACTGAACCTGAAAAGAACCCCATTCCTTGTGGTGGTAAGCAGGAAAACGGAGTTCTGTATGATGGCAACCAAGGCAATTCTAAAAAGAAGAAAGCTGGCAATGTCGTTTCACTTGCTGAGGCAGCCAAAGGGTCAATTGTCTTCCAGTAGGGGAAACCGTGCTTGTGCCAAGCTCGTTGGCACAGGCCGGTCAGTAATTGTCTCTCCTGCGGTAAGATTATTTGCGAGCAGGAGGGCAAGGGGCCTTGCGATTTCTGTGGTGCTCTAATGCTTAGAGAAGGGAGCATAAATGCTGGTCTAGAAGGAAGCTCCGCACCCATATTGGATGCCGAAGCAGCTGCTGAAGCTTATGCAAAAAGGCTTGTTGAATACAATAGAAACTCTGCAGCACGTACAACAGTTATCGATGATCAAAGTGACTACTATGAGATTGTGGGTAACGGCTGGCTGTCAAAGGATGTATTTGTTGGTTCTAACCTTGAATTATTTGAGATTGTGGGGGTAATTGCTGCATGAATTTGCTTCAAATTCACATTGTACTGCATCTTTTTTTTTTTTTTTGCCTTCCAGGAGAAGGAACTATTGAAGAAGAAACAAGAGGAGATTGAAGAAGCCGAGCGGTTGAAACGATAAAGTGACTGTGACTTTTGAGTTGGTGGGTCGCAAGTATTAACTCTTTACAATGATGTCACTTCTACCTGTAAATTTTACTGATAAATTTTCAGTTCTGCGACTTCACTTGTCCATTTTAATGGCATTGACTCTTACCCCGCCCGGTTCCTTTTTTTTTTTTTTTTTTGGTAGTCACGATGGTCCCTATAGTTTTTCTTGAAGTACCTATATCTGAAGTATATTCGAATATCTGTATAAAGATATGACCTTCCAAAAATATGAAAAAAAATAGAAAAATAGAATATATCCGTGTCGACACATACTTATATCTAATATTCAAACCTGAGTCTGGTAACATATATAGATGAAAAGTTCCCTTTGACTGACTTCTTTTGAAGGATTCTTGCCTCTGCCATGTACTGCTTTGGTTTTTTCTTTTGTGGATTAATTGTTTTAGGCATTTATAGATATGGTGATCATAGACTTATTGTAGTTGTTGACATAACGGATTCTATCGCGATTATTGTGATCATGGTTCATTTTGCACAACTAATCAAAAAATTGTAGTAGTAAGACAAAGGAAAGCCTGATATCACTTGGTATTTATACTTTTGTAGGTGCTATTGAACGAAGATGAAGAGAATCAGAGAACTGGATACTTCTACGACCACCAGATGGAAGAGAAGCTACAGGAATAAACCTAATCCGAACCTTAGACTGCAAGCGGTCTTTCTAAATACCCAACCCCACCCCCCCCCCACAAAAAAAAAAAAAAAGAAAAAAACCTTCGGGGAGTAAACTGCCAATTAAGGGCGCTTGTGCTTGGAGATTACTGGGAAGCTGCAGCATGACGTCAATGAATTGAAATAATTTATGACAGAGAAACATATACAAGCAGCTTGGAAAAATCAAAGTTGGTCGGTCTGGATGTAGCAGATGAAAGCTATGTTGCTTCAATTCTTTATTATTATTATTTTTTTAAGTATTCATGTTGACACATCTTCATATATGAGTATAAAGATATGATCCTCTAAAGATTTCTAAGGACATGAAAAAATTTAAGGAAAAAATTGAAAACATCCGTGTCCGACACATATGTATCATATCAAATCCCATCAATTGAACCATTTTTTAAAAAAATGTGAGACATCTAAGTCATACAAGTAAAGAGATCTATTCATTGATAAGAAAAAAAAAACGTGAGTGATGATTGGATTGATGATAAAATAGAATCTCGGATCGCAAACAGTGATTTGATTGATAATAAAGAAAGAGAATTATATTTAATACTCACTTTCTAGTCCAATGGCATCGGATGAAGGTGAATATTATCTAGATTACCATAGAAATCAATATATTGCTTACTGAAATTCTCAGTTCTATCCTCTTTTATCTTCCATTGATGAATCAAAACCATGTCTTTTCCAAGTTCTGAATCAATGAAATGCCCTTAGCTTTTGGGAATAGAAATTAAATGAAGCATAGGGTTGCACCTCACCTAAGTGCACTGCTAGAATCTCAGCTTTATAAAATTCTTTATTATCTTCAGTTCATCACCGAGACAGAGCTTACTCGAGGAAAGAAACTCCAGTTGTCCGACTAGGAAACTATAATCAAAGTGATAAATTAGGTAAATTACCTTTGGCTAATACATCATAAACTAGTAGTGCATAAGGTAAAACTAGACTTAGAAATTATGGATATGATACGAATATACATTTAATAAATATGATATATTTAAACATAATACACTTAATATACGTATTGAAATTGGGTCTAAGAAACTGAAGGAAAAAAAAATTACATATTTATTCTATTAAAAAGCAGACGAAGGTGGAGATGGCCGAGTTGGTCTAAGGCGCCAGATTAAGGTTCTGGTCCGAAAGGGCGTGGGTTCAAATCCCACTCTCCACATTCGAGCTTTTCCATTTCGATCTTATCTTCTTTTTGCAACTGCAAAATTTCGAACTCCTTATCTATTTTGTTAGGAGTCTCCTTCCACACTGCAACAAAGCCATAGTCCCAGAAGCAAAACCACTTAGCATTTGACTTAATCACCATTGGATTTCACTTAAATCCCCTTTCTTTATTCTTCTTCTTCTTCCTCATCATCTTCTTTGGTTCTGTGATATTTAAGAACTTTTGGATCCTTGCCTTCTCATTTCTCCTTAACATTCTCTACTTTCAGACATGTTAATTCAATCATTTTCTTTATGGGTTTTTTATTTTTAAATGCATTGTTAAACTAGTCATAATTGTTGAACTTTGATTCATGCCAAAAGCTTCAGTCTTTACTTTTGCACGGCATTAAATCTTTGGCTTTTCCTTGAATTTTTCCAAGGCACTTGATCACTTTCATCTTCATCTTTTTGGGCGTATCAATTCAATACATCTGTACTGCATGAAATGACTAGTTCTTTATATCCTTAAATTTTCTATCAATTTAGAAGATAATCAAGGCTTTTTTGAGTTAGATTATGTTTGTTTAATCAAAATCCAACTCTTTTCATTGCTTTGTTCTTTGATTTTGATCAAGCTGATTATTTTTGGTTTCTTTCCAACTTAATTCTATCTATAACAATTAAGACTAAAGAGTCTAATTGTATTTTAATTAGTTGGCATTTCCCATAACCTAGGATTTAATTATATTCTTTTTAAGATTACATATAGTTTTATCTTAAGAATTCATTGAAGTTTTTCTTTCATTTTCCTTCTTTATTCATTCTGGCCACCAGCTTTAAGGTGCATCATGGCAACTAAAAGGAACTTACGTTACCGACCTTTCATTTTTTTATAAAATATTCATATTTAACACTTATCACTATATATATATATATATATATATATATGTATGTATGGATATACATATTTTATAGTGGTTGGTTTATGCTGTTTCCTGTATATTAGTCAGACTAGTAGTTTGAGGCAAGCAGGATGACAAGATAGCGTCAGTTTATCAGCAGACAAACTGATTGCATCGTCGTTTTCAGGTTTTAAACTGTGAGAATCGTCATGGTGGTGGTGATGCTGTGATGGTTAATGGTTCAGACTCAACAGCGAAAAGAGTTCCCAGTTCCTACCCCATGTGATAGACAAGTGCATTTGTTTCCGCACACCCTGTCAAAAAGATCAAATGAGGCCAATGGACATTTTTTTTTCCTATATATTCTATCACGTCGTATTTATCACTGTTATGAACATAATTAATATTATCGCTATAAATATTAACAATAAAAAACTAAAAATAAAAATCGTAACGCCGCTGTTTAAATCCAGGACATGGAAATGCTCCTTATAATAGACGACGGAATGGTTACAACTGCAGTAGATACTGGAAGTGGGATTCCATCTCCATGATTTAAGCTTTAATAGAAAGTGAACAAACTGCTACTATCATCTACAACAACAGTAATACAAAGAAAATTCACAGTATTTCATTAAACTAGAATAATATCTTCCTCTAGAACCCAGTTTTTAATTACGCATTTTGTTGATTTCATCCCCTAGAATCGACTGTAATTCTTGAAGCTGACTTCTAATAACCTTCAATTGAGCCCATTTTCTTGTACAGTTAAACGACTAGGTCCAATTTCTCTAGCAGATATTGTCACAGGCTCGAACTTTAACCTAGCAAATCGTGCGACCTTAGGCTTAAGATTTGCTTCCTTATATGCCTAAGTCAGCCTATAAACACTCAAAAAGAGAATCTAAATTCCCTAAAGGCACTGAAGCTAAAAGCTTAAAAGCAGAAAAGAAGAACACAAAGAGAATAGAGATAAATGCTCAAATGTATTTCTCAAGTGTTTGATGATACAAGTGAGGCTGGGGAGGCCTCTGTTTATAGTTGAATTCCCTATACATCAATGCTCAAATTAAATCTAATGGACGGCTAGGATTTACACTTATATATAAAATCTAGAATCCCAGATGAATTTAAACTTTTATAACTTTATCTCTATCTAATCTTAAATAAGTTAGAGTAGTTGCTTTTAACTGTATCTCCAGGCTTCTAGAAACTGGGATTTCTAGAACTCTCCAAAGATTGGGCTTATTTTAGTGGACCAAGTTGTTCCATGTAACTTGTGTCTTTGGGCCTAGGCTGATTAGTGCAACTCGTGACATTCTCCCCCACTTGTTCTCGTGATGCCCTCGTCATGTCCTCCAAATGGAACTACTCAATCTTATCTTGGAACTGCCACAATGCCTCGGCTGGTTCCTAACTTGCCTCATTATCGGGAAATCCTTTCCCCCGAACAAAGTACTCATGCCTTGGCCTGTGACTTTTCTGCCGTACCACTCGGTATGCAAGAATGCATTGTACCTCATTATCATAAGAAGCCTTCACCCCTACTGGTGCGCACCGCGACTTGCCTCGGTCTGGATCCTCTTGATCCTCATGGAATGGTTTAAACATGCTAACATGGAAAACGGGGTCTACCTTGAGCTTTGTCGGTAACTCAAGTTTGTAGGCTACCTTGCCTACCCGTTTCAAAATTCTAAAAGGGCCCTCGTATCTCCGCACAAGCCCTTTATGCATGCCTGAGTTACGTAGCACCAAGTGTAGTTTGACAAGGACTAAGTCTCCAACCTGAAACTGTACATCCCTTCATTTTGATCTGCCCGTTTCTTGGTTCGCTTTCCTGCCTTGTGTAAACAAGCCCTGGCTAAGTCAGCTTGCTCTTGCCAAGCCTTGGCAAACTTGTAAGCTGCAGGATTCGGTCCTATATAGCCTATTACAATAGCACTAGGTGTAAGCGGTTGTTGTCTTGTTGCTATCTCAAACGGACTCTGGTTTGTGGCCTCGCTCCACTACGAGTTGTAAGAAAACTAGGCTACATCCAATAACTTTGACCAGTCACGCTGCGTAGCATTCACATAGTGACGAAGATATACTTCTAGTAAGGCATTCACTCTCTCGGTTTGCCCATCTGTTTGGGGATGCACGCTGGTGAAGAAGTTCAAGTCTGACCCCAATAACTTGAACAATTCTGTCTAGAACCATCCTGTAAATCGCCCATCCCGATCGCTAACTATGGTCTGCGGTATTCCTCAGTACTTTACCATATTTTTCAGGAACAATCGGGTTGCTTCCTCTGCAGGGCACTCTTTGGTTGCTGGAATAAATGTTCTGTACTTGGAAAATCTATCCACCACTACCATGATGCTCCCAAACCCATCCACCTTAGGCAGTCCAACTATGAAATCCATGGAGACACTCTCCCATGGCCGTTCTGGTATGGACAATGGCTGCAATAGTCCGGCTGTTGCTTTCTGCTCAACCTTGTCTTGTTGGCACATAAGGCAAGTTTTCACATATGCCTCAACATCATCGCCCATGTGCGGCCAATAGTAACTGTCTTCAAAGAGTGCCAAGGTACGATGCATACCAGGATAACTGGCCCATCTCGAATCATGGCACTCCTGTATGATCTCCTTGTGCAACTTTCCATATTGAGGCACATAAATGTGGTATCTTTTGGTGTAGAGTAAGTTTCTCTTAACCCAAAACTGTCCAGTCTTTGCTTCTTCGACATTCTCTATAAGGGTTTTGGCTGTAGGATCGTGGGACAACCTTTCTTTGATGTGCTCTAATAGTGAAGTCTCAAGGTGACTAATGGCTGCAAGATCAACCTTTCGACTCAGTGCATCAGCCACGGCGTTAGCTTTCCCTGGTTTATACTCCATGATGAAATCAAACTCTGTCAAGAAAACCTGCCAACATGCTTGTTTGGGGGACAACTTTTCTGAGTTAGAAAATAATTATTTGCAACATTATCTGTAAAGACAACAAACTTGGACCCTAACAGGTAATGTCTCCATATGCGCAAGCAATGCACCACTGCAGTTATCCCTTTTTCTTGGACCGTAAACCTTCTCTCCATTTCATTGAGCTTACGACTTTTGAAAGCCATAGGATGTCCATCTTGCATCAACACTCCTCCAATCGCAAAGTCTGATGCATCTGTATGGACCTCATACGGTTTAGTATGATTTGGCAATGCAAGTACAAGCTCCTCCGTCATGGCGCGCTTCAACTTGACAAAGGCGTGTTGGCACTCAAGGCTCCAATCCCATGCTTTTCCCTTCTTAAGTAAGTCTGTCAATGGCATGGTAATGCTGAAGTAGCCTTTAACAAAGCGTCTGTAGTAGTTTGCCAACCCAAGGAATGACCGCAACTCCGTTACCTTGGTTGGTGACTCCCAATCAAATATGGCCTGAACCTTGCTTCCATCCATTCGGATCTGGCCACCTCCTACAATGTGGCCTAAGAATGACACCTCTTACTGGGTAAATGAACATTTTTCACGTTTTACATAAAGCTCATGATCTCACAAGACTTGAAACACCTTCTTCAAGTACTCAATATGCTCTTCAAGTGACTTACTATAAATCACAATGTCGTCGAGGTAAACAACCACAAAACAATCTAAAAAAGGTTGAAGTACCTTGTTCATTAGAGTATAAAAAGTTGCTGGAGCATTGGTCAAACCAAAAGGCATCACTAAGAACTCGTATGAGCCGTAGCGCATCACACATGCTGTCTTTGGCTCATCTCCCTCAGCTATTCTCACTTGATAGTACCCCGATCGCAAGTCGAGCTTGGTGAACCATCTTGCCTCTCCAAGCTAATCAAACAAGTCTATGATGAGTGGGATTGGGTACTTGTTTGTCACAGTGAGCTTACTAAGTGCCCGATAGTCTATACATAACCTCAAGGACCCATCATGCTTCCGTTGAAACAAAACTAGTGCACCAAATGAGGCTTTGAAAGATGTAATGTACCCAGCATCCAAAAGCTCTTTCAACTATCTTCGTAACTCCTTTAACTCTGGTGGTGACATTCAGTACGGGGCCTTAGCTGGCGGTTCAGCATTGGCACCAGCTCGATCTTGTGATCCACCTCTCTCTTAGGTGGTAGCTTCTTCGGTAACTCTGTAGGCATCACATCTTTAAAAGACTACAGCACTTCTAGCACCTCCAAAGGAGTTTTATCCCTAGGTTTCTGAGGCTCATCAAGCTTTAAAGCTGCCAAGTAGGTGACTTCTTCTCTATGCACTCCATTGGTAAGTTGGATTGCAGATAACATCTTGGCTTTAGCACCCATCTCTAGATTCACCAACACAATGCATTAGTAACGGGCATCTAAGATACATATGCAATTGGCAAATGGTGCAAGGAGAGCATTTATTCGATCAATTAAATTCTAGCCAACCACACAGTCTTAGTCATCAAATGGTAGAACCTCGATGGTTTCCTTGCCCTTCCAGTCTCCAAGTTGTAAGTCCACTGCTTGTGCAACACCTCTGGTTGGAACCTCTTTTGAATTGACTGTCTTGATCAACCCAGTTTTCTTTTCAACTTTGATATCAAGATTTTTGGCAACATCCTCAGACATGAACAAATTTGATGCCCCTATGTCGACCAGAGCACTTATTTTCCTGTCTGCAATTGAGACATCTATGAACATCAACCTTTTTTGTTTTTGACACCTCTTTGCATTGATAAAACTCAGGATCGAGCCAAGTTTTAGGGTCTCCTTTTCTGGCTCATCATTTTCTTTGTTGTTAGAGGAAAGCTTAGTTCGTTTTGGGCAAGCTTGCATCCGATGTAGACCATCACATAAGAAACATTTCACCAACTCTTTGTCTTTCTTCTTATCCCATGGCTTGTTAAACTTTGGCTTCCTTGTTGACAGTTTTTTGTTATTATTTTTTAACTTTCGATCTTTGTCTCCCCCACCATTGCCCTTGCCCTTGGGCTTAAAAGACTCAAACTTGTTCGACTTCTTTATGCCAAGCTCCATCAAAGATTCTACTATGGTCATGGCTTTGGTCAAGTCTTGCAACTCTTACTTAGCCCAGGGTTTAAGTCCATCCATGAATGAGAAGAATGCCTCATTCTCCCTCAAATCTGAAATCTGGAGCATATGTTCGCTAAACTCTCGAACATATTCCCGAATTATGCCTTGTTGCGTAAGCCGTCGCAACTTTGCA
>JBBYHK010000006.1:12640944-12661116 GCA_038382065.1 Adansonia grandidieri | reverse complement strand
TAATATTTTATTGTTTGTAAATACTATTTTAATATATATAATTTATATATATTTATATATATATATAGGAAGAGTCGATTTTATTAAGAACATAAAGAAGAGCAACAATAAAGAAAAGAATAAAATTAAAAGTAAAAACGTAATTAAAATTTTTATTAATAATTTTAATAATTATTTCTTTTTTTATAATTATTTTTTGATTTTACTCTTTTTTAATAATTATTAGTTTACTTTCTTTTCTTGAAATTATACAAATACTTATGTAGTAATTTTCTTACGAAAAAATCAACTAAAATTTATAATTTCGAGAAATCATCATTTGAAATGATGATTTTTCAATATTTTTTTAAAATTACCCTATTTTGATAAATAATCTAAAAACAGCTTATTTCGATAAATAAAAAAATTTTATATTATTTTAATAAAAGGCCTGTCACGTGTTATTTAACGCCAATCTTAACTGTTTTATTAACGGAAGGTTTGACTTTTACGAAACTTTAAGATTGAGGACTTAATTAATACGTTTTAAAGTTTATGGACTAATTTAAAATTTAGCCTACAGTTTGCAGACCACTCTAGTAATTAACCTATTCTTTTTAAAAGTTTTTATATAATAATAATAATAATAATAATAATAATAATAATAGGATTTCTTTAGCAACTTTTCTTTGGGATTATGTAATATTTTTTTATAAAGTCTGTCGATTATTGTAATATATTTTTATATAATTATTACAAATAGTATATTAAATAACTATGGTTTTTCGTTTTGTAAAAACTTATAGTAATAAAAAAAATGAGTTTATATTTAATACATTGATAACGTATAAATCTTAAAACTTTTTACAAATAAATAAAAATGAATTTTACTTTAGTAAGGTGCCATGAATTGGTTTACTAACAATGTATAGATTTATACATTGTTAGTGCATCAAATATATTAAAAATATTATTCAATACTTAGTGATGTTAGTTAAAATGATATTTATAAAATAAACATGTAATTAATGAATTATTTTTTCTTAAATTTAATAAAAGTAATGTGTTAAATTCAAAAAAATTAAATTAATAATTAAATAATCCTTAACCGATAGTCATAGGCATCAATTAAACAAACATAATAATATTTTCAATTAAATAAGTTAAAATCTATAATCTACAATCTATAACTATGATTAAAAACAATCGTCCCAAACAAGCACATCGGCTCAATTTCAATTTTGGAGCATTTTGGTGGAGACAACCAAGCATTGTTATTATGCACCATAATAATACATTATATATATATATATATATATGTAGATTTGGCAAGTAATTGTATTTGAATCATTTTAATGTTTTTTTTTTTGATATCGTATATATTTATTATAATAATTTAATTTTAATTTTAAAAATTTATTGACTTAAAAATTAAATTATTATTTATATTAATATAAAATATTATATTTAAAATTTTAACTTAATTTTTCTAAGCATAACGATGACGTTCGCTCGCAATAAATAAAGTTACCATTTGTTGCATTTAATATAAAATTATTATTATTATTATTATTATTATAAACAACATATTAACTAATCTTAAACCAAAACAAAAAGTTTTATTTTTTTTTATTTTTTCCGTCACCATAGAGATCGGTAGTGGGTGTTAATGACCCTACGTTGGGAGAATAGGACATAAGGGTCCCATAGAAAAAAAAACCCTCATTAATCTGGACCGTTAAATGCTTTTCTTTTCTTTATTTAATGAACAAAAAAATACATTTTTTTCTCTATTTTTAGTGGTGGGCCATTCCCTTTTTGACGGGCAATCCATTGAATGATTAGGTCGGGTCGGCAGAGGCGTTATATAGACAAGTCGAGCGATCGTGATTCGAAAAAATTTTTAATTTTAAATTTAAGATTTAAATATAATTAATTTAATTTATATATTATGTTTGAATTATTATTTATTTTATTAAAATATTTTTATATTAATATTTATATAATTATTAATTAAATTTAAATAAAAATATTATTTTAAATCGAATTAATACGAAATATGAAAATGTAAGTTTGAGCTTGGACAGATCATACCAAACCTATCGCGCTAAGCTGTTTGTTTGATCTATAGATAAGTCTACTTATCACTTGTATTTTTTATTTATTTTTTATTAATAGAATAGGCCATGAAATTAACGTGTTTGCAGCATTTTATCATAAAAGGTCAATGGAAAAGGTAAGGATTAACTACTTTGAATCAACATAACTGATTTAATCGATTAATTTTAGTTAGGATCCTAGTTGATTTAATTGATTAAATTTTATTAATTTAATTTAATTTATTGAGTTTTAATTAAAATTAATCGATTAATGCGATTCAATTTATTCGATTGATTTGGTTTTTAAAATTAATAATCGAATAAATCAAACTAATCGGCCCCTTTAACTTTATTTTTTTATATTTTATATAATATAAATAACATATATTTATATAATAATTTAAAATTATATAATGCAATATATCATTTTTATATTACATAATAAAAATTAATTTTATATAATAATATAAATAATATACTTTTAAAATAGTTAAAATCAATTAAATTGATCGACCTAAATTGGTTTCGATTTTTTCAATTAATTAATATAACTCGATTGATTCTTGAAGTTTGTTCGGTTAATTTGATTTTTGAAATTTTAAAGTCAAACTGAAAGCTTGATTCACTCTCTAATCTCTTCTATTTTGAACATTTATCTTTTAATTTTTATATCTTAAATACTTAATTTTTCTTGAACAATATAATTAATTCCTTGCGTTGTTTGAATTGAATTCGGGGCAATAACTAGAGATGGGGATGCAAATTGTGAACAGGCAAAGGTGTATCGATTAACATTCGTATGTATGTTGAAACCAAACTATAAGGAACTAATAATTCTGGTAAAAAAAAAATTAAAAAGATTATTGTATTTTAAATATGAATATAATGATGTAAAAATATTTTAAATAAAATTAATTAAATTGAACAAAAATATATTCAAATAAAAAAATAAATTTGTATAAAATTGTATGAATAAATATAGAATTAAATAAACATATTTATTTATATATGAAATTACATTAATTAAATTAATATATTTTTATTTAAGATATTGTTATACGAAATCCCTATCAAATTTTTTATTCTTTTAACCGATTTAAAGATTCTAAAATTTTAAACAAAAAACAATAGACGCACATAAATATATATATATATATGTATATCCGTGTCTAATATCAATAAATTTAAATTCAATTTTTTATTGGTTCAAATGTTTTTTTTCCCGATTCTATAATATATACAAACTAAGCTAAGCACCAATTTTCAATTCAACCGATACGATCGACATGTCTGATTTTTTCAACTATACCCCTAAATAAATAAGACGAATAGAGCTAAAGATGTATCATAGATGGTAATTCTACTTGTTTTGGGGTGATGCATTATAAATGCATAAGCTCAACAAACTCAAATCCGAAATTAATAAAGCTACTGCTTTAATAATCGATCTACCTACTTTGTAAAGATATTTAATAAAATCATTACTCCTTGGGTTAATATTAGGGACGAAGAAGGAAAAGAAAAAGCAAATATATATTATAACAGATAGTATATCTATCAAGCTACAAGGTGAGAGAGAAAAAAAATGGAAAAAGCATATAGATCCAATTGCGAATACTCTATGTTATTTCAATCATTGCATTCAATGGAAGGATATAATTAAGGTTACATCACTTCATAAAGTCATCAAATTAAATAAAATCTTTATATATTTATAGTAATGTCACGTCTAAATTCCCTAAAAAAATAGATAAATTAAAGTGAAGTAATCTGAAATCATATAAGAAAGAGAATATTTTGTGTGTTTGTGGAGAGAAAGTAATGATTTTATGATAAATAGTATCATAATTAATATTTAAATTTTTAAATTTAAATCGAGTGTTTTAGGTAGTAAAGTAGGCAGTTTCGATCAATTATGACTTTATCTCATGCCAAAAAATTTTAAGAAAATAAGTAGTGTATTATTCTCACTTGGGACAAGAAATAGGACTTTGAATATTTTACCAGGCACATATTTTGGAAAAAGAATAATGACTCGTGACAATAAGTATTACCAAACAAAAATTAAGATGATACTAGATTGGATGCATTTATGCCGTGTTTATATTTTTTTATCATGTTTAAAGTGTTATATATTTTATATAATTTTTGACATATTCATATATTTTATATTATGTGTTTAAATTATTTATTTATATTATATCATATTTTATATCGTTTTAATTATTTTTCTTTCTATATAAGATTAAAACATTTAAATGATTTATAAGATGGACGATATTTTTTTTGAGGGTTAAGAAAGGATTTCAAAGATTTGAGCAGAAATTATAGATTTGAGTGGCAATTCTCCTACTTATATGAATATATTTATTTATTTATAATTGTTTTTGTTGATTACAACGTTTCATGAGTTTTTGGTAACATAAAAGTGAAGACCTCATTTGCTTCGATCCGATTAACGGGTGTTTATAAATATTTTTTAATCATCAAAAAAATTTTTTATAAAATTTTATATGAATTTAATTATTTTTGTAAAATATAAAAAAATATTATAATAATTATAAAATTCTTTTTATTTTTGAAAGCTTAATCAATGCTTATAAGCATCGATTAAACTTTTCGATGAATATTTTATTTAGAATATTCGATAAATGCTGGAACAAGAGTGATTGATCAACGGTTTGTCCACAATAGCAGTAGAATAAAATAAAATTATTCATATAAAACCAATTTTACTCTACTAACTATAGTAAGGTAATAAAATTGGCTAATTAAGAAGGGAGTGTTTAAAAATTAAACCAATTTAATCCGAGCACATGTTCGAGCATTTATTGACCAATGGGTGCTTGTTTTTTGTGTAGGCAAATTGTTTCTAAAATGACACCATCATCGAGTAATTGAAGTGGTCTGGTTCGTACACAAGTGTTGCACATGGACTTGAACCCTCCATTTTGTACAGTCACAAGAAAATAATCATCAAGAGGTTAAATCGATAAAATTTTTTATTTTCATTTGATTTTAAATTAAAATAATTTAAATATTAAATAAATTAAAAATATAATAAATACTTAATAAATATATATTTAATTTAATTTACTAATTTTAACATAAGATAAATTAAAATATAAATAAATTTTTTTATCAATTAAATTCAATTTCTTTTTACAAATTTTTATTTGTTACATCGATTTTTTTATTAAGCCAATAAATTTTTAATTTTAAGATTCATATTAGATCCAACTGTCTACTAATTTTTGTTGACAAGTTGATGGCTAGCCCTTTGTGAAGGCCCATCTTCAAAATATTGATCAATTTAATTCAACCCAACTTAATTGTTGTGTTATTTTGGGACTCTTTTTCTTCTTTTTTTTTAACAGAAAAGAAAAAAAATTAAATGGATATAACTAACGTTAATAAAACTAGATCAAAGGTTGAATGGTTAGATCTTTGGTTTTTTGTCCAGTTGATTTGATTTTTTAATATTTAAATACTAAATTTAATGTTAAATAAATATTAAATATAATTTATAATTAATAAAAAATATATTTTATTTATGATATGTTTTTTAATATAAAATTTAAAAGATTAAAAATATAATTTTTATTAATTACAATTAAAATTTAAAAAATATATATAAAATGATATTTATCGATTGAATAATTTTAACCAATTTAATTATTATCTGATTTTTATATATTCATTAAATTAAATAAATTTTAATTTTTGATTTAACTAGTTCATTCGATCAATTTGATTCAATTTTCATTAAAAGCATTAAAAAGGCTCAACCAAGAGCAAGGAGCACCTTTTAATTTATCTGCTATTTTGTTGTCTGACAATGTAATTGATGACCTTGACAGTGCTCTTATGCAATGGTAGCGTGGACTTAATTAGAGCTTTTTCATTTAAAAGAAAAAAACTGGTTCATAAACCGTTTCATTAAAAGAATTTTGTTCGTGGATCTAATGAAAAGGGCTTGCTTGAGATATAGACAATGATGATGCATGTTCTATGTTAGAAAATTTTGATTTTAAGTGAGAGATCATACCATTTGATTATTGTATTAGTTTCTCCAAAGTTGACAATGAGAGGTGTGCTCAAAAGATCTGATTTAAGTGAGGGCGGTGGATAGTTGTGCTAATATTTTCAAGGTTAATAAAGAGAGGTGAGTTTAAAGGATCTAATTTAAGTGAGGGATCATGAGAGTTGGCAAGCAAGATGAGGTCAAAAAATTTTGCCTTCTTAGATCTCTGTAATTAAAAAATTATTCATTATACAAAATAATTATGCATGTTTTATGTTAAAAAAATTTGATTTTAAGTTAGAGATCATATCATTGGATTATTGTATTAGTCTTTCCAAAGTTGGCAATGAGAGTTGTGCTCAAAAGATCTGATTTAAGTGAGAGTGGTGGGTAGTTGTGCTAGTCTTTTTAGGGTTAGTAAAGAGAGATGAGTTTAACGGATCCGATTTAAACTAGGGATCATGAGAGTTGGCAAGCAAGATGAGTTCAAAAAATTTTACCTTCTTAGATCTCCATAATTAAAAAATTATTCATTATACACAATAATGATGCATGTTTTGTGTTAAAAAATTTTGATTTTAAGTTAGAGATCATATCATTGGATTGTTGTATTAGTCTTTAAAGTTGGCAATAAGAGGTGTGCTCAAAAGATCTGATTTAAATGAGGGTGATGGATAATTGTGCTAGTCTTTTCAGGGTTAGTAAAGAGGGATGAGTTCAAAGGATCCGATTTAAGCGAGGGATCATAAGAGTTGGCAAGCAAAATTAGGTCGAAAAATTTTGCCTCTTAGATCTCCGTAATTAAAAAATTATTTATTATACACAATCATGATGCATGTTTTGTGTTTGAAAATTTTGATTTTAAGTTAGAGATCATATCATTGGATTATTGTATTAGTCTCTCCAAAGTTGGCAATGAGAGGTGTGCTCAAAAGATCTGATTTAAGTGAGGGTGGTGGGTAGTTGTGCTAGTCTTTTCAAGGTTATTAAAGAGGGTTAAGTTCAAAGGATCTGATTTAAACGAGGGATCATAAGAGTTGGCAAGCAAGATGAGTTCAAAAATTTTACCTTTTTAGATCTCCGTAATTAAAAAATTGTTCATAGCTGGATCTTGCATTTAACCATAAACATCAAACATGTGGTATAATAATTTTTAATCCATGCATTTAAACTCATTTTGGAATAATTTTGAGTAAATTCATCATTTAGTCACAATTTTTAATATATTTTTCAATACAATAATTAGAAGATTAATTAATATGAGAGAAAAGACTAATATATCCTTATTTCCCCTCAATATTTGACTCACCAATTGACTCATAGTCTCTTACTCTTCTTTAAGCAAAGTAAGATTTCCTTCCCCAAATTACAAAAATATATAAATATCCCTGTTCATTCTATAACTTGTTACCTTTAAATCTTAAGGATAATCTCCAAATTCTCCTAACAAAAGAAATTTATATAGACATTTTACGTGAAATACAAGTGGCAATGGAAAGGGAAGCTGCCAAAAAGTGAAGCCTAGCCAGTTAATTGCAAAAAGCGAAGCCTAGCAAGTTAATTGTTATATTATCCGAATTTTTTTAAATTTTTAAAAATATTTATATTTAAAATTTATATTTAATATGAAATATATTTTTTAATTATATAAATAAATTTTTAAAAATATTTATATTTATATAAAAAAATATTTTAATTTAATATTAATTCGAATTTAAATAATCAAGGTTAATTGAGTTAGCATGTGTAAGTGATGGGTTTGCCATCCTGTTGCTGCCCAACGAACCCAATATTGAATCACAAAATTGTGGACATTGAAAAGACCCCTACACTATAATTTGCTAGAAATATTATTATTATTATTATTATTATCATTAAACATGATGTATTAAAATGCAAAAGTGGTTCTATTAGACACAAGACTTCACAATTATTTTAAAATTTATATAAATATATATAATATTTTAAATATAATTATAATATTAAAATAATATAAATTGTTTGGTTGACGGCTTATTCATTTTACTATATATACTAAAATTTAAACTTTTAAATATCATTTTTTTTTAAAAAAAATAATTGTAAAAACTAACCAAATTTAGCTTCTAGTTCAGCAACAAGTCTTAACATCGAAGTGTGAAGTTAATTCTCTACAAAGGAGAAGGTCTAAATTGTTCAATGTAACCAACATAATATATGATATATATATATTATTAGATTATTGTTCATGCTTTCCTTTGGATCCGGCAAAAATTATTTTAGAGTAGATATTTGATAAAAATATATAATTTTTTGTTATTAGTATATTTGTTTTTAAAAAAATTGCAATTTTTAATGAAAAATTTTTAAAAATAAATATAAAATGATGTCTAATGTCGACAAATTATCATTTAATTCAAACTTTTGATGTGTAAGCTAAAAATAAAATGTTAATTTTTCTGATTTAAAACTAACAAATTTATACTTTGGTGCAAAGTATTGAAAAATAACGAATCTATAACATTAATCTATTTCTGTTATTCAGTTTAAGAAAGTTTGCAAATATGTACTTCTTGCTTTCAAGTTTGAAAAAATAGAAAAATATTACTATTGGATATTGGATAATTGTATCCGATGGTGAAATAAGAAAAATTTTGTAAGTATGGTTAATAAATGATACGTATTTAATAAAATATATTTAAAAAATAAATAAATAAGACGTGTGTCAATCACTAACTTTACTTGTAGATTTTTTTTTTATCATTTTACTATGAGTGTATGGGATAATTATCCTTAAATATTTACTATTATGGGATGTTGCAAAGAGAAATATTCATAGGTTGGATTAAGTCGTATTTAAGTATGATATTAATATGATGTATATATTTGTTAAAGTTTAGCTTGATTTGAAATATAATTATCAAATTCTTTTTAAATTCATCTATATTTTTAAATAGATATTTTTAAGTTCATTTAAGCTCGTCTAAATTATATTTTTTTTCAAAATATTTTAAAATATATTTTAAAATTAAATTTTTAATAATTTTATAATTTTTTATTAAATTTTAAAAATAAATAATTTAATATATATTTTTAAACAAATCTCGTAATATTTTTATTTAAATTTTTTTAAATATTGAATAAACATATTGGACAAGGAACTTGGTTCAGGCTGGTTCAGGCTAAATTTGAGCAATAAATGCTTATAGAATTTAAAAAAAAAAAGAAAATGAACAGTTTATCAGTCTTGGGACTGTTCAAGACAAGACAAAATAAGAAAGTTGCAAACTGTAGACTGTGGGCATCCAAATGAAGAGCACGGTGACGGGCCCAAAAGTTCATGCGAAAGACTTGATCTTGGTCTGTTGATTGATTTTTTTTTTTTTTCCTTACTAAGATCCAAATCCTTTTAGTACGCATTTCTGCGATCGCCAATAATGGCATCCTTCATTCATGGGTCTTAATTTAAGAAGCAAAGAGAAAAAAAGGAAAAAGCAATAAGAATGGTGATGGGTAGAGTTAGAAATTGGTGGAGCCATTCAAAAACCGTTGCTTTGATCTGGTTCTTCACTCTTGCTTTGTTTTACTCTCTCTTCCAAATGGCCCTCCACAGTTCCACCTCCTCTTATTCTTCTCCTTCTTCTTCTTCAGGTAGTTTCTTCCTATAGGAGGTTCTTAATTTCTCGTTGCATATTCATTTCTATGATTCCTTAGTAATTAATAATGACCTTGTTGAAGAAAAAAAGATGAGAACTTTTAAGATCTAATGGCATTTTTAGCTTAAAATAACAGAAGAGAAGCTTAGTTGTTTTGAGATCCTAATTTTTCATATTAGCTGTAAAATTTTCCTGGATTTATGAGTTTTTGTTGCTGGGATTGGATGAAACTGCATGTTTTTTCTTTTAATTTCTCGTTCCATACTCATTTCTATGATTTCTTAGTAATTAAAGGTGAAAAGAATAAATCTTGTTAAAGAAAAGATGAGAACTTTTAAGAGTTAAGGGCAGTTTAGCTTAAAATAACTAATGAGAAGCTTTTGTTGTTTATCATGACATCCTAATTTTTCATATGAGCTGTAAAATTGTCCTGGATTTGTGAGTTTTTGTTGCAGGGATTTGATGAAACTTCATTTTTTTTTTAAAAAAAAATTTCTTGTTCCATATTCATTTCTATGATTTCCTAGTAATTAATAGTGACCTTGTTAAAGAAAACGATGAGAACTTTTAAGATCTAAGGGCATTTTAGCTTAAAATAACTAATTAGAAGCTTAGTTGTTTATCATGTCATCCTAATTTTTCATATTAGCTATAAAATTGTCCTGGGTTCATGATTTTTTGCTGGTGGGATTTGATGTAACTTCATGTTTTCTTGCTGGGAATTGGGATTTTTGAGTGTAAATGTTGTGTTTTTAATTGACATTAAAGGCTGAACTTTCTCTGATGATTGTTTCAACAAACCTGACACCACGTTCTCTTGATGGTTTAGGTTTGAAATCCATAGAACATGATGTTACCTGTTGTGAATTGATGGGTTACTTGATCATTTTTGCGTTTGTTCCAAAAACTCTTCTTTTATTACTTGCTTTTCTTAATCAAATTCTTGATCAAAAATAAAATTTATAGCCTTTTTCTACTGGAGCTTATTCAGGCAAGATTGTTTCTAAGGGGTACTTGAAACATATTCTATAGTTTATACTATTAGTATGCTAACTTTGTTAGGGACATTTGAATCAGATTCTGCTATTTCAAATAACAATCGAAGATCGATCTTGTATGATAAAATGGAAAGGGATTTGGATGAGCATGGAGCAACTTTTCTAAAACATGGTGAAACTTCTCAATCATTGTCACTTTCGGATCTCTTTACTTTGAAAGATGGATCTGTAACACCTGTATTTAAGGTAATATATCAGTCAACTAACTTGTAATCAATCCTCCTGTATGAGCAGTTAATAACAGCTTTCCTCCTCGTTGCAGGCAGCACATCCTCCTGTAAGGGCCAATGTTTTGTACATAAGCACAGAATACTCGGTGCCCATCTTGTAAAATTTTGTGACCTTTGGAATGTGATTTTGGTTTGTTGTTTTTATTAAATTTATGACCCACTTCTTTCTTAACCGGACATCGACCTCGGAACTAAAATGCCTGCATTAATAACTTTGATCTGATCTTAGTTATGTGTGATTTCCCATCTTGCATTATTAGCACAAGTATAAACTGTAACATATTCTTTAGTAATTAACAGCTCAGTTAATGGTTGGATGAGCTCAGCTTTCTGATACGAATAACTTTTGAGGGTTGAGACCGGCTTTCTATAATTTATACAACTTCAAGATGATTTATGGGGACTTCTATTTAATATCTCCATTTTATACTTAGCCCTTACATGAGAATCTGATGCTTATGTCATACTTTCATGCTTTACTTGTCGCAGGGAGGCTGTAAAACAAGTGTTTGAACCGTACTTTGATAACGGTAATCTGTTGTAAAGCAATATATGTTCACAGCTGCTGTTTCTTCCACATTTTCTGTTATCTGTTTAATTTATTTGATACTTTTTTAATATCAAGAGTTGTTTAGGTAAGTTTATATTATTTATTTTTTAGTTATTTGGTAACTTTTTCTTTTCTGTATTTATTCTCATGTGTTCACATGCTTATATATTTTGGTTAGCGATCTGGTTTCAGAACTCTAGTTTGTACCATTTCAGTATGTTCCACGCCTCGCATCATATTGCACCTGTCCCTGCATCTGAAGCCGAGGTAAAAATGCTGTTGGAGCTATTTTTGTGCATCTTTGTTCCACTTGTTAGATGTTGGGTTTGATTTTTGGAGCCTCTTTTCTTTTTGTCAGATTGAAGCTGAAGCAGCCGCCGTTAGAGCTGTTGCAGAGGGGCTATGCCCTTTAGAAATTGTCTTAGACAGGGTAGTTTTAACTTCAACTGGTGTGCTTCTTGGTTGCTGGCAGGTTACTTCTTCAATTATAGTCTTCTTTTCTTCTGCATGACCCGTTAGAAAAAAAAAAAGATTTTATAGTGCGCAGATAAATGCTGATTTATTCTTTTCATGTAGGTAATTTCTGGAACAGATCCCATAACCATTCGTGCTAAATTGAGATTGGCGCTTCCACGAGCACCAGAGAAGCAACTTGTAAGAAAGATCATTATGAAAATCTTAAATTCTGTTAAACTAGTAAAATTTAGATGGCAACATTGTGGATTAAGGTCTGTACTGTTTATGGCAATTCTTGGCTTGTTAATTCTTATGTGATGGGTTTTGATCATATAAAAATTATCTGCTTGCTTTTGCAGTATGATGCTGCTATTCTACACACGTCTTTTGCAAGGCTTCTGAGTCACCCTAAAGCTTCACTCATGGTACTATTTTGAAGTTCTATTTAGTTACAGTAAATTCATTTTTTTTAATTTTCATTTTTATGAGGTTTCACGTATAAAAGAACCTTAAGAGAAGTTACAGTCATTATCAAGTATTACATCCATATAACTTACTGAAATTAACTATACAACAAAACCAACCAATGAACCAGCACATAACTGGATAAATGCAACATAATGTTGGACCGAACCACACATGGTAAGACTGGAATCTGGGGTCACAAATTCATTTGCTTTGTTTCATGCTTTTTAGTGTTTCTTTCGAGTTCTCTAGGTAAACATGGATATTTTTCACTCCTTTTCATATTGGAATGATAGTTAAACCATGAATTACTAGTGGTAACTGCTGTTCCAATTTGGGGGAAGCCCTTTTGTATTGGTACGGCACACTATGTTTTGATAGATTCAAGCTATGTTGCTTTGACTCTTCATTTCTCTAGAAGTATACGATTCCGACACTCGTGTCAGACATAGCAGGACATAGGTATGGGGATATGACTCTACTAGGACTGTCCAAATATATGAAAAAAGTTTAGAAAAAATTGAACATACCCTTGTCTGACATTCACATTGGAGTCCAAATAAAATAGGATTGATGATTGCCTCTGTGGAAAATATGCAGCAGCTTTGTGTCCTCGAGCATCATAAGATTCCCCTTGACTCTGGTATTTGTAAACTGTGACTGTATGCCGCACTGGCACAAAAATGTCTGGCAAAGCTTGTTATATATTGTTTCCTTGTTTAGATCAAATGGCAAAAAAAATGTTGTCATGAATCATGTGATTGGGTTAAAGAACATATTCTTACAGATTTGTATATCATGCATGTCTCATGCAGGACCCTGATCATAATACTTCAAATCCGCTCGAAATATTCCGTAAGCTAGTCGCTCAACTAAACAATAAAATCCGTGGATTTAAGGCAAGTTGGTATTCTTTGTCTAATTACTTTCAATATGCATTTTTGTGTTCGAATAGCTTTCTATCCTGGAAGATTTCGCTTGTTACTGTGCACGACATACGCATTAAGTGGCACTCGAAACCCGACAGTCATTGGCAGTTCTTCTGAGTGTTGACACCAAAGGGGCATGGCTTTTTTAGAAATCTGAGTTTTACCTCTCAATTTTCCACGTACAAATGTTTTTTTACTTTTTACAAAATTATTTTAATCTTTCTCATCTATGTTTTTGTGCGCGTCTACGAATATATGTGATCGAGTTTGCATTTGATGTGGGAATATGAATCAGGCGATGGTGTCGGAGCTGTGGTATGTGGAGGAATACGATGTGTTGGCCCTTGCCCTGAATGGAAGAATGAAGGTGCGCAGGTTCCAACTGGGTTGCTCAGCAACCTGAAAGCTCCAAATTCATATTTAAACTTACAGCACATTTTCATCCTCTGCTGCTGTTTATATTTAAAGGCAATCATGCCTTTCCCTCCCCTTTTAACTCCATCTCTCCTACGGTGTCTATAATCTATAGGTTTTAGCTGATACTAGACTTCGTTGTACAATTCATGGTTTTACTCAATGCTTTAACTTGGAAACTTTGCTCTATATTAGTTTAAAAATGACTACCGGATTTTTTCAATTAGTTTGATTTTTATACATTAATAGTGAAAGTTTTTAATTTTACGATTAAAATTACAAGATTGTCATATGTTTCACTTTTAAAAAAAAAATAAAACTTTTTTTCATATAACCGAAGAATGTTTGGCGTAATGAAAAGTTCTCATTTTCTTGGGAATCATATCCATATCAAGTAAATTCTCATATTTGATACATTATAAAGTTTTGACTTTCTTGAAAATGTAATTTTCTTTCGGGAATTACTTTCTTACAATCACGAGAATGTAATTTCTACGAGAAATGGGAAAAACTTTAAGATAAAATTACTTTCTTTCATATGATAGTTAAATTTTTTTTTTCTACCTGACACTTTTACCTATTACAAAATCATCAAAATTTAATTAATTTTAAAATTATTTTAATTACTATTAAATTAAAGTTAAATACAAATATTTTTATTATTTAAATAAAAATATCTAAATACCTAAAGGTTAAGATGTATATGCTGCATTCATCAGTATGCCATTCTTTTTTTTCTTAAAGCAATTTATGCTTTATGAGATGAGATCACACCTCTTATGTGTATATATTTATAAAAGGAAAGAAGCAAATATATATATATATATATATATAAAAGGTTTGAATAACGTAAGAAAATAATTATAAGTTATATATTATAGAAAATAGCAAAAACTAATATTATATTTGTTTTGAACATGTTATAATCCTTGTGCACATTAACAAATAGAATAAAATTAATACATTAAAGTAGATCTTCTGTTCATTATACTCAAAGTTGCATAAATGTAACTAATATATAATAAATACATATATGGAGGAACAATATGATATACTAATTTAAAATGTATTGAGATATTAAGAAATTAGTTTATATTTATATATTTTCATTATTAAAAATAAATAAAAATATCTTTATTATTTAACTAGTAGTTTGAGTCAAATCAACTCAAATCGAATGATCAAAATTAAAGGTGAAAAAAATGAATTCAAACTTAAAAATTTACTAGAAAAAGTTTGAAGCTGAATTAGTCCAAATATGATTTGACAAAAAAGTCAAAAACGTAAATTTGAAAAAAGTGAACAAAAAATGATTGGAATTTAAAATGATCTCGGCCTGAAATAATCTTGACCCAATCGAGTTAAACCCTAGACCAACCAATCGTAAACTTGCAGTAACTAGAGATGATAGCATATCATATATCTGCATTTTTATGTAATATCCAAATCTGAGTGTCTTAAAATTGAAATTCATTTATTATTCGCTTTAAATTCGCACATTACTATCTAAATTTAAATCTGAATTAAATAATATTATCAATTGAATATTTGAATTTGCTAAAAATTTGAATTCAATAAGTAACTAAGCTTGAAAGCCAATGTTCAATTTTTGCCATTATCATAAATTTCAGCATTTTATAATAAATGAATAACGGATTGGGATGTTTGAATTTATTATTCTCAAAAGTAATGCGGATCTGAATAGCAAATTGCATATCCATAAAAAATAACGCAAATTTAAATAATAGATATTCGATGATTTATATCTATATTTGCTCTAAATCCACTTTGAATAGTAATTATTCTATCCGAATCAATAGTATAATCAAAATCTATAAAAGCAGATTGAATGATTACAAATATTTAAATTTATACTATTCATCGTCAGCCTTAACCTGAATTTAATACTAAAATCAAAGCCAATCAAATTAAAATTTTTTTTTATAAAACTAAACTTTAATTATCAATTTTAAGTTAATAAAACAAAAGTTCAGATTTATCAAAATATAGTAAAAAATATGATTCAATTTTTTTAAATATTTGATTTATTGTAAAATGTCATAAAAAATTGAAATATAAAAAAAAATTAAAAATATAAAAATAATAAAATTTAAATTACGACATTAAACGGCACCTTGAAACTCGCAGAATTTAAGGGCTTTTCACCTTTTTTTGGGGGGGGGGGAGGGTTCTGCCAGAGGAAGGAAGTGGCAATTCTGTGATTCCAATGAAAGAAAGTCCCTTCATAGTAATTCCACCAAAACGGAACCCACTCCTGCTAACGAAGGAAAAGAAAAAAACTCGTTGTTTTGGAAGTTAGAACATCCTCAGCCGTCCGTTTTATTTACTGTGAAAATAATCTCCGTTGGATTATCCAACCCGAAGCAAACGTTAATTAACCTTAGAACCGCCTTTTGGCACTTGCATCTTTGGCTTTCTTACACGAAAACACAAAAACACACTTCTTGTTACTTGTCGTTCAAACAAACAGTCACAACCAGAACAAAATCAAAGCCAAACCCAACCCTTGTTTTCGGTTTTTAAGATCAGAGGTTTCAGAAAGAAACAGGACAAAGAACAATAAAGAAAGGGCATTCGAAAGTCAGATATGGGATCTGGGGCTGGAAGTTTTCTTAAGGTTGTTCTTAAGAACTTTGATGTTCTTGCTGGGTAATTCCTCTTTACCCCCAGTTATCTTGTTTCTTTTTTTTTTTGGGGGGGGGGGTATGTATGTTATTGCTGCTTTAAGAATTTAAAGAAACAATTTGTGAATTTAAAACATGAATTAAGAGAAAAGCAGATTTCTAGTCTTACTGTCTACTTTTAACATCAAGTCAAAGTTAATTTTCTGTCTTTTATTTCTGAAATTTTTGAATATTTTATTCGTTAATTTTGGTTTTTGGGTTAATTTTGCAGGCCGGTTATTAGTCTTCTGTATCCTCTGTAAGTTCTTTTCAATTTTTTGGGTTTCTATTACTCTTTTTTTTTTCTTTTTAAAATTGGTGTAGTTTAGAAGTTGTCGGAACTTGAATTTGATTTAATTGTTCTATGATGTTGAATTCTTAAACAGCTATGCCTCAGTTAGGGCAATAGAGTCCGAATCTCGTGCTGATGACCGACAGTGGCTTACGTATTGGGTTCTCTATTCCATGATTACATTGCTGGAACTCTCCTTTGCCAAAGTAATTGAATGGTAAATTTGTTTGCTTTTGAATGATCCAGTTTGTGTTGCTTGTAGATGGAACCTATATTACTAGGGCTTGGGTGTGAGTGTCAGATATGGCTATTAGTCTGATGCGGGTATGTTCAATTTTTTATTAGTTTTTTCATATATTTGGAGGGTATCATTTTCCCAAACCTATGTTTAAAAATGTGTCAAACAAGAATATTTTAAAAAAGTAAGAGTTAAACCAACATAGGATAGAACATATGTGGTTCTAACACTATCCCTTTTTTTTTTTTTTTTTCCCCGGAGTGGCAGTCGAGAGATGTGTAAGTTAAGCTTGTATGTTTCATTTTGATAAAAAAATTATGATTCTAGTTGGCCAACTCAAGAAAAATTGGTTATTGAGCTTATACAACTTGGCAATTTAGGTGACCAAACCTGTTGAATTCTTTAAGTTGCTTCTCATCCACTAGAAGAGGAATCCATTTTTTTAATGTAGCTATTAATGCTTAGCAAGGGTTTCAACTGGCTTTATAAGAACAAACTGATTCCATCGAAAAAGTGGAAAACATCATGAAATTAAATTGGACTTCATTCTACTGAAGTTTCACCAAGGTGTAAGATACTTCTCTTTATTTTTTTTTCCCCGGTTTAGTTTATCGTGTTGTTCTGCAAAAACCTTATGATACTTTTATCAGTTTAAAGAAGGGATGTCTAATGTATAGGTAAATATCTAATAGTTCCATTCTTTAATCATGTTGAAGACTCGACTAATGATTTTAAAGAGAAACTTGTATGCTAAAGCCTTCTTGTCATATTTATGCACGTTAAAGAACTGCTATTCCTTGGTAAAACCTTTTAAAACTTGAATACAGGATTCCGATCTGGTCGTACGCAAAGCTGATTTTCACCTGCTGGCTGGTCATCCCGTACTTCAGTGGTGCTGCCTATGTTTATGAGCATTACTTGAGACCTTTTTTTATGAATCCGCAACATACAATTAACATCTGGTATGACCCGAGGAAGAAGGACTTCAGTAAGCCAGATGATATTTTAACTGCTGCTGAGAGATACATTGAAGAGAATGGAACCGAAGCATTTGAGAAGCTCATTCATAGGGTATGCTATCAATCATGATCGGATTCTCTTTCATTTACGTACTTTGGAGAGCTGTCGTGTTCGCACAAGGAAGTTTGATATTATAGTGTTTTTATTTTCCGATAGGTCATCCGTTCTTTTTCGTTAATTGAAACTGATAACAAAGCAGGCAATTAACTGATAGAGCTCTCGAAAATTTTAACTATTGCTTGTTTTCTAGTAACAATGCATTATTCATCGTTCGTTTGCAGGCTGACAAGTCCAGAAGCAGCGGTTACATATACGACGAGGATGGCTACTGATAATTATCTATACAGTTGGTATATTTTGCTGACGCGAGAAAGTCAATTTGTCCCTGGTATTATCCGAAAGAGACTTTTTGACCTTGTGAAGAATTCTGAATGGCTTGTGTAATGTTATGTCATTATATTAGGTTGCTTTTCTAGTTTTTGCGTGAAACTTTCTTAGGGTAGATAGTGCAAGTTCCTAAATACTTTTCATATTTGGCATACTTTCCTGGCAATTCTGGTCTCCATGCTTTTTTTTTTTGTTGAAGGTTACTGGTTCACAAAGGCTATATTTCAGTTCTTTGGTTATCATTTTCCGATGCCCTGTTATCCTTTGGGGATTTACAATAGGACTTGCCAATGCTGTATAATTTACCCTGATCACGAGTTTTATTTGAACTGAATACTTGTATAGCTTAGCTAATCTGACGGTTTGTGTATTCATATATTTTGTCGTATTATAATCGTGTCTGAGGTACGTTATTGATACGTTAATAATTCGTATTATATAAATTTGAAATATGTTTGTGTGTCATGTTATATTTTTATTACTTTATACATGTCATATTCGTATAATTGTGTCTGAAATTAGTAGTTATTAGCTATTCAAGCACCTTAATTAATGAAGTGATGGATCTAGAGGACAAACGGTGGCTTTGCATGTTTTGATATCGGTTGTACCGTATCAAATTATTTTGTATTGATATGTAGCAGTTCAATTTTTTTACTAATTTATATCGGTTGGAGTAAGATTTTGAATTATATATTTTTTAGAAAAATTCACTTATTTAATTTTTAAATCAATTTCTAATAATTTTTGTCTTAATATTGTATTTAAAAATAAAATATGTTTATTAAATTAAGTTATTTAATTTAATATATTTATTTTATTTATTAGGGTTTAAAAATTTTGAATATGTAATGAAGGAATATTAAGAAATTTGAAAATAGGTTGTATATATAAAATATATTTGAAATATGATGGTAAACTCAAAAATATCTATTTTGATACGTGGTAGTACCAAAAACAAAATTGGTGTATATATGGTATGATATTGATTACTTTGATTCGGACATTTGGGAGTGGATTCAATTTTGATATATATATATATATATATATACATATTTTAAATTTTATGAAAGATTTAATGATTTTCATATACTTTTCGAGTTCAGGTTAAATTTGAATTTAATTTTTTTTATAAGTTCGGAAAGTTAAATGTTTATGTTATTCGAGTTTAAATTTTTTTAATTTTTTAATTAAATTAAATTTGATCCGTTTCGGCTTTGAATCTTTGTGTACAAAAAAAATAATAAAAATCTTTTATATATTGTCTTTATACAGTTTGCTAAAACTTCTATTACTAACTTTTCTTTTTTTTTTCCGGTTAGGCAAAAAAATTGTATATAAAAGCTATTTTTAAACAGAAAATGAGGCCTGAATCTGATCATATATTGACTGACAAAAAGAGAACCCAAGATTGAAATTTGATTACTAATATGTTTTTTGATTCGATAATGAAAGGAAAGTGGGGGCAAAGTTCGGTGATGACTTATGAATATATATATATATATATAAATTGATCTAATTATATTAGTATAAAGATAAATTATTTTTATATATTTATATAATTTTTTATATAATTAATATTTAATAATATAATTATAATTTTATATATGTAAAATTTTAAATCAATCTTATATCTTCATTACATCGATTAAAAAATTATATTTTTAATGTATATTTAAAAAATTATTATATTAAATAAATTTAACATATAT
>JBBYHK010000006.1:12623375-12640844 GCA_038382065.1 Adansonia grandidieri | reverse complement strand
TTCATTACATCGATTAAAAAATTATATTTTTAATGTATATTTAAAAAATTATTATATTAAATAAATTTAACATATATTTAATTATAATTATAAAAATATGATCTTAGGAATATTTATATGCGACCCTTAAAATTATGAGATCACAGTTAACTAAAAGAAGAACTTTAAATCAGAAGTCGAGAAGCTCAGAGGAAGTTTCGATGGAAACCCAGAAATTATGAGATGACATCAACCAAGAAACCTGAAACATATGTGTGTGTCTGTGTTTTTAGTTTATATTTTTATTGTTTTAAAGTCAAGCCAAATATCTAATTACCTGATAGGATCATTACTAAATTTCAGATTTTTGAAAATCAAAGTTAGCGATAGAACCGATTGAATCATTATTTTTTTTATTCGATCACTTAAATTGATTTAATTATTGATTTAATTATTTCATAATATTAAATAATTAAAAATTATAAAAAATAAAAAAATATAAATTAAATAAAAATATAAATAAAAAAATTCTAAAAATTTTAAAGAAAAATAAAACAAAAAAAATCATGTTCAATCTTTTTTTTTTTTTTTTTACCTTTTTTCGATTTTAGTTTTTAAATTTTTAGTGATTTTGAGTAATTTTATAAAAATTTAATTTTTAATATAACATTGAATTACTAAATTAATCGATTTTTGATTAAATCTGTTGAACTGATTGATTTAATCTCGTTTTTTCATTAATGCTAAAAACCCCATTTTCGTGCAAGTTGCCTTTATCTATTTTATGTAATAAATACAACTTTGTTTTGCATTCAATGCATTGAAATTTTGCTTGCCCTTTGGGAATGGAAATTTTGCTTCCAACGTGCCTTAGATTAGATATCTTCAAAGCTTTGATTAGTTCAGTAAACTCATGTTAGGTCTGAGTTTAATAATTTTTTAATATTATTTATATAATAAAAAATATTTTTATTAAAATTTAATTATAAATTTTAATATAAAAAAATTTTTGATGTTACTTTAACTAATAATATGAACTTTTGAATTAAGTCAACCCAACCCAAATAAGAGAAAAAAATTTTCAACCCCGTGACCCAGCTCGACTAAACCATTAGTATAAAAATTCTGTATTTGTGTCAGACATTCACTTTCAATAAAAAAAAAAGGAGGATGACCCTCAATCTTTATCGGAAAATTTACAATTTCTTCCATGTATTTTTTTATTGCCAATTTGGAATTTTGCAGCTACAACTAAATCCTGTTTATATAGTTTCTATATGAAATTACTAAGTTTTTAACACTAGAATCATGTCTTACTCAACAAGTTTGCATATTTATATTTTAATTTAATTATTTGTATAAATTTTGTACATGATATTTATATTAATGTTCAATAGATGCAATGATCTAATTTTAACTTAATAAACTTAAGAGTTATTATGAACTATACAGAATATCCCATTTTGGAACAAGATTTTAAAGTAGGGTGTATTTATCTAAAGTTACTAAATTTAATTTAGACAAAGAATAACTCCTAAACTTACTAGGCTTTTTCATTAAAATAATAAATCTTTTAATTTCGTAAATAGGTGTTCCCACTGAAATAAGGTTTTTTTCTTTTTTTTTGTTTTTTGTGAGAAATCGACAGTTGCGTTGTCAATTTCTCACATGCACATAGGAAATAGGCATTTGAATTGCCGATTTCTCACATGTGCATGTAAGAAATAGGTAATTCAAATACCGATTTCACCTATGCAAGTGAGAAATCAGTATTTTAGATATTGATTTCTCAGGTTAAAAAAATAAAATTGAAAAAATGGACGACAATTGAAAAATCAATATTTCATAATCTAATTTTTCATAATATTATACGAACTCGTCGAATCATTTGACAACTTCGTATTCTAGCGACATAGAGAGTTTTAGGCTATAGGGTTTATTGAAATATAAAAAATGTGATTAATGCATGAATTCTTGACAAGAATCAGATTACTTTTGATATAAAAAAGTTTATAAAGCTAACGCGTGAATTGTAAATGTCAAACTGTAAGGACTAGACTAATGCATGGAATGTATTTGTTTGATTCCTTTTGGTAGAAAGGAAGAACAGTTGATTGATTGTAAATGTTAGACAGTAAATATTAGACTAATGCATGGATTATTTTTGAAAACTGAATTTCTTTCCCCAAAAAAAAGAAAAATTAATTGCTTGTAAAGGATAAGAAATGCAGAGATTTTGAATGAGAGGAAAAATTTTTTTAACTATATCATGCTGCATTATAAATATGAGTTCATCGTTACCATTTTCATTCTAATTCTTGCTCTTTGTTGTTTTTTGAAGTTAGTGATAGTGCTTCTTCATCCTCATCTTTGTTGTTTTATGTTGCTGGTGAACTTTGCTAGTATTTTGTTTGATCAAAATTTGCATCACACCTAATAATTCTTCAAACACATCTTCTTAATGTAATAGGCTCCCCCTGCTACTTTCTTGCTATCAACTGCTAGTCCTAATTGAAGTGCAATATCATTTAGGGTAATTGTGCATTCACCTCATGAAAAATTAAACATGTGCTTCTCAGGTCTATGTTATTCAACCAACGGAAATATTAGTCTATGCTTATATGACTCGGTTTATTAAGGTTGCATAATAAAATTTGGATGTTCTTACATAATTTTTTATTAAGGGATTAAATGGTTCAAAAAAATTTTCTACAACCATAACTCTAGCCAAGTATCCTATTAAAATAGTCATTAATTTATTAGTTATAAAATTTATAATTACCAATATTTTAAGTATATGATTAACCAAATTTTAGTACCTCGGATAATACACTTAACAATATATGATACTTTTGCAATCTCAACAAAGATGATGAAGATAATGATAATGATGATGAAGTCATTGAATTGATCGAATATTTTCCTATAACAATAATTTTCATTTAAATTCATTATTACCTAACCTTTAAACAAAAATAAAACTAAATTTTCATAAATAAAAATAAGTTATACCTTCAAAATATTCAAACGATTTAATATCTTCAAATTGAAATTTAACTCCTTTTCTTATAGTCATGATATCAAAAAAAAAAAAAAACTTAATTACAAGAAAAAATAACTTTAATAATTACTAAATAATTTATATTTTCATTTAAAATAACAACTACCTAATATCTCAATAAATATACACTAATGCTATCAAACAAAATTTTAACATCTTTAGATAAAATATCTCAAAAATCAAAATAATCTTACAAATAAAAAAAATCATACCTTTAAAAAATTTAAATTCCTATAATCAACTTAAAAAACAAATTTAAACTTCTACAAATAAAAATAAATCATATATTAAAAAAAAAGTTATACCTTAATCACTTTTACAAATAAAAATAAATCATACATTATAAAAAGTTGCTTGATAAAATCACCAAACAAATACTTAAATGAAAATTTTAAAATTCCTTTCCTCGTAGATAAAGAGAGAATGAAGAAAAAAGAGCTCTTTTTATAAAGAGCTCCACCAACACAATGTGAGGGGAGGGAGTCATGGGACTACTTCCTCCCTCTTAGAAATTTCTAAGGGGGCACAATTGCAAGGGATCATGAGTTGCCACCCATGACCCTCTTGCGCAGGGTCACGACCCTCCAAGCTGATTTCTCATACATGGACATAGAAAATCATCAACTCAGTTGTCAGTTTCTCATATTAAACAAAAAAAAAAGAAAGCCCATTTCGAGAATTAATTTTGAGAAAACTGATGAGTGGGTTTTGTACTCATAAATTAGATATTATTTTACTCGATATTTAGTTGATTTTTGAGAAATTCTAATACTTTTGTATATTTTTCGGGTTTATTTTGCACTTCGGATAGATTTCGATTGCGCTAGATGATTCAAGGCTATTTTGGGATGTTACAAGCTAAAAATATGCTGTTTAGGCATTGAAGATGAGTTAAAAAAATTCCAAAGAAGGTAGTGCCTAGGTGCCAGTTTTCGAAGCCTAGGTACTGGCAGAAATCATAAGAAGTAAAAAATTCTAGCAAGGTGAGTGCCTAGGCGCTCAATCTTGATGCCTAGGCACTGCGACTTTAGGAGATTTTACCTTAATTTTCCATTTGTAGCTCACAATGCACAGATATAAATACGACATTTTTGGTTTGAAACAAGGGTTAGAGACTATTGGATTTCAAGAGGAGATGATGGCTACAACATCAACTTCAACTCTAGTTTCTTCTTTTTCTTCTTTTCCTACTTTTTAGAATTATGTCCAAATCAATTGTTAGGATTTTTTTAGCATGAGCTAAATTTCTTTTCTAGTGCTACAATATAGCCTAACTATGATGTTTTGAATTATCTTTCTAAGTTAGTTGATGTAATATTTTCCCTAACTAGTATTCTTCATTGTTCTTAATACTTCTAGTTAACTAGCAATTAATTAGATAATGTGTTAATCATAGTGAAATCGAGAGGAGATTTATGTGTCTTAGTTCATTGTGTTGAATACCATAAATTGCATGTGATATGGGTGTCCATGATCATGGTTTGTATACTCATTAAAAAGAAACACAAAGCTTAATGAATCCTTAATTGTTCTCAACTATCTGTAGAGATATAGTGGATTAGCATTCAAAGGTGATTTCTTAGGCCTCGGGAGAGGCTAGGGGAAAATTTAGGAAATCTTAATTAGCAATGGGGATAATAATTTCAGATTAACGAGATAGCTAATTCAATTCAGATTAGTTATGGTGAAATTGGAAATACTAGATTTTTAATTAAGTGATATTTATTTGTTTAATTAGTCCATTTTATTTTATTTTATTTAGTTTAGTTTACTTTTATTTATATTCCGTAATTTTCAAATCAAATTTCGATTAATTCAAATAAAGTTAAAGTTATTATAATTTCGGTAGTTAGTAATCAATTAATCCTTGTGAGACAATACTTGATATTTATGACTTTATTACTTGTTAACAATAATGTGCATTTGCATTCACAAAATAACACAACAAAAAATTATTTACGGAATTAAAAATTTTATTATTTGAATAAAAATGCCACCCTACTACACATGATATAAAATTGAGAGTTATTTGAATATTATTAATTAGACCTAATAATTCAAATGTAACATGATTATATGACATGAAGACAACATGTGAGAAATAATTAAAACAACATAAATACAACGTAAATATACAAATGTGATCAATCTATATAAAATGAATTATTAACGTGTTAAAAATTATATAAATATCAAATATCTTGAATACCACGAAAAATTAATATGACATGAACACGACAATATGTTACATAAAATTAAGAGTTACTTGAATAATATTAATTAAACCTAACAATTTCAGGCAAATATAATTATTTTACATGAAGACAACAAGAGAAAAAATAATTAAAACACAATACAATACAAAAATTAATATTAACATAGCGAGAATATTGAACGTGTCAAAATTTACATAAAATGAATTATTAATGCATCAAAATTTATAAAATATATAAACTTTAACTTCGATTATAGCACAAAAAATGAATATAAATGCAACTCAAATACGTAAACTTTTTTAATAGGATAAAGGATAAAAAAAATAACATAATAAATGATGATTTTAGTTTAATTAAATGACCCTTTAGTCTTAAGACCTTTCAACCCAAATTTTATAATTATTTGACAAAACTAACTTTCAATCACTAATTTAAGAGAATGTTTTGTTGTCTTTAAACTGTTCTCTCAAAATTTCAAGTTAAACTCATGAATTGGGATAGCTTTTAATTATTTGTAAAGATATGGTACCCAAGGGATGGGCCGCCAAATTGAAATCAGATGACTCTTTTTCAGCTAGCCCATCTTTACGGGATGCATATTCTTCGAGTTGCCAAAATTGAATAATGCTGTGGGCACTCATCTACTCCTCTTCAAGGGTGGGTGTGTAGTTTTTGATCAATATAGGTTGAGTTTTAAATATAAATTTAGATTAATTTGATCTAAATTATTGTTTATAATAAAAATAATTTTTATTTTAATTTAATTAAAAATATTAAAATAAAATTAATATTTAAATTTTATTGTAATATAGCTTTTGAGCCAACTCGAACCCGATCTAAACTTAAATAAAAAATTTAAAATATTCAAACCATGATTTAGTCCGGCATTGGACAAGCCACCCCTTTAAAACTCTAATTGCTAATTGTAGAATGTAGATGCTTAAGGTGTCAAATTCCATACCACCAAAATTAGCCACTGCTTTATAGAAGAAGCAAAGCTGCTAATCTTCAAGCCAGGGCATAAAATTCCTAGCATTTTTTTGTATCTTTTAATTGTGAACACCGTTTAATTTTCATGAAGTTTCCTTCTTTTAAAGGAAAAAATTGGTTAAAAAGAAACCGGTTCTAAACTGATGTTTAGCATGTCAACTTTATCTTTGATCAAAGCCAGTAGCTATGTAACTACCCAAAAGTTTGAAATCCATTATTGTGTGATGAAAGTGGTGGAAAGAGGGCTCTGTTGAGATCGGTTGATTCCATTTCTATCAAGTAATTCATCGATTTCGGCATTTCGGCAAACATCAATCTTGACCGGAACAATGATTTTAGGCTTTTAACGATTAGGGACTCAAAGTCACCAACTTGATGCTATGCCTTCAGAAAATGGGAACCAAGTCCCCCATAGATAGTTACAAAAGCAGATAAGCAGTGCTCCTCCCGTGCTTGGTAGCGCTAGCGTGTGACCCTAGTGGGGGCGATTGAGTGATCGAACATATGCTCGACTCAGGTTTTCGGATCCATTATGGCACGCCCAAGCAAGGAGTTAAGCCACGGGGCTTAAGCGAATGCTTTAGGTCTCGTAGATCTTAGAGTGAAAGGCATTGCCTGAGGCTGGTTTCAAAGAGCAGCGACAACATAGGCTGGTGCCACTTGAATCCAAATATGGCACCTTGGGTTGATCATGTCGTATAATTGGACCATCACCCTCTTTGCTTCAAAGAAAATTTTCGTTTCTTTTTAGGCAGCAACCTCGCACATATTCAGATTTGAATCTAAATTAAATGTCATCTTTTAATAAAGTTTACATAAACTAACTGAAATAAGTTCGGGTTTTGTGATTTATACGCCAATGACAATGCGTGACTGAAATCTATCAATTTTTATGGCCTTGTACTTGACGACCATTTATACAACGTTGGACCAATTTCTTTGGAAGGAAAAACACTTGCTTTTCCTTGTTAAAAACATCTGCTCAAAGACATGATTCTGATTTCTAAATAACAGGATAATATATCCATCAAAACAATTTTTTTGGTCTGCAAAAATGTGTCTGAATATCTCCACCCATGTACTGCTTCACTGGAAATGCAAGCAAAGACAACAAATTGAACTTAGTGGCAAAAAGGATGTCCCTCGGAATCTTTGTTTTTTGGTCTGAGGAAATTCAGTATTCATGTCTTTCTTTTGTGTAAAACTGTTGCAATTAATTCGCTGATTGCAATAATTTATAGCAGTTGGTTCGACTTTGCTGAATGAAACATTTACATATACCAGCTATGGCTTTACTATATTCTCTTCACATTGTTGTTCCATAGTGGTTGTATCATATGGAAGAGTCAATACCGTTTACCATGGACTTAAATTGTGGGTAACGGACACGTTTTTCGTTCACGTTGGTGTTTATTGCGATTGGGATTAATTGTGATGAATAAAGTTAAAGATCACAAAATAGCAGCAGTAATATTTCACCGTACCCGCTATTTAAATTCTTGCCATTTATTGCGTAGCGTTTCTTATTGCCGGCTTTTGGAAGCAAAGACTTTAAGCAGTTGACCATTTTAGAGCTTGGATCTGGAATTTTTTAATTTGGGAAAATTGATGATTGAATTTAAACGAATTACTATTTCTGAAAGCTTGTAATCTTTAGGCCATCCGAAATTAAAATATGCCTTTTTAAGTAGCTAGTTTCTGGCTATTGCTGTCAATTTCAGAGCAACTGGGAGTACTTACCAGGGATTTGGACGGCTTTTTTCACAGTTCTGCCTTCTGCATCTTCATTCCAGCAGTTAGTTTTTAACAGATCGTAACTATTTGAAATAGAAGACACAGGACGTCTATTTGATGAATTGGGATATTTTTGAGAATTCAAACCGATCTATGTTATCCAAACTTAGGGTGAATGTTGGATATGGTTATATATATATGACAAGTGTATGCTCAATTTTTAAAAATTTTTCCATATATTTGAAACTACGTTACTCAGAGTGTAAGTGTAAAATGTATATATATCTCACACGGATATTTTTAATTATTTTTTAAAATTTTTTTTATATATTCAGAGGATCTTTAAAATGTCATATCCTTAAACTTACACTCGAAATTATGTTAGATACAAATATTTTAAGAAAAATAAAATCAAACCAATAAAGATTTAAAAGATTATATTTTCATATTAATGCCGCTTGTGTGTCGAAAATAAATCTTATAAAGAAAATGAAAAGTATAACGTAGTGGTGAATTTCACATTTCTGCTCTTAAACTTCTATTCTCAGCAGCATTGATTGCTTTCTTAAATCATTGAAAATGGTGATCTGAATATATTTCAGATCGGTATTATTAGGATTACTACTGCGAAAAGACCCTGAATCACTTATTTTCCCAAGTACTAGAACGACAAAAGACAATCGACAGAAAGAAGCAAAATCCAACCGGATGAATCCCCCCTAACCCCCTTTACATCAATCTTAGTTTGCCTCGTTGTGAATTTATAGAAAATTTTTTCAGGATCTACATTTACGAAACAGACAACTTAGCTTCAACTCGCATCAATAACACATGTTTGTTGCAATGTATGAAAAAAATATGGATGGTTAAGCCTCTTTTGATTTTGGTACAAAAGATGCATAAGTTGGAAATAAAAGAATAAGTTATAAATGTTAGAATTCAAATTTTAAATTTATTCGCTTCTAACTTTTAAAATTATATGCATGAATCATTTGGATTAAGGCTCGAGTCGATTTCAAAAAGAAATTCACTTTTGCAATTCATGTGCTGTGTACTGGTCATGGTAAATGGTTGTTGAATTATCTATCAGTTTGTCGAGGTTTTGGCTGCATCTTGAAACTCTTCTTTCCTTTGTTTATTCTTCCAATAATTTATTAGTATTACCGCTGTTTTAGGGATATAATTAAGAAGTGTTATGAGTTGTAGATTGAAGGGATAATCTAGTCTCTCACCCGAGCTAAGACCCAAATTGAAATTTGTAATTAATTGAGTCACTCTTATTCGCACATTTCCCCGTCTCTTCGGAATATGGGACTTTGTCCCACGACAGTATCTGAGATTCACTGATTGCATGAAGGAACTGTTAAATTTCAAGTTGGGCATGCCTCTCATCGTGTAAATCAAATGAATGAGTTATGGGATTACATGTGAACCCAAATATCGAAGAAAAGTACAAGCCACAGTCCGATAAATAACATGACATGCAATAAGTGAAAAAAAAATATTAAAACAAATGATTGTTAAAATTCAAACTCGAAATCTTTAATATCACGTTAAATTGATAACCTTACTGAGTTTTCAACAAATAAAATGGGCCCAAAGATCAAAAACTTTTTAGTTTAATGAAGACAAACAAGGAAGAATGCGAGATGTACATATACCGACATTTTAATATACACATAGTTTTATACTCTAAAATGCACTCCAAGTCCCATTCAAACTCGGACATGATTAAGAAATAACAAAAACATGATAGTTACACATAAGGGCAAAACACATATATTTTGTCTGTCGTTGAAACTTTCAGACAAAATGAGAGAAAAAAAGAAAAGGGACCAGAGGTGTGGGGGTCGCCCTTTACTGCTGCAGCAATTCTGTAAGAATCTCAGCATCAAAACTAGTTATATCCATGGAACCTAGACGTTCAGATAGTCTTTCACTCAAATCATCTACCTCTTTTTGTAATCTTCTGATGTAACTGCATGTCTCGTTCAGAACTTTTGTTGCTGATACCTACAAAAACATGAAAAAGCATACACAAAAAGGGTTAGCCTTTGAAAATCTTCCTAAGCATAACACAACTATAACACAAATCCCAACAGCATACAAATTCATTGTCTTGATGCAAAATTGTTTGAAACATTTATTTCCTTATTGTTGGAAAGAATTTTTTTTTTTATGGCTTAGAGTTTTTGGGAAAGAATGATCAGAACATATAATATATATTATTATCATTGTAATCCAGTCCAAAATGTCTGTAAATGATAACTGTAATAACTTCTGAGTTCCTGTTGTTATTATCCAGTATTTGTTAGAATATTCTCAGCCTGCCTAACCAAGATTTTCAGTTACTTCATCCTTGTCAATAATATGGAAAAAGCATTAATATAAACAGGTGAATAACATTGTGGAATAGGTTATAAGCCGTAAGAGAGCAGAGCAAATTTGATACATAGGTACCAAAGGATTTAAATTTCGGTTCGCTACCTGTTTTTAATTGTGTCACATATATCGTGGTCGTAAACATAACAGATGCTATTATAGTGAATATTCACAATAAAAAAGTTGAAATTGCAAAAAACGACTATAACATTATGTCGTGACTGTTATTTAAATCCTTGATGGATACCTAGAACAAAGAAAAGAAAGGAAAAGAAAAGAGAGAGAGTGAGAAAATGTAGGGCACTACCCTGCCATTACGGCCTTGATTCAGCTGAGGCAGCAGAGTTTGCAGTTTTAAGATGAGAGCATTGAGCTCATCATCTGTGATTTTGTTTGAAGCTGATCTTGATCCTTGGCTAGACATGGAAGAACCCTAAGCTTCTTGCTCTCTTTTTTAAAACTCTCTTATTACTAATGGTGTGGGGGAGTTTGAAGTTGGAGGAAATAAGCAGCTTATAAGAGATTTTGAGGATGAGATTGCTCAACAAGGCAGTTGATAAAAACAAATACAACAAAAAATAATTTGTTGGCTTTGCTTTAAATATACTCAAACAGGTCCCCATTTGTCACATATTGCTGCATCATATTGGCCCACAACTATGTAGGCCATTGTCAAATACTCCGCAAAACTGCCCTTGATTTTTCCGTCAATCCAAAACTTCAGCATAACTAAGCCGACACTCGTCAAAATTGAGTTGGTATTTACGAGTGTTTATATATATTTAGGAGTGTTTATATATATATATATATATATATATATATATATTATAAGTAGGGAGCAAGGGAACCATATACAATGATTTTTAAATGCATCTAATAGTTTTAGATACATGATTAAATAGTATAATAAATAATTAAAATATAATATGATATAAAAAATTAGACCTGCTCAAGGGCCGGGCTATCCGCTCAAACCCGAAGATCGGCCCGATATATGGGAGGGTTTGGACAAATATATTAAGCCCGAAAATGGGCTTGGACAAAAAAATTAGGCCCAATTAAAAAATGAGCCGAGCATTGGTTCAACTTTCAAAGTCCGAGCCCGACCCGACCCATTTTACTATTACATTATATATATTTGTTTTATATTTTATGTATTATACAATTTTTGTCATATAAATAATACATATATATATAAATATTATAGTGTAAACTTTAAAAATTAAGTTAAATTATTGATATTTATAAACTTAATAAAAGAAAATTAATAAATTAATAAAGATTAAATTTTTAAAAAAATATTTTTTCAAAAAATAAATTTTAAAATAATATAATATGGGCGGGCCTAAACGGGCTTGGACTATCTATTTACAAATATGGGCGGGCTTGGGCAAAATTCAAGGCCCATATTTCATGTCGAGCCAGGCTTGGGTAAACATATTTAATATTAATATCATGCTCAAGCCCGGTCCGAATCCGACCCGGCCTGACCCATGAGCATGTCTACAAAAAATAATATGAATATTATTTGAATTTATAAATTTATTAAAATTTATATAATATAAATTATTAATATGTTAAAATTTATATAAATAATTAATATAACATGACATGATTATGTGATAAAAAATTATAATATGATAAAATAATATACGAAAAAATTAATATAAATATGATATAAATATAAAAATATGTTAAAATTTATATAATACAATTATTATGTCAAAATTTATATAAATGGATGACACTTTAAAGAGAATTATGAAATAAAAATAATACAAGAATGACGTAGATACATGAATTATTAGATTTTTTTTTTTTATAGAGATTACGTGTGAAAAGAAAAAAAAATGTATAGAGTAGAGATGTTTACGTCTTACCAAATTGATACCTTTGTCTGTTGCATGTTTAATGTAGGCACAGCCCTTTTTTCCGTTTGTCTCTAGCATTTGCCTTCTCTAGTCACTATTCGAACTTGTATTTTGGTTCACACGCTCACATTGAAGATGAGATTTTACCTTTTTAGAAAAGAAAATGAAAAAGTAATTTACGGTAAACAGTGATAAAAGAAAAGAAGGAAAAAGAGAAGAAAGTTAAGGAAAGGAAATGATGTATATATATATATATATGTTATTTGGATAGTTAAAATTAATTAAGGAAAGAAAAGAAAAGAAATCTTATCAATCATTGTTTGGTTAAAGAGTGAAAAAGAAAGAATTATTATAATAGCTTTTTTTAATTGGTAGAAAAATTATTTCCAAAATAACAACGAGACTCAAGTAAAAAATATTGAGCTTATAAAACAAAAACAATAAAAAATAAAAGATAAATGCAAACAAACATTCACACAAGACAAAAGCTAATAAAATATATAAAAAAAAGGGTAAATCAAATTTACTTGTCAAAGCAATCCAAGAAAATATAGAAAAGAATTTGATCGAAAGTAGTGAAAATATTGTCGACTAGGTTTGTAGCACAAACCTGATTGATATAAAATAAAAAGAGGATAAAAAAGAGTTAATTAATTAAAAATTATTTTAATTTTCCTTTCTCTTCATTTTTTTTCGAGTTCGAATTTATTAAAATCAACTATTTTAAGGGTAAGGAAAGGATATCCAATTCTTTTTTACTTTTTTTCATGTAAAAAAAAAAATAATTTCAAATGAGAGAAAAAAAATTCATTTTTCCTTGCTTTACTATCCTTTACTTCTCATTACCCCACTCCAAACATAACGTAAAGTTTGAATATAAAAGAAAATAATATTAAATAATCATCCGAATTTTTGTAATTTTATCTCAATCAATTGAATTATTAAATTCCTATTTTCATTTAATTAAGCATTTAAGTATTTATTTTCATTAAATTGATCTCTGCATTGAATGAAAATTAATGATGGCTTTAATGAATTTCGTTTTAATAAAAAATTTAATTGAGTCAAAAATATATATTTAAAAGTTTAATTGTTCATGATAAAGCTATAAAAAATTTAAATAATTATTTAATTTTTATTCAAGTCTTTTTTTTATATATATTTAAGCTTAGATTTTTCTTTTTTTCTTTTTTTTTTCTAAAAAGATCTTGGCCCATCAAAATCTAGTCTAGATATGATAGGATCTAGAGAACTGTTTATAGATTGACACTATTGCCTTTTGCTAAACTAGACTATAATAGAATTAAACAAAAAGAAAAAAAAAAAAAAAAACAATGGATCCATTGACCGTTAGACAAAGCCCAGAATTGGTCAATATTTATTTATGACGCTAGGCTAAAGAATACATAAAAAGGGTAATATTTTTTCCTTTAAAAAGACTAAATGACAAGTGTAGAAGAGCTGCAAAAAGAGACCCCTACTCCAAGTTGGTTGCGAAAAGGATCAATTCTCAGTCAAACGTACGTTCAATCCCACGTGAAACCTCTCTCTCTCTCTCTCTCTCTCTTTTCACCAGAAAGAATTCACGTTGCTTGTTTTCTACCACAGGATGCGTTGCATCTTCGAAGTTCGGAGTTAATGATAAATGGATAAGGTTTACTAGATCGTTGTCGCGAAGCAACGTGTTACAGTACGAGTGTAGTGTCACATGAACTAAGGTTCTTTCATGCTATAATGGATGGAGGGGCTTAAAGAAAGGTCAAAAACCCTGGTTTACTTTTAGCATCTTGGAACGTAAGATCTCTTACACAAGTGTAAGTAGAGATGGCGGAGATTATGGTATAGTTTTAGACCACTAGTTGGTTATTTAATGTTATTGACATAAGGACCTTTCTCATTAAAGCTCTAGTGATAGGACCCTTCTCATTAAGTTCTACTAGGTGAGGAGGCCTTAAAAATTACCATGCACCACAAATAAGCTTTGATGATGCTAGTAAGTGAAAGTTTTGAAAGGACTTCGATGAAATGATATTGGATATCAATGACTTTTGATTGTGTATAAATAAGAAAACTTATATCAACACGTAGGTTGTTATGTGTAGAGATATAGTACATAATTAATATTCATAGTAAGTGAGAAATTGATCTCGAAATGCTCGTATAAAAGGGAAAAAGATAATTGGTGTGGGATCCCACATTAGAAACATATATGCTAATTCATGTAGTATAGGCTAAGTTTCAAGGTGGGTTTGGGCTTCAAAAGGCACTCAAGTTTTTGTGGAAGGTGAGAGCCTACACAAACTTGGTTAGACCTCACACACGCGTACGTCGAACCAAGCTTGAGCTTGGGTTTAGGTTAAATGTGATGTGGACCCTATCTTGTAGGAGCCAATCCGTTTAACATTTTTTTAAAGCCCAACCCAACCAACCAATAATATCAAATTAAGACATATCTTATCTGAACAATTATCTGTTCAATTTTTAAAAACGTTCGACCAGTTTTTGTTTACATTCAAAACTGTTAAAAAACTATTTTATACAAATTTATAAGTTGTTTCAAATCATTTTTTACAATATATTTGATTTTCATTTTCATTTATCCCCTGTCTAATCTATTTCGATTTTGTCATTTTGGGAGAGAAATATTGCCATCTTCTAGTTCACCATGTTGCTATTAATAAGTGTTGTCAACAACAACGAGAATGAGGGGCCTTGGGAAACAAATTGTGAATGCTGTCAAGCACTCGAGAGGTAGGTAATTACCGTCTTAGTTACAGAGGTTCTACCTTGACTTAATCTGATTGTTTTTCTATTCAATGACATTCGGTAAGTCCATATTACTCGTTTTATTTTTCATGAATTATTTGTAAATTATGTTTGTGTTCTTCGTAACATTGTTATTTGTATATATTCGTATTGCAATATAGGAACCGATTCTCTCTCGAACGGAACTGTTTCTCCTTCTTAATTTATATACAATATTGTTTCTTGTTTGGAATTGATTCTCTGCTTGAAACATGGACAGTACTGAAAACAATTCCCTATCTTTAGGAACCAATCCCTTGCATAAATTTCCCGAACAAATGATATAAGGAATACCTTTAGAAGAAAATATTTTTGTTAGAGGTGATTTTAATGAACATGTAAAAGCTCAGTTGAGTACTAGCTCAACTGGCACTCTAGCATGATGCTATTGATAGATTCTTGGAGGTTGTGGGTTCATGAGAGCTTAAGCGCGTAATATCCTCCTTAGATGAGTTGGTTAAATAAGGGTTTGAGGGTTATGGGTAAATTAAAAATATAATAAATATGGACATTTAAAAGCTAGTCATAAGCTGTGATGATGCTAGTAAGTGAAGGTTTTGAAAAGACTTAAATGAAATAATACAAGGTATACTTTTAGAAGAAAATATTTTCATTAGAGGTGATTTTAATAGACATTTAAGAGATAGTCATAGAGGATATAAGAGTGTTCATGTCAGATATAGTTTTGGGGATAGAAAGGAGACAAGAAAAACCATCTTATATTTTTCTGCATATTATGACTTGACTTTAGCTGATACTTGTTTTAGGAATAGTGATCCCACCTAATCGTCTATAAGAGTGTAAAAATTGCTAGCCAAAAACTCACTAAAAGGGTGGAGACAAAGATTTTAAGGTGATACCAGGGAAGACTATAGCTGTTCAACATTGACTTCTAGTTTCAAATATTCATTTTAGAAAGATGTATAAGAAAGTGAGACGCATTCTAGACCTAAGATTAAATGGTGAAAGTTGAAGGGATACACAAGCAACCCTTGAAGATGCTTATAACTAAAGGGAAATTTAGTGAATCAAAAGGCATGCGCCACCATTTAAGGACACATCATGATATAACGAGGAAGAACAAAGAAATTTGCTATAGAAACTTAGGAAATAGTAGGGATATTAAGAGTTTTGAGAAATATAAACTATCAAGTAACATGACAAGAAAGTTGTAAGGGAGAGTGAGAGTCTATAAAGATGTTTATGAAAAGCAGACTCAAAAATGGAAAGAAAAACAATAGAGATGTGAGAACTATTAGGTGTATTAAGGATAACAACAAATGATATGCCTGACAAGTAAGGTGATTAAGATAGATTAAGGAAATAGATAAGCTGTTCAATGGTAATTACTCTCAATGTAGTTCAAATCCATGATAATAAAATTAAAAGCATTAAGGTGAGTAATAGGTGTACCTTCGTCCATTTTAGGAGTGCGCTTGAAGTAAAGCCATGTCATCTTCATGACTTAACTGAATAGAATTATATATTTTTCAACATCTCGTTTTTTTAATCATCCGAAAGTGTCCTCAATAATTATCTCTACCACCATAAGCCGTAACTAGTTCCGGTTGGACCGAAATAACTAGTACGTTGATGTGTCACATTCTAAAGCTAATCTTTTTTATGAAGTTTTAAATCTTATCAAAAGTCACACTCATATCAACAATTTTATAAACCACCTAGATCAGACAATGGAAGTGAAAAATACTTGAAGCACTACCCACATTACAAATATCTCAATAACAATCGAAACAAGAGTTTCTCGTAACCAAATTTGTGCAACAATCGACCTTAACAAAGTTAACATGACAAGCAGAAAATTAATATAACACACAGCAAAAACATGAAAAAGATTTTAAAAACCTAAAAATTTACGTTATTCAGACCAAAAAAAAACAAAAAACAAAATGCATTAACAAGCAAGAAATGAAGAAGGACAAAGGTTTTTTTTTTTTAAAGAAAAAGAAAAACCCTAACGACAGGACAAGGGAAACAATAAAATAGTAGGACCGACTCACATGAATGTGCTTGGACTTTCAAGACACTAACCCCCAAAAAGAGAGTAATAATTCTGGTGTTTGGAAGTACTGTTTCTTTGTCTTCGTCCACTGACCTTATAATTTGGCCCTAAATTTTCGGTTGCTGACCGTACTCTTTCACTTAAATAGGCATGTGAGTATAAAGATTAAATTAAGCTATTAATATATTTATATTGTATTTATTATATTTTATTATATTATAATTATATTTAAAATATTTTATATTTATATAAATTTATAAATAATTTATATTATATATAAATTTTTTAATATTTATATATTTATATTATATTATTATTTTTCTTATGATATTAATGTCGGCTTCATCTCTTGTAGGTGACATAAATTCATGGGAAAACACTGTCGTTGTCTTTGGACCCCTGCCTGCGTGC
>JBBYHK010000006.1:12589577-12604777 GCA_038382065.1 Adansonia grandidieri | reverse complement strand
ATATATATATATATATATATGTACATATAATTTTTAAAGAAAAAGCGATGAATTTGCGGAGAGGGTTTACTCTGATTACTTGCAATTCAAAGCTTATTTAAAGAAGAAATGTTTGCTCATCTTTTGCATCAATTATATAAACGCGCAAGTGAAACTTGAAATTTTACTGAACTGTGGAAAAACGACATTGCTCAATTATATAAAACGCGTCTTTTATTTCGAGATTTTGTTTCTTCATTCTATATTTAGAGGTAAGCTTAAAAGAAAACCGAAAACATTCCAAGTGGGGTAGAGAAGTAATTGAACATAACTTTTACTAATGAAGGGCTTCCAGACATTTTTAAGATTACTATATATTATTATTTTTTAAAATTTGATAGTTTTTTAATTTTATTATGTTATAATCGTATTTAAAAATAATTTTTATTTATATAAATTTTAAAACGTTAATAATTCATATTACTTAGATTTAAGACATGGTGTCGTGTCTTATTTTAATTACTTAATTTATGTCAAATTTATATAATCATATTTAATATTATTATATTTAAAATTTCCACTAAATTAGAGCAGAGCTAAACAAATTATTTTGGGGGGGACGGAATTAACGTTGTTGGTACCTTATTAATATCGATCGATAAGGTCGGTACGTACTAATTTTAAGATAGAACGACGCAATATCAGCAGCATATTGTTTAAGTTTTTCTATAGTCCATAGTAGGCATATTGGCTTGTACCATTTAATATCGACGTGTATCGGTTGGTAGTAGATTTTTATTTTTTTAGTTTCCACTTATTTGATTTTTAACTAAATTCTAATGTTTTTCATGTCTTGATCATTTTTATTTTTTCATAATTACATTTAAAAATAAAATATTTGATTAATTAGACTATTGAACCTAACTAATAATACTTTATTATATTTTTTAAATATATTTACACTTATTTATTTTATATTTAAATTTTTTTATATTAAATATTCATAATTTTAAAATTCATATTTGGATATAAGTATATGTAAATGTATATAATGAATGGATATTTACATGTTTATATAATATATATATTTTTATTGAAGAACTTGTTGATGTTAACCAACAATCCAAAAGTAAATATGTAATATATTTATTTGATGGGTTATTAACAGATAAAAATATTGTATTAAAAAAATTTAAAAATTTTTGAGCCAAGACTAATAATTATATTTTGATCTCAAAATGCTAATATAAATTAAGTTATAAATAAAAATAAAAAACTAAATAAATATAAATTTTATTTTGAAGGGTTAATTTAATTATGTTCAATATATAAATACATATAAACATATATACCGAACAAATCTCCAAAATATTGAGGGGGCCAAAGCTCTCGAAACATGACTACTCTTCAATTTTTACATATATTAAAGGTGTTTGTAAATTTTTTTTTTTTGGGAGGGGGAGGGGTAGGGGGTGACAACACCACCCGTGACCCACACTCAATGCATTAAAAATAATAAATAAAATTATCAATTTTTATATTTAATGTTATTATTATAAATAATACATTAACAAAGCTTAAAAAGAAAGTGTCTTAAGAATACTTGTTAGCCTAATGCTTTGAACATTTTAACTGATTAAAGTGTAAGTAAGTCAAGTTATTTGCAAGATTTAGAGCATTTGGCATCCTATTAATTCACTTGCTAAGCTTAAAAACTTTAGTAAGGGTAAATGAAAATAATTTATCCTTTTTTTTACTAGATTATAGCACACGATACACTTACTACATGGATAGAGGAGAAAAATTGAGTAAAGAAATCATATTTAAAAAATAATAATTAGTGATTAGTTTGCATTAAGAAGTGGATAGTTTTTAGGAAAAAAATAGTAAATTTTTTAAAATAAAATTATATAAAAAAGCAAAAAAAAAAAAGAGAAATATCTTTGCTATTTTATTTGATATAATAATTTACATATATATTTTTATATTTTTAACTGAATTTATATTTTTTAGCCAGTAACATCAATTATATAATATTAGATTACCTAGGCGAAAGGAAAAACTATATATGTAAGTATTTTTATTAAAAAAAAAATTGATAGTTTTAAGAGATAAATAAGTGGAAGTTTTTCTAATATAAATATTATTGGATAAAAAGGGTATTTTTTTATTAAACGAGTGAAAAGATTTTTTTAAAAAATATTATATAAAATAATTAAAAAAACATAATATTTTTATAATATTATTATTTAATTTATAAAATTTTAATTTTTTGTCATTTTTAAATAAATTAATGTTATTTTATTGGTAACTCTAATATTAATCTGAAATTTTATTAATAATATCGATAAATAGATAAATATCGAAAAATAAATATAAGTAGTTGGTGTTGATAGAGAACCTAGGCGACCAAAGCCCAACAAACAAAGAAAGTTGGGCGAACATAGCCACAGCACTGAGAGGATTGTAAAATGGATGAATATATTTAAATAAAAAAGGAAAAAAACCTTAAGTAGAAGTAGATTGATGAAAGAACTTACGAGAGACCAAAGCCCAAACAGTGAGACCAACAAGCAAATAAAGAAAGTTGGGCCCACATGGGCCATATGAAACATGTTTGATAATCTTATTTGTGTCTAGCGGTGTGGCTATCTTAACCGTTTAAAAACCGGTTTTTTCATCTTACAGTTGTTTTGTTTTGAATTTTGAAATTCGAATGGCTTGACCGTTCCATGTCTTATTCTCTACCGTTCCTCCTTTTTTCGGTATGGCGCGTGGGTCCTACTACCAGCTCCTTCTGCCGTTCAAAAGTTCCCCCCCGCCCCCACTTCAATTCACATCCCCACTCTCAATGCTCCTAAATAAAGCTCTTACTCTCCTTATATGATTCGCACGTGTTATAAAATGCCGTTAGTCCATCGGTTTTTATATTTTAGCAAATAGAAAAAAGACACGTCAGAAGTGAGCGCTATTAGGAGCAGGTGTCAGATAAATAAAGCGAGTCGATGACAAATAGGACAGTGAGTAGGAGTTAAACTGTGATTTTAATTTTTTTAATTTTTTATTTCTTTTCTAGTTGCTTAAAATTTCCCGCTCGAGAGACGAGTCAAAAGGAAAGCAGTGGATCATATGAAGGTTAAAAAGATAGGGGAAAAAATCCTTATAAAATTCAGATGCAAATTCTGGGTTTGATCGTGCCTTTGAAAGAAAGCAGGGATTTTCTGTAATTCTGTCTGAGAAAAATCTCGGGAGAGAACAGAACAGTCATGGAGGAGGCTGTCAAAGAACAACAACAACAACAACAACAACAACCTGCTACTCAAATTTCTGGTTCATTTCTTATTCAATTTCACTAGGTTTCCTTTTTTTTAATCTGGGCTCTTTTGGGTTTTATAATTTTTGTGTTTTTTGTGATGTTTTTCGGGGACTGCAGGGAAGTCGAAGCTACGTTATCCACTTCGATCCTCGATGAAATCGAAGGAGGAGAAGCCACCGGCGAGTGATTTATCCAATTCTTCTTCATCCAGAAGGTATTCAAATTCTATGCAGTTCAGTTTTTATCTCCGTAAGATTTATAATTTATGAGGACAACTTACGTATGCAGGCAATGGGTTTGTGTGGAATAACTTAAAAAATATGGTGGAGATCATGAAATAATTTCAGTTGCGAAGGGATCTTTTTTTTTTTAATTAAAAAAAAAATTCACAAGGAAATGCTAGATATTTAGTAAGGTTGTTTTGGAAAAGACTTTATCTTTTTTTTTTCTTGAAGAATACATAAGTTTTTATTCTGTTCTGATTTCTATGTCTATTGATTGCCTTTTGTATGGGGTTTAAAGATGGGAAAGACTTTGCCTATTAATTAATAATTCCATACACATTCTGGCAAATAATTGCCTGTAAAAGTGATTTGAAGTTAATCATCCATTTAAACACAATCTTCTCCGTGTCATTCAATGCTATGTTACTGGAGTTGTGAATGTTAGATATGGTTATTTGTCCAATGTAAGTATCCTCATTTTTTTAATGTTTTTTTTTATATATGCAAATATGTGTCGAATAATGATACTTTGGGGAAAATAAGGAGTTCGAGTAGCATAGAATCAATTACACAATAATATGTGGTGTGCAGCTAATGATTTACTAGTTGCTTGCATTATTTGTATTACATTTTTAAGTGTTATAAATGATTTTGCGTTGTATTTGTTGTGGTCTTCATAGGGTGAGGGCAACACCAAGTGTAAGCAAGAGTGTGGGTGTTCTTGATCTTTCCAAGGAGAAATCTGCCAAGCCACCCAGAAGGCTCTCTATCCCAGCCAAATCAACCATGACTCCATCTCCAAAATTTGTTGGGACAATCACTCCTATATCTGAGGCTAGAACCAAGAAATCTACAAATGGTCAGGGCAAAAGTGACACACCTGTTTCTGATGTTTCTAGATCATCAACTCGAAGGAGGTTCAATGTGCTGTCATCAGCTTCATACTGGCTGTCGCAGATTAAGCTCTCTGAATCAGCTTCTAAGCACTCAATCTCACTTGGATTTTTCAAACTTGCTTTAGAAGCTGGATGTGAGGTATATGCTTCATTTGTTTCTCCATTTCACTTTGCACGCTTGTGATATCAGTTGGGGTCTATTGGATAGCTGCATAAAAAGTTCTTGCTAAAATTATCTCAAATTCATGTTATTGTATCTTCCTTTGTGTGCTTTTTCATTTTCTTTGCAATTCAATTATCCCTTCTTTTATCTGACTTGCTATTTATCATTTTTTGGATTTTTTTTCCTCCTGCATCCCTTGCTATCGTTTTACATTTCTCTGGTGAGACACAAACACATATAATCATAGTGGTTTACTATGTTACTTGAATGTTGGTTTGAGTGTTAGATCCGGATATGTGTTTGACACTAGTATGTTCAATTTTTTTCAAGATTTTCATAAGTTTGAGCGTTCTTGAAAGATCATATCTACATACTCATATTTGGATATGCATAAGTACAAAAAAGTCAGGACAACATAGGTGGTTTATGCAGTTTCGTATATTAAATTTATTATTTACTTCAGCATATTCGGATATACAATACAAGTTCTTTGCATTGAGTTCTAACTTATCTCTGTTTTTGGTCTCATCTCATTATAACAACAAATCCAGCCCCTTCAGAAAATGCGTGATGAGCTTAAATCCTATGTACGTCGCCATAACCTTGGTGAAAATGGGGAAGCTATAAAGGAGCTATTTGAACGCTACATTGTTTCAGAAAATTCAGATCAACCACAGGTGTCTGAAACCTGTTCTCAGGTGCCTGATGAGGGCACTCGGTCATCTGACGATGAGGTTCACAGGGTTTCTCCCACAGTGGGAGCTAGGAGATTGAAACCCAAGTCCTTGAATACTGATGCTGCTCAAGTATCATCCGTGGCCAAATCAGCAAAAGAGGCTACCCCAAAGAATAATCCTGCAACCAGGAATAGGCTTTTGAATAAGAACAGTTCAAATTCAAGGTCTGTTTCAGACACTGGGAGTCATAAGTTGCAGAACAAAACTCAGAAGACAACCAAGCCAGAGCCTGTTAAAGGAAAGGAGAAGATTAAGAGACAGGGAGCCAAATCATCTAATGAAGAAGGTAAGTGTATAGATAAATTTTAGTTTCGGCACATATTCCTTACTTTGGGTGCATGACTTATGCATTTATATTTGTATTTACAGGTCAAGTTAGCCCTTCAGCTGCTGCAGTTGAGACAGCTGAAGAGGACAAAGAAAACATGGTAAAAGCTCTTATAATGCACTGACTAATATATTGAGCTATCATCTACTTATTGCCCTACACTCTTTTAACGTTGTTTAATTAATAGAAATATCCCCAAATTTCCATGGTTTCAATAAGTTTGGTGGGGCAGTGATGATGCCCTTTACTTGCCACTGAACTATTGATAAAGTTGATATTTGTCAAAAGTCATATAATCTGTTGGTAGACTCTTAGTTTTGATAACCAAGATTAGGCAACTCCAACTATCAAAAAATAAATTGATATTTAATTTACATAAATTATTGAAAAATTATTGCCATTTTCCTTTACAGGACGCGCCTTTGACAGAAGAAATCAGCCTAGCCTGACTAGAGTGATGTAGAAGGAATTGTTCCGCAGAAAATAATGCTGAACCGGGTTAAATTTTATCATATATTGGGTTATTTTATTTGTTGTCTATTTTGGGTTGATGTTTGTATAGGGTGTTATTAAGCTTTTAAAGTGAAGTGTTCCAATCTGGTGTGAAGTCAAGACCTTCTGTTTTTTTTTGGGTTGTTGCTTTAAACTGGGTTTGTTTGTGTCTGGTAACTATTATACGATCACTTGAGATACAAATTGTATCAAATCATTCAACTTTTTTGTTGTTTTGTTAGTTAATCTTTTCAAACACAAAGCTTTGCCTGATTTGAATCGTTTTTACATATCAGTTCATAAAACTTTCAGACAGAAAGATCAAAGTCAAATCAATTAACCTAAAAATTTAGACCAGAGAAAGAAAGCTATTTATGCATCAAAGATTTTTTTCCTTTTTAGCACAAATTCATCAAAATTTACAAGAAATGATGAGTACCCAACATCAATAACATAAAAAACAACCAGAAAAAAGATTTGGGTATCCCTAAAACTTCATAAATTTGGAGTATCAGATTAGACAGAAAGAATTACAGGAGAAAACAGGAAGTGGGTACTCTAAAAAATGGCCTGAAATTTTCAATCGGAGTGAGAGGAATCGTCGTCGGCGTCGCCGTAATCAGAAAGAGGGTGATCGGGAGGACTAAAGCATAGGTAGAGCCATAAAGAGTCGGCAAGGCGGCCAAGGTGACGAAGAGGAAGGCAGAAGAGGAGGTGCAAGACTTGATCGCTGCTTAATCGCTCTGGGTTGCAGGCTATGTATTGGCATAGATTTGCTGACGCGTTGGCTATTGCCAACACCACCGAGCTGTTTAACACCATCGCCTGCTCTTTCTCTCTCTGTCTTTCCTGTCTTTGTCCTTTCGAAACCTGTCTTGCTTTGCATTCGCTACGGTCTGGTCTTGAATGTGTATTATCTGCTTTTGTCTTTAAGAGAGTTAACGATGTCGTTTCACTCCTACGGGCAAAAAAAACCACTACAAAGAATATAATAACTTCAAGCCTGGATACTTCACTTGTTCGTCCCGTCGCAGTCATCTTTAAGATTTAATATTTAAATTAATAATTTAAATTTTAATATTTATAATTTTTTTATTTATAAATTACGGTTTTTATTGTACTAAAACAAAAAAAATTAGCAATTTCTTCATTTCCTTGAAATTTCACCTGCTTAAGCCTGAGGTAGGCTAACATTTCCACATCATTTCGTGCTTGGCTTTAGCTGTGTTTGAAAATGATTCTATGGTTAGGGTTTGCATGATCAATATTTATTTGATGTCGTTGTAATTTTCCTTTCTTTTTGTCTTTTCCACGATGGGAACCAACCATTTTCATTTACTCGTTTCCACAACTAATAATATCATCAGCTGCAAACTCCTAGATATATATATATATATATATATGGTTTATGATATTTTTATCGAATTTTTCATTTTTCTATAAATATGTATATTCGACACATATTCTAATATAAATATAAAGAAAAAAGAAGCTGAAGCTGAGTACAAAATATGCACAGTTAATTAAAGTAACATGCTGATACAAATAAATGCTTTGCTTTACCTGATGTGCGTGTCTGAGAGAAAAGGAATACGCATCTTATATTTTTCTTTCTGCTTGCTGACCAAGACCCCCGAAAAGAAAACACTAAACCAAAATGATAGTATGGAAATTAGCCTGCAACTCGAACCTACGACAAATCGATAGCTTGATAAGCGTTGTGCTTCTCTACCGGAAAAATGAACATGGTGAAAAGAAGTTGAACAATTCAGTTTAGGACGAAATCAACACCAGAGATTTATATTGAAGCAAAAAGTTCAGAATGATTCAATGCAAATAGACACAAACTATGTTGCTCCAACTCTTCCTTTCCTTTTAAAGTGTAAATGTTTGACACATTTTCGTATATGGATAAAGAGGTATGACCCTTTAAATATATAAAAAAACTTAAAAAACAATGAGTCCATGTTGGACACATTCACATCCGACACTCACCTCGAGTCCGAGTAACATAGAATCTATACAATGCGATTTTACACAAGCTTAAGACAAAAAGCAGAAAGTATGAGGTATAGATCGATTACTCTAACATCCATTTCTAAAGGGAACGCATTAACACCATTAAGTGGCAATGTTACGGTGTCTAAGGCCACACATAGCTTGGCTAGAGACCTATGCACGTGCCAACTGCATGGAGTTAGTCCGCTGTCCAGCTCAGCTCCACAATCTCCCTGACTCTTTGATTGTACTCACGAATGTTCTCACTAAACATCCTAGCAGCTTCTGAGTTTGCAGGCGAGTTTGGGTTCGGATCACAGAGCAATGACTGCATCAATGGAATGAAAGTTAAAAAATCATCATGTGGTCACATAATGAAACAAAGACAACTTAATTCACCTAGTTAAATCAGTGTAAATGAAAAATTAAAGAACCATTATTTTGTCCTAAGCTTACGTAGAACTAGTAAAATATTGAATCCCTAATTCAAGATCACAGGTTCAAACAATTATTTGTACAATTGTCGGACTCAGATAGATGTCCGATATGAGTATATTCAATTTTTTCTAAGTTTTTCCACACATTTGTCAGGTAGGGTCCTATTCCGTACACATGTCCGTATACTTAAAAAAAAAAAATGAAGAGTGGGAACAATATATCTTGCTTTATGGGGTATTTTTTTTTTCTATAAAAAAATTGACTTTGTGTTCATTGTTTTAATAAAAAATATTAATATTAAGCTAATATATGGTTAAGATAGACTACAAGCTTTAAATTATCAATCTTTCAACAATAGTAACTTTAATCGCATGACAAAACTCATCATTTGCAATCATTAAGCTAATATACTGTTAAGATAGATAACTAGCTGTAAATTAGCATCCTTTCAACAGCAGATAACTTTAATCCAACAAGAAAACTCATTATTTGCAGTTAAGAGGTTTTGTAAGTCTGTTTCTGTGCTGACTCGGTAAATTTCATGGATCCTAAGAGATGAACAATTTAAATCCTCCAAAAGTTTTTTTCTAATCTGAAAATATTGATATATGAAAAATAAAAACATTTAGCATCGTAAACAAATGTCATCAAAGTTTCTTTATCTAAATCTAGAAATATGGATTGGGAATGTGGCTGGCTCCTCTTTGCATCCAATTTTTTGATTAAATGATCTATGTAGTAACATTTTTCTGTCAATAGTTGCATCCTAATAAAAAAATTAACAATTATATCGATACTGCAAATAGTTTTTTGACAATACCTGGATGGATGTGAGTATAGCTGCTACATCATATATGGGACTCCATTGGTTTTGTAAAATGTCCAGACAAATACTTCCGTCGGCATAAACTGAAAAGTTTCGAAAGGTTTTAAGTCTGAAACCATAGATGGAATAATACAGACTGTTATGGAAATCTAACATTACAATAGTTCCAACTATAACTTTTACTCGGGCTGGGTGTTAAGTGTTGGGTATAGGTATGTTTCCAACATTGGGTATGCTCATATATATATATATATATATATATATTTTTTCATATTTGGAGGATGGTACTTCCATGTCCGGATACATCAAACATAGGTACTTCAAATGAAATAAAGAGTCAGAGCAACATAGCTGTAACTTACTATTTGGATGAAACATCCGGGAGGTAAATCTCACTATTGGAGGTTTGTTTGGATAATCTTCAGTGAATTGAAGTGTCAACTTGAACGTACCTGAAGAACTCAAAAAATATGCCACTTCACAAACGTCCAAAGAGTGCTGAAAATTGCATTGGGATGATTAAACACTTAAGAAGCAGCATGGCTATCCTTTTTCTATTTGAAGCTCTGCTGAGCAGGCCATGTCACTCAATAATAGAATGCTAGGTGAATGTGGTTATGACACAACAGGAAACATACATCGCCACTCAATAATTTCTAAAAAAATTAAGACATGATAAGGTGGGAAAATGAGAATTAAAAAACAGAACATCCTCTTTAAGTAAGAGAACAAGAGTTACTTACCTCCATCCCATGGAGTATCATCCGGACTGCAATCCAAATCAGACAAGAACCCAGAAAAGCTTATTGAACCATATATAATATACTGATAAAATTAAAAGAGGTGAAAAAAAAAAAAAAAAAAAAACAAATACGCTAAGCAAACTTGAAAAGTAAAGAAAAAGGTCCCTTTTCGTTCCAAACTTACCCAAATATGACTGCATTCCAAAGCATTATATTGTTGTCTTGAGGCGCTCCACTGATACCGGCAGGCGGGTCTTGTTGCAACCTCTTAAAATCTCTCATTAGCCTCTTCCTTGCAGGAGTTGACATTGTCGCCACCTACAACAAATATAAATAAATAAATAAACAATTTCAAGCAAGGAGCTTTCACCAGCCAACTGATTATTCCTTTTTATCTTCATTTGAGAACAACCATTTGAAACTTACATGGAAGCAGATAAAGGTGTTAAATTTACAATAATACAAATAAAAACTTGCTCTTTCTTTCATTTCTTAGCTAATTCTATTTCTAGTTGAAGCTAAAAGAGCAAATTTTTTCACCTAAGATACCAAGCATCTTTGATCATTTTCTTCAGATTTCAAGTTTTCAGCTTAAGATAAAGAAACCCTTCTCTAATTCAATAATATAATACCAAAAAGTTTAATAAAAAAACAGGAACAAGAAATTCAAGGTTTATATCCATACAAACAATCCCAAAGCTTAGATCTTTTCCACTTCAACAAACATAAAGTTCAGAATTTTTCCCCTATTTAACACTTTACATCTAATGAAATTACAGCTTAAACAAAGTTGATTAAAAAGCTTTAAAATTATACGGAAAAAATTACCTGAAGGTCAATGCTGAACGAGAAGTTAAGCAACCAGAAAAATCGAAGAAGTTAGGGTTTTAATTTGAAGATGTAATTGATCAACTGAATTTATTTATATAAAAATAAAGATGGCGAAAAAGGGAAAAGAATGTGAAAAAAATGGAGGGGATGAGTGGAGAGGAAAAAGGACGTTCAGAAAAGTTGGAAAGATATAGAAAGGAAGAGAAAGAAAAAGAATCTGAATAATAATAATAAAAATTTTATTTATTTAAAATTTGATTCAATTTTTTGTTTTGAAAATTTTGTATTATTACTTAAAATATAAACATAATTAAAGTTAATTATAAGTCAGATTAGATCGCAGCTCATATTTTTAAAAATTATTTGTTTAAGTTTACTTTGAATTGAGTTGGTCAGTACGATAATTTATTTTGTTATTTTAAAATATAAAAATATTATTTTTATATTAATATATGATATATTATTTATAATTAAATTTAAATAAAATAATATTTTTATTAATAAAAATTAATTCGTGCCAAACTAATCAAACTCGAATTCATAAAAACTTTGTCGTGCGATATATATCTATTTCGTAATTAAAATATTTTATTTAAATTTAACTTAATTTAAATCGAAACAATCAACTGTTGGTATATCGACTAAAATTGCCTCTCGCCAAATTTGAGTTTTAATTGTCCAAAAATTTTAAATCCGACTCAATTAGATTTGAATCTTAATCTTATTTTATATAAAAAAAATTACCATTAATTTTAAGCAAATTTTTGTTAATTATTAATTTACTGTATTTTATATTTTAATATCAGAGTTGTGTCTTTGATATTTAATTATCTATAATTGAATAGCTCATTTTAATGGAAAATTTTTTATCAATTTGACTTTTGATAATATTTTATTAGTTGACAAATAGTATATATATATATATATATATATAAGAAAGAATATAACCCAATAGAAATAGATGCCCTAAAAATGGTAGCAGTATATAGATATATCATACAAATGTCAATTGGAAGAGTATATGGACGCCTGGTGTGGATGGTATGACCACATAAAATGCTTTCACTTTATTCCTTCCTATCCATTTCCTTTCATCCCCTGTTAAACTTTCATTTTGTGTACTTTACGCAAATATTATATATATATATATATATATGTATTGTATAAAAAGAGTAAGACCATATGAATCCTTTTATGCCTGCTAAGGTCCAACCTCAACTTAAGCCTAAGACATCTATCCTATTGGGATCATCAGGTATGTCTTTTAAAGGATAAATTATATCATGAGCTTTTTTTATCACGTTATCTATAGTTTCGTCCAATTAAATTTATTTATGTCAGTGATCTTTTTCACATCAGCATTTTTTAAGCCCTTCCCACTACGTCATCTATGATCCCATCCAATTAAATTTGTTTATTTTAGTTATTTTTTTCACATAAGCTATTTATTAAATCATTTTGAAGATTTTTGTATGATATTAAAAAATGCTGATGTAAAAAAGATAACTAACATGGATAAATTTAATTGGATGAGATCATGGATAACATGGTGAGAAAGGCTCATGATATAATTTTTCCTTTGAAAAGGAATGACACATGTAGAAAATAATTATGTAGTTGACTGGCAAGCAAATTAAACGTACAATAATCAAAGCTCTTTTAAGTTCATGTTTTCATCTTCTTACTTGTTATCTTTGTTCCATGCTTTGTTACTCTAAAAAACTTTTACTGTGATAAGTATTAAAATGTTCTTTGAACTATAAATTTTGACGTCCTTCTGATATATATTTTCAGTTTAGGTTTGTTCTTCAACTTTCTTGCCTTCTCTTGACCAGATAACCACTTACCAACCTAAAAATCAATCAACAAATTTAAAACTCGTAATTAAGTATAAGGTTTAAATGTTGACAAAATGAAAGAAAAAAAAAGGGAATGAATTACTATAATATAGGATTATTATATGTATATAGTAGACAAAGATTAAAAGAGGGAGTATTTCTCAAAAAAATATATATATATATAACACAGATTAAAATAGAGTGCATTTCCTCTCTCCTATTTCTTTTACTCTTTAACTTATTAATATTAAAGAATTGTCTTGGCTTTTGTGCATTTGATATTTTAGTATTTATTATCACATATATTAAACATGAATATTTACTATTTTATTTATTTAAAAGCATGTGGTTGCATATTTAATATGTAAAATCCGTTAAAAGTTTAAATTTATACATTCATTAATTGAAATTTATGAATATAAAAAAATATAAATTTAAAAGTATTTTTATTTTTATCAAAATAAATTATTTGCATTTATAGGTTAATGAATTAATTCTTTAAAAATAAAGTAATTTAAATGTAAAATTAACTCTTTTTTAATTATTATCGAATAAATATATTTAATAAAATACTCTTTTTGTTAGTAATAAAAAATTACAATGACAATTCAAAAATATAATAAATATTTATGACTATTTTCATTAGTTTAGAAGATTCTTTGTACTTTTATGTATATTATAAATTATGGATACAATTTTTTATAATATTAATATATCATGCTTTTTTTTCTTTTATAAATTTAAGTTATTTCGTTCTTATAATTTATTTCAATATTGATTCATTAATTTGGTTTAACTTGTTTCAAATTTATATTTTTTGTTGGTAAAAATTTATTAAAAGTCCTTGTACTATAGTGAAGATAACATTTTAGCCTTTTACTATTAAATTTAGTATTTTTGTCCTTGTACGTTTAAACTGTAGCAAATAAAAAAATAATTAACGGTGTTAAAAAATTATTTGAATATATAGGAAATAATGATGTATCATATGATGCAAAATTTCAAATTTTATAAAAAAAAAAAAAAATCTAAATCCGATCCTAAACCAAAATTTATTTTTGTATAAAATTTAAAATTTCACAGTACATGATACGTTAGTATTTTATCAATATTTAAACATATTTTTTAAACACAATTAAATATATTTATTTGCTATAATTTCAAAAATATATGAACTAAAATACTGAATTTATAAGTACAAAAACTAAAATACTTTATTCATTAAAGTATAAAGACTTGTTGTAAATGTTTATCAATTTTTGTTGGATTCAATTCAAATTGCTTCAAGTTTGAGCATAAAGCTTGAGTTTAAATCAATTTAAATTTAAAGTTATTAATTTTTTAATCCTCCAAACTCAATTGGTTTTGGATAAAGTCTTATTGGATTAATTGTCTAGTTTAATTATCTATGGTAATATGGTGGGCTGAGCCACATGCTTTAGAATGTGCAAGTGACTATCAGTTACCCACAATTAATTTTTTTTTTAATTTGAATTATTTTTTAACAATAGAAGGTGGTTGGATGCCTTGTATCCCATAAACTTTTGGAACAAAAATAAATTAAAATTTTTAAAAAGAGAAGAGAAAAATATTTAAAATAATGTGCCTAAAGAAAATGATATAAATAAGAAAAATTGAACGTAAAATTAGATCAAATTCAATCACAGTAAAACTTGAATTCGAGATTTCAAAAATTTAAGTCTCCTCTTTATTACTAAACCAAAGCTAAATTAGACCTCTCTCTTTTCAATTTGATTTCAAATTAATTTTTAATCGGAATATATGTCAATGATGATGAATTTGCTTTTAAATGAATCAGGGGGTTTCCAATTGGTATGATTCATGCGTATTTTGCAAGAAATGCTTTCTTGAGTCGAATTTTTTTTGTATCGCTTTATGATTTGTTTACGTGTTCGGTGTCAACCATCAGTTATATTAATGTGACTGCGAAATCCTACTATGTATTAACATAAATTTAAAAAATTCGATTAATCTATCAAAATCTAAATTTGATTTAACAATCTGAACGTGAAATGATTCAAACTCAAAATGATCCGAATTTAAAATGATTAATTTCGTTAAATTTAAATGTTAAACCTGATTGATTCTATCTTGGTTAAACCGATTATTAAACTAGATTGACTTGAACTTGAAATGATCTGAATATAGAATGATTTGAACTCGATTGACTCTAGTGTTAAACTTGAACTTGAAATATCCTGAAATCGAAATGACCTGAACTCGAAATAAACTGAATCCAAAATAATTCAAAAATAACTCGAAACCGAAATGATCTGAATTAAAAATTTAAAAACCTTAAATGGTCCAACCGAACTACCCTAATGCGAAACTAATTCTACTTATCCTTTTGACAGATGGACGTAAATGTGT
>JBBYHK010000006.1:12534853-12563729 GCA_038382065.1 Adansonia grandidieri | reverse complement strand
ATTGTATAATTAATTTGTCTCAGCCTGGAAAATTTTATTCAAACAAACTTAGCTTAAAAGTGCCTTTTGTCTATTCTTATGTGTACTTCGTGCATAAACTAGAGGGTAAATATGTAGTGAAGGTAACATGTGTAGAATTGATAATTATTTGATAAAACATTTGACCTTTTTTTTTAAATTATATTATTCGATTTGGGTAAGCATTGGAGATAAAGTATATATTTAATATGAATACATCTAATTTTTAAAAATCTTTTAATATATTTAAAAAATCATACTTCGTATCCATATTTAAATATATGTAAAATATATTTAATAAACACAATTATTTTAAAATAAATTAATAAAGAATTTAGATAACATAACTTTTAAACAATCAAGTAATAATAATGCAATAAGGAAAATCTATACAGTCTTAATGCCTTATTTGGAGCAATGAGATTTTAATATTAGGGTTAGATGTGAACAAAGGATAAATAGAGTTACCTAAAAGGGTGGTTTCTTTCCCGTTACATTCGGAAACGGTCAATATTTTGGATTGGAGAAAAGGGATTCTTATAATTTTTTGTTTATAAAATTAAGGAGGCTGAAGATCGAGGTAGCCTTGGGACTCAACTACGGCCCATTATTCCCCATGGCAGATGGGGTGCAAGGATCTCTCCGCAACATAATTGAGGTTTTCATAGATCAAATAGGGTTATGATTTAATTTTTTTCTTGTCAAATCAAAAATTTATTTTATTCTTTAAAATAATATTAAAAAATATTTTTATTATTTAAATAATAATTTAAATTGAATTAGATCAGTTTGAATTATAAAAATTCATATCTAAATTCAACCTATGACTAGGATTTCTATACATATAACAAAAGATTTTTTATTTTTTATAAAAAAGATTGCATGAAAAAAGATACAAATAATAAGATTTAAATTCAAATCTATTAAATATTATCTTTTAAGAGTAATAATATGAAGCAATTGAATAAAGCTTAGATCTAAGACGTAGAGTCAAAACTTAAAAAAAAAATACGAGATGAAAGATTGGAATTTGACTAATCGACGGTAGGAAATAGTGCAAAGATCTTTATCTTGTAGTAGGATTAGGGAAGGCAAAATCCAATCCACTTCATGGACTTCATAATGACCCGCTCTGAATGAGAGTTTTTACTTGAAAAGTAGATGTTTAGTGGAATAGACAGTTTTGATAAATACTTGATCTGCTTTGTCCTATCGGTTTTTTAAATTTTTTTTTTACTCCAATAAATATTCTAAATATTCCTTTTATATTTTTAATATATATATTGGATACATATGCCAAAATCATATATATACTAATATTATATACACTTTATACGTATATTATACATATATCGAAAAATTTTATATATTAAAATTATATTCATTAATAAATTATAATTCATTCTTTTACAAAATTATTAAATTAAAAATAATTGATAAAAAGGTGGAGTAAAGTACAGTAAAGTAGTTATGGATGTAATTGATATCCATAGAGGCATATGTTTTCAACATCCGTACAAAAGTGCAGTAGTAGTGAATAAGGTAATCCCCAATCTCCGACCTTGTTCCACTCCGTTACCATCCTAAGTAGGACGCCAGTATTTATATATATATATATATATATATAGTAGCTTAAAAAATAAAGCATTCTAATTCATTTAACATTGACGTAAGCCCTTAAAAGTACTAATATTAATGGAGAAGCCAGGCATGCAGTGAACCGTTACAAATACCAGGTATAGTGGAGAAGCCAGGCATGCATTATTGCTTCAGTTTTAATATTAGCTAATCAGAAATCTTCATACGATGTAATTGCAGTTCTTGGATTCACAAGTTCCTCCTTAGGAACAAAGTTTAATTTAAAAAGAAGATCCATGGAATGATAGAAGTGGCTTTCGGGGTTTCAAGCATTGATCTTGCTTGTAGAAACTGAACCTTTATTCAAAGACAGCTTCACATAAAACTTTTAGATGAAACTTCCTATATTACTCGGATTCGAGTGTAAATGTCGGACGAGAATATAAGTATCTTCAAAATTTTTTAAAATTTTCATGTATTTGGAGAGTTTTTGAAAGATCATATTTTCGTCCAGATATATGTTATCTACAGTTGTTGAACATAGATACTTTAAAAAAAATGAAGAGTCAAAACAACATAAAAACTTTGATTGAGGTCCATTTATGACATGAACCTGAAGACAAAAAATGGAAACTATTTTCATGAACATAGCATAAAGAAACATTTCTTTGTAACCATATACATATATATATATATATATACACATTGCCTGAGGCCTCCGACCGGCTTTTGCAACAACAAAAAATCCGAAAATGACCCGAAATTCTTCACATATCAGCTTCATGGAATGAGAAAATATCTGGCGTTAACAGATGTAGAACTCTTTTGGTTTTCACTGTTTTCAAAAAGAATGAATTCAAACAATAATTATAAAACTGATGGCTAGAACCAGTTGTATGTTGCTTTGCCTAAAGCAAATCGTAAAATTTAATTATGCAGAATTTACTACACTGCAAAGTTCCACAATGCCTTTCTGTTCCACTAGATAGAATTCTGAGAAAAATAACTGTTGATCACGACAAGACAAACAATTATCGATAACATAGATTCACTGGCAAGACGACAGGAATATGCGGATTGAAAGAGATCCTCTAGAAACCTTCTGTAAGTGCAAAATCTCGCCCTGACAGCCGTGAAGGCAGTGCAGGAACCTATGTTACCTAGATGACTACTGGATATGAGCGTGTATCTAATACAAGTCTATTCGATTTTGATTTAAGTTATTACATGCATTTGGAAGATACTTAGAAAGTCATTATCCCTGTAGCTATAAACATATGAGTCGAACCTGAGTGCTTAAAAATAAAATAAAATGTCAAACCAATGTGCGCAGAAACTGTTTCCTGGATATTCTAACGGAGCAGGATTATTGGCATATTAACTTCGAAACTAGAACAGGAGACGAATACGAATGTGTCGTTTAAAACAAAACTATGCCGTAACAACAGCAATCATTTAGCAGACAAGTCCATTGAATGAGAAAAAGCATCTTTGAATTCGTCAATAAGAGAGAAACTTCTTTGAAGGAGGAAAACCAAAGATTGAACCAGACAGAAATCTGGAAATTTAATAGGAGAGAATTAGGAAAATTCTTTCTTCAACTATGGCCGAAAGAAATTTGGCAATACTTGATTATAGATAGATAAATAGCTATGTTACTTGAACTCAGGACGAGTGACAGATTGATATGTGTCCGATTCTAAGTATGCTTAAATTTTTTTAAATTTTTTATATATTTAAAGGATCATACTCTTATACTTATATTTGAATATGTGTTGGACACGGTTAATTTAAGAAAAATGAAGAGTCTAAGTAACACAGGTAAACAATAATGCACTCAACTTAACTTCAATTACTGGATTAAATTTGGTGAAGAGAGTGACACCATTAAATTATTAGACAAGGTTGAAGATAAAATGAATCACATACACTAGAGCTGGCAGTCCATACCTCTAATGTTTGCCGAGCTGAGAAGTGAATCAGAAGAATTGGTCTATTTTCAAAATTGTTTGCATAATTAATTATCTAAACCCTATCCGTAAAACAACAAAAAAACACAGTTAGGATACAATGTCATATACATATGATGAGAGAGAATCTCTAGAGACTCGGAAGTCCTACATCCTATGTTACTTGGATTCGTACGTGAGTATCGGATATTTGTATATATTTGACACGGGTATGTTTAATTTTTTTAATATTTTTCATATTTTTGGAGAGTTTTTGAAGGATCATATCCCAATAACTATGTCCAAATATGCATCGGACTCGGATACCAAATATATTTACTCCAAAAAAAAAAAAAAGAAAGAGTCCGAATAATATTGCCTACCTCAAATAGATGAATGTTTCCATAATCTCTAGCACGCTTAACTGAACAGAGTTACCTGATCTGCAGGACAAAACTGATTCTTAGTTAACTATGACTAATAGTCTAAAAACATTAACAAGTCAAGTATGATATGTTAACAGCAAAAAAACTAATGACTAACATATCCAAATTCTTTGCAAGCTAAACTGTATCTATGTTTTTGGCCAGAAAGCTAAACTGCAGCTGAGTACTGCATTGTTTTTGAATTTCAGTGACACTCAATGGCCATATGTAACTTACCTCAATTCTCCAATGAATTTATTTTTGGTACAAAGAAAATCATAGTTTGAAGATAGAGGAAAGGCTGCAGATGCTGGGATTCCAACCTAGACTTATTGCATGTCATTTTTTATGGATGACTATATGAACTAACTTAACTAAGTTTCGGGTTTAAAATGAAATCATTACCGAAGGCATAAAACATAATTTCTTTGAGCCAACCTAAAAATTTTAGAAATTCAAAACACTTAATGTTGGTTTTTTTTATTGGAGATTTCACTATTTGCAAAGGCAATCTATAACCTTTTACTACATGCAAGATTATGAACTGGATACCATTGAAATAGGAATCACAAATTGCATCAATAAGATAAATTTGTAGCCTCTATGCTTAACATTTATAAATAGTACAATTCCAGATTGCTTTTACAGGATTGGTTTCCTGTTGGAATTCTAAGTTTGAGTAGCCTATGGTAACACCAAGAGAACTGACCCATCTCCCAAAATTCAGAATGATAAAGCAGACCAAAATTTCTAACTCAGAAGTAACAAAAATAAAATAATCCCAGTAGCGCTCCTTGCCCTCATAACATCAGTTTCTTCAACTATAAGGAGCTACAACAGTATCCTTTATGTCTGCAACTACGACAAACACAATGTGACCGAAAATATCACTTTGATCGCAAATTTAAATCCCTGATTATGTTTGAATTGTAATTTTTTTTTTCAATTTCAAGCATTTAATAAAAAAAAAAGTTGGTTTCTACTTGTATGGTGAGTTCATAAATTTTGATAGTTTTTTTGAAGGATGAATACCCTGTTAACCTGACTTCTATAATATCTTAATCTAGATGTTTTATTATTTATTGTTTCACTATATATATACAGATTATCAGCCAAATGGGAAAGCTCCTGTTCCCTCTACCAGTAAACAATTGATGTCTCAAGTTCAAGCAAATGCGGTTGAACCTACAAAATTCTCCCCTCCAAGGATGTTAAGGACAAATCCCTCAAAGTTGTCAATGAGTACAGACTTGCTGCAAGGAATTCTATGGACGCAGGCAAGTTTCTGCTCCCCTTCTAATGCAGAAGAAACTGTATGAATCTATATTACTCTGATTTTTAATATTTTATAATATTTATGTCTAATATCTACGTTCAAGCATATCCAAATATAGATATAAAGATAACACTCATTCAAATCCGAGTAACATAATTATGATTTATTTCAAACTTTTTGCGTGAAAAAGAGTGAGTATAATGACCTCCTACGGTAAATTTGCTTATTGGTTCACAGGTTTTGATGGGGTAGAGATTTATGGGCTCATGGGTGTCGTCTTGACTAGTTCATGAATATTTATATTTGTTGGCTCTAAAGAATTATATAAAAAGTATTATCCACATTTAGCAAGATTATTATTTTAATACATTGTCTCCATCGAAATTACATTTTGGATCTCTTCAGTTTGATTTTAATTAAAACAACTAATTCTAAAGAAAAAAAAAAAAAAAAAAAAAAAAACAACAACAACAACAACAACAAAGGTTGTTATCTTTCCCCACAAACCATCAAGCTAAAAATCTGTACCTACAAGGAATATAACCCCGCAATGCGGGGTCGACATTTTATATTTTAAAATGCGAGTATTTTATATATTTTAAGGTTCGTATGATCCATACTATCACTTTGCTTTAAAAAAAAATTAAAAGATAAAAATATTATTAACAAAATAATTAATTAGGCATAAAATGGAAAAAAAATTAATTAATCATGAAAGACATTAAAAGCAAACTTAATTAAATGTAATAATAAAATTTAAAAAAAAATAGTGATAGCCTAATTAACTTCTTTCAAAATACTTAAATCACTCTCATTTACTCCAAAAAGGAATGGATAATATAATAATAACTTTTTTCTCAAATTCTTAATAATGCTTTCATATGAACTCCTCTTTTTTAATTTATATATATAAATTCAAAACATGAGCTATTGTATTTTAAAATTATCAATTCCCTAAGTAACGTTACCCTTACATTTTTAAATAGGAAGGGGTTTAAGTATATTTAATGGTAATAGTCAACATTTTCTTATTAACATTTATTTGACTTCATTTCCAATTATAATTGGTCACATAGTATAAAAGTGTGCCTATAATTTCTAGTTCCCCTTTTTAAGATTAGTGTAAACTAAAGCAGGATCGTAAATTACAGTAATGAAAGACTAATAAGTTTAGTCTATAATTTGACATTTGTTCATATATAAGTTTAAGTAGTCATTCATATTTGCATTATCCAAGGAAAAAAAAAAGAATTATCAACGTTTAATCTGTTATTTCCATATACCTAGATCAATGAAAGCAATATTATTTTTTGGAGGTGCTGAAAATGATTAACATTTTGAATCATAAATAAGTTCTTAACAATTTGAGTTGTGAAGTATGTGTGTGGTAAACGGATTTATTACATTACCTGCACAAACTTCCTTTTGGTCGTCTCCATCTTATAACTTTCTTCTACTATCTTTGATTGTGTTTACAACATTCTAAAAGCTAAATACTACTCTTAAACATGCTCTGCTTGATGGCTGTATTTACAATTAGTATTAATTTAACCGGCTAACTCCCAACATTTTTCAGAAAATTTTCTGACACTTTTAAGGAATAAGATTTCAAGGTCTCATAGGAGAAAAAAAAAACTAGATAATGCTTGTTTTTCCAACCATTAAAGTCATTGGAACTTAATCTTCTTAATTTGTTTATAAAGATAATTAAACTTTAGAGTCTCATGGAAAATCTAAAAAGATCAACAATAAATAATAAATAAGATATGTATACTTTTTCCTTGGTATGCTAAGCTACAAACCAAATACATACATATAAAAAGAGTCCCATGCGTTAGATTTTCTTACATAAGTAGGTCTTTTATTATCAAAGGCAAATGACCAGAGAAAATATATATATATATATGTAAAAAGAGGTAGACCAAGAAAATGAAGAGCTATATTCTATGGCATACAAAAGTTCAAAGGCAACAAAAAATATGTTTATCAGTAATCACCAATGATCTTTGCTAGAACGGTTCCGAAAGCAGTTTTTAGCTTTGATAATGAGATCAGCTCTCACCAAGGCATCATATCATCATTACAGCAACTTATTTGCTGCCCTCAAAAATATTACCCGTTGACATTCACCATAGTGAAGCTATGACATATTATATCAAATCCATCAAGAAGAAGGCATCTTGTAGAAAGAAGAATCAGGACTTGTTCATAAAAAGATTTTTCAATACAATAATAAATTCATAAAGAAAAGATACAGGATCAAAGATTAAAAATGTTTAACAAAGTAATTGCCTTAAAAAAGAGAAATAATGAAAACTCAATTAGAATCGTAGAGAAAAACATATCCATTATCGAGAGAGCAAACCAGATAAAACTGGGGTAGAGATTTTAGAGAGAAAAACTGTTATAGGGCTTTTCATAGTGGGCCTAGTGGAAGGTTCAGTATGAGTAAGTAAAATCCACCAAAGTCAAGTTTGTTTAATAAAGTTAAATAACATATTTTTTACAAGTTGATTATGGGTTAGTTATAAGTTGTTAATTAGTTGTAGGTTGGAAAATTCCAAGTTGGAGTAGAGCTGTATAAGATTTATGTACTGCCACGAGAAAGGAATAAATAAATCACAATTTCTATCTCAAAAAACTGTTATTTTGTTATTCTTTCTCTTTTCTCTTCTTCTATTTTCTTCTTTCTTCCATGCTTCTACGCTCATCAATCATCAAATCCAGCTTGCATCATTGGTATCAAAGCCTCTTCCTGGCTATGGCAGACATTGTGACAACGAGACTTTAGAAGGAAGTCAGTTAGTTGCACAAGGACAAGGAAAATATGCACACTGAGTTGAAAATAGAGTTTCGTACTGGGCTCAATAGCTTAGTTACTGAAATGGAAATATGGGAAAAATTCTTCCGTAGTTGATGCTCAAGGTTGATGAAGGATTGCTTGACAAGAAATGAACTTTACCCGAGGTTGAGTCGTCCTCTCATAAGCGAAAGTCTAATGTTGGATGTAGCGTGACAAAAGACATAGGCAAACTATCAGTCATCTAACAATTTGTGAATACTGCTACTTTGTTAGATTTCACCAGTGAACATGCTCAATTACACAAAATCAAATGTCCCAAGTTTGAAAGATATGATTTTCTGGGCTAGTTGCTTAAAGTCAAATAATACTTTAAAGCAGTGCAAATATGAAAGGAAGACAAAGTTTCCACTGTGATGATCCATCTTGATGGTAAGGTGCTGCAGTGGCATCAGAGGTTCATGAAATAGCAAGGGCAGTTAAAGGATGCCAAATGGGAAGACTATGTAAGTGAGATGCAGGTTAGATTTACAGAAAGTGAATTTACAGAACCTATGTCTAAGCTAGTTAGTTTGAAGCAAATAGACTCGGTCAAAGAATATTATGAAGAATTTAAGGCCATTCTTAATCTGCTACAACTCACAGATGATTACTTTCTCAGCATTTTTATTAGCAACCTAAGCCAATTATTTCTTAGTCAGTAAGATCTTTCGTCCCAAAACTTCGATACATGCACTTGATCTTGCAAAACAACTGGAATCTATGATCTATAACCTCTCTAGGAAATCTTTTATGCCTTATAAACCAAACCCAAAAACTACCCCTTGTCCTCAACTTATTCTATAAATTTTTTCAAAACCATCAATGTTGTCTGGGCTATTACTCATACCAAAAACATCATTATTAAACCACACATTCTAGTAATACATCTAAGAGTGCTATAGCCAAAACAAAATCCACCGCCTCCAAACCTACACGACCACCAACAAGGCAGAAAAATGACGAAAGGAGGAAAAAAGGGTTATGCATGTGGTGTGGTGCTAAGTATGGATTAGGCCATAAATGTTTTATGTGACAACTATATTAGCTTTTGGTGGAGGAATCAGATAAGTCAAAAGAGTTTTCTGACTGCGTAGAAACATTAGAGGATATTATTGTACCTAAGATGAGAAACTTGATAAGATTGTCATATCCTTCCATGCTCTTTTAGGAGCTGGTGACTGCCAAACTTTTTAAGGTAAAATAAAAAATCAGCTACGGATTATACTAATTGACTCCGGTAGTATGCATAATTGTATTGACGTGGCATTAGCAAAAAGACTAGGTTGTGTTACTTAAGGAATTACAGGAATGAGTATCACAATAGCTAATGGAGAACAGCTTAAAACATAAGATATATGTCTTTGGGTGCATTGGGAGATATAAGGTTGTATCAAATCACAGATTTCTATGTATTAGCTTTGAAAGAGTGTGATATAGTGTTGGGACTCCAATGGCTGATAACCCTAGGCCCTATATTATGGGATTTTAGGATATTGTCCATGATGTTCACTTTTGAAGGTCAAGAGTTCATGTTACAAGGGTTAGCACCAGATAGTGTGCAACTAGCTTCTAGTAAACAGCTGTCTAAGATGCCTCATGCTACGGGCGAAAGAGCTTATGCTCCTTCCCCTCAATTATATTATTTCGATGGATAATTTAGCCAGCAGCAAGTTGCCCGATGAGTTACGGAGGCTATTATAGTAATTTATTGAGTCATTTGATATACCTAAAAATTACCCTTTATTAGGTCTTATAACCATCGCATACCTCTGAAGGATGAGTCAATGGCAGTAAAAATGAGATCGCATAGATACCCTACAATCCAAAAAGATAAGATCAAAAAGATAGTGGTATAAATGAAGGAGAATGGCATTATAAGATATAGCACCAAGTCATTTGCCTCTCCAGTTGTCTTATGAAGAGAAAGAATGGCTCCAGGAGGTTAGATGTAGATTACAAGCAGTTGAATAAAGTCATTATTTAAGATAAATTTGCAATTTCTTTAGTAGAAGAATTGTTAGATGAGCTAACACATGCATGCTAGTTTTTCAAGGTAGATTTGAGATCTGGTTACCATTAAATCAGGATGAAAAAGACTAATGTCCATAAAACAGCATTCTGAACACATTAAGGCCACTATGAGTTTTTGATGATGCCTTTTGGCCTTATTAATGCACCTTCCATTTTTTAGAGTCTAATGAACCACGTTTTTTAGCATTATCTCAAGAGGGTTTGTATTGGTCTTTTCTATGATATTCTGATATACTCTACCACTTGGCAAGACCACTTGGGGCATCTACAACTTATATTTCAACTTTTAGTTCAACATCAGTTATATCTTAAGTTCTCTAAATGCCATTTTAGAGCAACAAAATTAGAATATTTGGGCATTGTATCAGTAAGAGGAGAGTTGCAATGGATGCTACAAAAGTCTCTTATATGGTGGAGTGGCCGATGCCTCAAACAATGAAAGAGCTTAGAGGGTTTTGGGGCTTACTAGATATTATAGATAACTTATACGAGCCTATGGTAGTATAGCAAAGCCTTTAACTGACTTACTTAAGAAAAGCAATTTTTCATGGAATCTTTAAGCTCAAGTAGCTTTTCAAGAGCTTAAAAACACTATGGTGACCGCACCTGTATTACCTGACCTCAATAAAACTTTTGTTGTGGAAACTGATGTTTTCAGCACAGGGATTAGAACAATTTTGAGCCAGAAAGATCAGGTTATGGCCTATTTTAGTAAGTTACTATCTAAGAAGCATCAAGCACTTTCAATTTATGAAAAGGAGATGTCAGCCATCTTATAGTTGTAAAGAAACAGAGTACTTACTTACTTGGCAAACATTTTCAAATCAAAACGAATCACTAGAGCCTCAAGTTTTTTTTTGGATCAGAAAGCCAATACTCCTGCTCAACAGATGTGGGTAGTGAAGATGATGAGTTTTGACTATGAATTGGTGTTTCGCAAAGGGTCTTATAACACCATTGCAGACGCTCTTTCAAGAAGGCTTCATATGGAGTTCTTTGGTATCAGCATAGTGCACAGTGACCTCAAGGACAAAATCAACTTCTCTTGGGTCAAGGATCCTACTTTATCCACCTCTTACACAAACTCAAGAACAAAGCTAATGTATCTTCTAAGTATACATGGCATGTAGGGGAACTTAAAAGGAAAGGAAAGTGGTTGCTAGCTTAGATAAATAGCTTAGACTTGAACTTTTGCACTACTTTCATGACACTACTGACGGGATCAGCTGAAGCAAAACTAAAGGAGATTAAGACTATGATGCATTGGAAAGGGTTAAAAAAAGATGTGAGACAATATAGCCGATGGTACAATGTTTGTAAGAAATGCAAAAGTGATAATGCAGCTTTGCCTGGCCTTCTATAGCCATTGCCCATTCTAGGAAGGATATGGTCTGATATGACCATGGATTTTATTAAAAGATTACCAAATTTTACTGGTAAGAAAATGATTTTAGTTGTGGTTGATAGACTGAGCAAATATGCTCTCTTTTTTTCGTTAGCTCATCCTTACTTAGCAATTACTGTTGCACAAGTGCTTTTTGATAACATTTACAAGCTACATAGACTGCCTGCAAATATTATTACAAACAGAGATAGAATAATTGTAAGTGAATTTTGGCACTGGTTATTTAAATTAATGGGAACACAATTTAAGCTTTCCACTGCATACCATCCTTAAATGGATGGTCAGACATGGGTGGTTAATAGAAGTCTAGAAGCTTATCTGCGATGCATGGCCAGTGAAAGACCTAAAGATTGATCCAAGTGGTTGCTGCTGGCAGAATGGTTGTAAAACACCACTTATCACTCGTCCATACACTTTACACCTTATGAAATTACGTATAGTCAAGCCACTCAAGTTTATCTACCATATTTAGCTGGCAAGTCAAAAGTAAGGGCAGTTGATAGGAGTTTGAATACAAGAGAAGCCACTCAAAAGATGTTGAAGTTTTATCTTCAACGAGCCCAGAATCAAATGAAACTACTAACTGATAAAGTGTTTGAAGTCAGTGATTTGGTGTATGTCAAGTTGCAATCATATAGATGACAACCATTGCTGCCTAGAAATGTTTGAAGTTTTCAGCTAAATTTTTTGGGCCTTATCCTATTGTTCAGAAAGATTATTCTGTTGCTTACAAATTAGAGCTGTATGGGGGTAAAAAATTCATCTTGTTTTTCATGTCTTTTAGCTTCAAAAAACATGTTGGTGTAGCTGCTGTACAATCCTCTTTTCCTACACTTGATGCAGATGGATTAATTTTGAAAGAATCGGTGAACATTTTGGATCATAAGATTAACAAGTGAGCTAGTAAAGCTATTACTGAAGTTTTGGTGCAATGGAGGAATTGTTTTCTTAAGGATGCTAGGAATGCTTGGCAGATCTTCAACAACAATTTCTCAAATTTCATCCTTAATGACAAAGATGCTATGAAGGGGAGGGTATTGTTATAGGGCTTTTGTCGTAGGCCGGTTGAATGTTCAGTATTAGTAAGTTAGTCCACTAGAGTCAATTTTGTTTAATTAAGTTAAATAACAGATTTGTTACAAGTTAATTATGGGTTAGTTACGAGTTGTTAGTAAGTTACAGGTTGGAATATTCCAAGTCGGAGGAGAACTGTGTAAAATCTATGTACTGCCATGAGAAAGAAATATACAAATCATAATTTCTCTCTTAAAAAACTGGTATTCTATTATTCTCTCTCTTTTCTCTTTCATCTTCTTCTATTTTCTTCTGTTATTTCCTCTGTACTTCTATATTCATCAATCATCACATCTAGCTTGCAGAAAACACACACACACACACAAAAGCCCGAAAAAGAGAAAAATAGAAAGTCAAGGATTAGGTTGAGGTAGAAAATAAATAGTTGGAAAAGGAAAGAAGAGTATTGCATTATAATACAATTAGTAAATATCTTTGATAATATATAAGTTAAGAATACACTATGACATGCCTTTGATTATATATAAGTTAAGAATATACTATAACTTTCAATATATTAAAAGTCTATTATGCCTTTAATTCCTACTAGTTAGTGAGTTAAACTGTTATCATTGGTAATTAGAGAATAAAAAAATTAATAACTCAAATTAAAATAATAATAAAAATTTTAAAAAGTCCATTGCTACCCCCTATTTACTCTAAAAACATATTGATGGCCTAAATTGATTTTATACTTTTTACATGATTAAGCGTTACAAGCATTTTTAAAATATATATATATATATATATTTTAAATTCACTTTTAATCAGCATGATGAATAATAATTAAGAATACATCTATAAATAATGAATTTAAAAAAATTGAAGAAAAATCCAACCATTTAAATATTAATACATTAAATTCTAAAGTATTTATTAGTTGAATTTTGTTCATTTTTATAAATAAAGAGTTGAATTTTGTAATTTATAAGATTGTAGCATATAAGATTTTTTTAAATTAATTTATATTTTTTAAATATACCTTGGAAGTGTATTCCACCTTACCAATTTAATAGTAGATTAGATATCTACAAATTTTGAAATATATGAATTCTAATCTAAATTTGACTAATTTACATGATATATCAATTCATTATTTGCTTACTCTCTGAATCTAAATTTGAATTAAATAACAATATCTTTTGGATATACAAATTCGTTGGATATCTAAAATTTTGGCTATAAGTGTTTGCATGTCAAGATTCAAACCTCCGTACAAGCATAAAATTTTATATTTTACAAATGTGATATTGAATTCGGATATCCAATAATATATATATATATATATATATATATATATATAATAAGTAAAGTAGATTTGTATGTCTGGAACAAAACCAAAATGGATTCGGATATCCAATGCTATTTGAACCACCAAAGCATATTTGAATTTCAGATATTTGAATGTTCCTTTTCGAATTTGTTCTAATCCATTACTGATAGTAAATCTAATATTAAAATTAAAAAATATCTAAATTCACAATATTCGAATTTGCAAAATCAAATGGATTTTAGTTAGACCTGGCAATTTCTGTATTCGTGTCATATTCATATATTTTATCGTGTCATAATCGTGTTTAAAGTTTTTTACATTTATATCAATTTTGATACGTTTATAATTTATATTAGATTAAATTTGAGAATGTATTCGTATTGTATCGTGTTGTATTTTTTTGACATTATACGTGCCATATTCATGTACTTGTGTCAAATATTGTCAGGTCTAAATTTAGTTTAATTTTTAAAAAACTATAAACATTACACATTGATCATAGTTTTTTTAACCATTATCATTGTCATAAATTATTTTGGTTGTATTTCATTCTTTCACTTTTTAAGATTTCTCGTGATTAGATTTGACAATTCATGTATTCATATTATATTCAAGTATTTGTTGTATTATAATTATATTTAAAATATTGTAATTTATATATGTTGATGCAACAACAAGGATGTTGAGAGGAAACCTGCAAACAAGCAAATGTGAGAGAGACCCGGAGTTTGACTCCGAATGAATACTCTAATGCTTAAGTCAATAAAAGGCATCGTGAATGAAAAATAAAGAGAAAATAAAGGAATTTTAATAGTTTATACCTCAAAAGTGCTAATATCACCTCTTTATATAGCCATTGGTAGAAGTTCCACTCATTTTGGGATTTCTGAGCAAATAGAGATTCAATGACAATCAAACTTGCCTGATAGTGGAAAGATAGAATACTTTTCCCTTAAAGAGATCACACTTACTTATTAAGCGATGAAAAGATATAACAATATAAGTTTTAATAAATTAATAATTTATTTTATATAAATTATAATATATTTATTAATATCGTAACATATATTTAATATTATATATATTATATGTATATAATTATATAATTTATATATGTTGATGCAACAATAAGGATGTTGAGAGGAAACCTGCAAACAAGCAAAGGTGAGAGAAGCCCGGAGTTTGACTCTGAATGAATACTCTGATGCTTAAGTCAGTAAAAGGCATCATGAATGAAAAATAAAGAGAGAATGAAGGAATTTTAATAATTCATATCTCAAAAGTGCTAATATCATCTCTTTATATAGCCATTGGTAGAAGTTCCACTCATTTTGAGATTTCTGAACAAATAGAGATTCAATGACAATCAAACTTGCCTGATAGTGTAAAGATAGAATAGTTTTCCCTTAAAGAGATCACACTTACTTATTAAGCGATGAAAAAATATAATAATATAAATTTTAATAAATTAATAATTTATTTTATATAAATTATAATATATTTATTAATATCATAATATATATTTAATATTATATATTATATTTATATAATTAGATCTAAAATTCCCCCCCCCCCCGCCCCCCGGCGCCAAAACATTGGAATATTATGAAATTTATTTAATTCGATTCTAAAAGGGGAAAAAAAGAAAAAAACTCCGTTCCCTTCTCGCCCTGCTATTTTTTTTTCTTCAACCCTAATTTCAAAAACCCTAGAAATCCTTTTTCTCAGACAATTATTTTTTACTCCGAAATCATGGATCAATATTATCATCACCATCAACCTCATAATCAATGGCGGCAAGCACCACCACCGCAGCAACCCAACCTATGCCCAGTTTGCTCAATCCCTCACTTCCCATTTTGCCCTTCATACCCTCCTTACCATCATCAAAACCCCAATTACCCTCCTCAGCATCCCAACTATGCCCGATCAGGATTCGACCCCTACCAACGTCCGCCACCACCAGCACCGATGCCTCCTGCTCCCCCTCCTCCTTACGTCAATGGGTTCGCCGATCCTAGATCCTGGCATCCAAGCCCTAATTATGGCTACGATTATGCTACGGCTGGTGGGGGTGAAATCGATCGGAGCTACAAAAGGCCGAGGATTGAGGAGATTGGTTCGGGTCCAGCTCGGATTTTGACGGAGGATGAGAGAAGATTGAAGTTGATTCGCGATCATGGAGCTGCTTCATTTAGTGGATTTAGCCAAGAGAATAAATCTTTCCATAATAATGTTAATAAAAATAACAATGCCACCCCAATGCCGCCAAGGAGTTCAGAGATGTATAACATTGAAGATTCACTTAATAATTATACTGATTATTATGGTAATAATACTTATAATTATAATCAGCAGCAGATTCAACTTAAAGATTCAGTGCCGACGGCGGTCAATCATTGGCAAGGTTATGAACAGAGAATTGGAGGTTACTTGCAACAGCCTGGTGGCAATAACATGGCTCAGCCACCACCTCCGCCTCTTCCAGCTTCTCCGCCACCTCCTCTGCCCGTGGAGGCGTATTCTTCATCACCCAATTCATCATTTTCTTTATTTCCTATAGATGCTAGTTCTTCAGTCACGGCACATTCCACTTATCCGGTGGTGACTGAGGCTTATTATCAGAACAAGCCGCCACCACATGCTTCTAGTGGATTCCGTGGGGAGGTAATGCCTTGTTTTTAATTGCTTCTTCAGCATTGGTGTTTGAAACTGTATTTTCAAGGGATGAAAATTTTCTCTCTAATTTTCTTTTTTATTAGGATCCTCAAGTTATCCATAGGAATTCCTCTGTGCAATATGTGGCCATTCCTCCAAAGCAATTATCTTCTGATAAGCCTAAAGTCGTTGATGCTTCTGAGTTGTTTAAGATGCCTCATAGAGCTTCTCGGCCTGATCATATTGTGATAATTCTTCGAGGGCTTCCAGGTAAACTATATTAAATGCTTGCAATTCAGTTGATGTTTTTACTTCTTTTTTTTTTTTTTTTTTTTTTTTTCTGTTTAGCTGCTGGAATGCAGGCAATCATTAGCTTATATTTGCTAAAATAAGAAATATAAGGTGATTTATTCTCAATGAATATATGGGGCAGTAAAAACATTGACATTTTAGGATGAATGTTTCACTATTAGTGCCTCTTAGCAGATACAAATGTATCTTTGCAAATAGTGAGTTAAGGCATTTTTTTTTAACTGATTGGATTTAAGTTGAAATATGGTTTTTATTTATCCAAAATAAAAATTGATAATATGGTTGTTCTTGGTGCACCACTAACTAAACGAGAAACTAGATCCAGATCATAACATATTTATGATTCATCCTTTGTATTTTTCTTTCCTTCAAGTGTGGTAGTTTTATTTTCTTCCTGCTATATTGAAAGATGTAATGATATAATTGCGATGCATTTCTCACTTGGAAGTAATGAAGTTGATCATGTTCTGAGTTTCTGGGAACAGTTTTTTTGCAAAAGAGGCATCAAAGATGACATGGGAAGATGTTTCACATCTTGTCCTGAGCATATGCTTGATAATTGCTAATATTTTGATTAGCATCTGCTAGTTATCCTCAATTTCCTCAGAAAAAGCTATGGATGTTTTCTGTCATGGCCATAGTACACTATAATAATTTATATGACTTTTATATGCAGATAAAGGAGAAAGGTGAAGAAGTCATTAACTGTATGATTATGTTTGGCATATTTAATTTACTCCATTTCTTTTTATCTTTAGGTAGTGGAAAGAGCTACTTGGCAAAGATGTTACGAGATCTTGAGGTTGAAAATGGTGGTGATGCTCCTCGAATCCATTCCATGGATGATTATTTTATGACGGAAGTTGAAAAGGTTTGTGGCTTTTATTTCTGTTTGATATTCATGGAAAGTTGAAGCATTAGCTTTTGTGGAAATTTGTAATATATTTCATGTCAAATTACTTAAAGGATGAAGAGACTGAAGTTTCTAAATCATCAAGTTCAGTTCGAAGCAAGAAATCAGTGAAGAAGATGGTGATGGAGTACTGTTATGAACCTGAAATGGAGGAGGTAAGCTAGCAATTTATATAAAATGGGCAACCTTGTTTGATGCTATTGTTGGAATCTACGATTATGTATATTTTCCATTGTTGGGTTTGTGTTGCTGCTGAAAACATCTAAATATATGGCAGATTGGACAAAGTCTCCAATCAGGGAATGTGCTTAGTATCTTGTCAATTCGTGCTGGGTGATTTACCTTGAGCTTCATCTAAGTTAAAATTAATGTCTGCTGTACTGATTTCTGATATTTATTTGGCATACCTTGTAAAAAGGTTGGCTGAGCGATACATTTGACCTTTAAAGATAAAAACAGTTACCAAACACAATTCTTTTAAAGATTTATCCTCATATTCCATGCTTATTAAAAGGGGGAAAAAAATCCTGAACGTTAGAAATATATCCGTCTAAAAACATTTTCAAATTTCTAATTCAGCTATTGGTAAATAATCATGAGCTTACTGGATAATTCTTGCACATTAAAATTTGAATGCATGCATATATGGCGGCAATCTAGTCTTTTTTATTCTTAACGGCACTGTTTCTTTGCTAAATGCATGATACCTGCTCTTATTGTTTTAAAAAAGGAATTTAATGTTATGTAATATGCTACAGGCATATCGAGAAAGCATGTTGAAAGCATTTAAGAGGACCCTTGAAGATGGGATCTTCAGTTTTGTAATTGGTATGGCTCCTCAAATGAAATTCTAGGCTAATGAAGACGATGGTTTTTATCTTTGCCCTGGTAGTATGGTCAGTTTATTTGTTGAAGGTGGATTAGATGATGTTTGTTGTTGAAAGTTTATTTATACCAATGTGGTTACATGTTTCCTATTGGTCTGATGATTTTAATGTGATGCCTACTTTTGATTTTCAAATTCTTCGGTTCTTAATGGTAGCATAAAGACAGACACAATATCTTTCCTTCAGATTGTGGGTTCATATACCTGGCTTAGTTCAATATGATTTAGAAAACTGAGGATATCTTTTCTCATTATTCTTTCACAAGGAGATAAAAAATGGGCAAGGGAATGCATAGGCTTCATTAGATGAAACAATTAAGCACTCTCCCAGTCATGCTGGCTTGTTACAGCATTTAACCACCTAAGATAGATGAACTAGCTTCATTAGCATTTAAGTGGTCATGCAGTGCCCATGCACTGCTTACATTTTCTACTAACTACAGATGCAGTTTTTGTTCGGCAATTGACCCTTTTCTTGCTGGTATGTGTGCTTCGTCTTAGTGGATGACCGCAATCTGCGGGTAGCTGATTTTGCTCAGTTTTGGGCAATTGGAAAGGTATACTCTCAATTCTTTCCCACACTCCTCTCTGTAAGTATATTCTCTGGGAATATGTTAAAGGTGTGCAGGACTTCATTCGCATAACATGGGTCTTATTGTAATTTGGTAGCAAAACATTAATATGCCTTGTTTCTTTTTGAGTTTTCTTCTGTATCTTTTAACTTTAATTAAGCTAATTTTTTAAAAAAATTGGTTTTACTTGTGAATTCTTCTCTATTTGTCAGTCCAATCCAATTAAACTATTTTTTTAATGCATGGGAAAAATTATTAGCCCATCTTAGAAAGAGATATTCCTATAAGTAATCTTCTTGGGTGTGAACTTGAAATTCTTTGTCTTTGCCATTCATCCATTATTTTTATTTTAGTTTTTTTTTCTTGTCCCACTAGCTTGAGGCTCTGGGTTGCATTGGAAAATGTAAAACAGTTGATGATTTCATGAAAACTGTATCTCTTGATACCAAAATATAATTTATAGCTTTCATTTCTCTGGTTAAGAAATAATTTAGTTAAAAAATTAAACCAAAAAAAAAAAAAGAAAAAAGAAAAATTAGGAAGCAATGGGTCATGCCTGTAATACTTGTAATCCAAGGCTAATGGTGTTATCTCCAGAAGGTTCAATTTTGTTCTGCTGTGCTGATCATAAATCTTTCTTTTTTGTTTTAATAATTTAGCATTTTTGCTATTAGTTCCTGGTATACATTTGTGCTTTTGAATAAGCTGTTGAAATATTGTGGCTTGTACCAAAACTGAATATGTGTGTTCATGCGATACTATTACAATAGAATTTCATTAAGTATACTGAATTATTACTGATATTCCTTATATCTATGTGTTGCCCTGTTGAATTTGGGGTGTTGAAAGGCTTACATTGTGGTCCCAGTGTTTTTTTGCCAGTGCTAGTAGTTTGCAGGTCTAGTTTTAGTTGAGGCCTTCCTTATTTTATCAGTATGAGTGTGAATGCATGTGCTTATGCCAGTTTCATGTCCCAATAGTTTTTTATTATTGATGGAATCGTTAATGGTTTAATGACATGAACGCATTTCAAATTCTTATTTTACAGTTTGCATTTGCTTTTGTTTTATGTACGTGAATGTTTCCTACAGTACAATTAATTTGTTAAGAGCTAGCTTTTAGGTTGGCGGAGGTTTTTCACTTTGTTGGTTACAATTTTTTGTTCTGACAACTACATTATTTTTGTTTTTATCAGTGAAAAATTGAAACAATATTTTAATATGCTAAAATGGTTTTTGAATCAGTTGTCACAAATCTTGGAATATATTGAATCTCTTTTGAAAGCTTTTCTTTCACTCTCCATCTTTCCGTGGAGAAAGTTCTGCAAGACTTCAAATCCTAATCTGACTATTTGCATATCTAATTCTGAACTTGAACTTTAAGGGTGAAGCATGATAAGAGTACTAATCAGGAACCTTGTTTGCATCATTGCATGTTATTTAACCAATGTGCTATACAATATGCTTTTAATGATGATGACTATTGAGTTACATTCATTGGTTCTTTTTTGGTTTATTAGCTGTTTTTCTTATTGTTCCTTACTTTCTTTTCAGAGATCGGGTTATGAAGTTTATGTGTTAGAAGCTCCATATAGGGATCCTGTGGTGAGTGTGTATATACATTATTTTCTTAGTAGATTTTTGTTACATTTGCCCATGCATGTGCGTTGTTTATTTTCTAATGTTGCACTTGACAAGTTGCTTATGTTTTTGTATGAACTGAATTAGATTTATTCTTCACTTGATTATGCTATAAAGCTGAACATCATGTTAAATTTCAGGGCTGTGCAGCTAGGAATGTGCATGGTTTTACCAAAGATGATATCCAACAGATGGCAGGACAATGGGAAGAAGCTCCATCATTATACTTACAACTGGACATCAAGGTTTGTTGTTACTAAGCTTTCAATTTTAACTATGGTTAAAACTTTGGGAATTCAGGGAGAAAGCAAGCATCATAGTTTAGAAATTTTAAACATAAATTCAGGCTGTTGTCTTCAGTAATTTAAAAGAATTCGGAAACATCAGTTACTGTGACATAATAACAACCCAAAAAAAAAAATGTAACTTCAATTCTACTAAATGCTTTATTTTGCTGTTATGACAGTCATTATTCCATGGAGATGACCTCAAGGAAAGTGGTATTCAGGAGGTAATTGACTTTTATTTCATGTTAGTCTGATTGAAAGCTTAATTCTGAGTGCCTTCTACCGACGACATGAAAAATGTTTGAACTTGTTCTTGACTTTTTATATGTGGCTAATTGTTTTGGGCTATGTATTGCTTCCATTAATCACTTCTAGTAAAAATGTTTCTTTGTAAGTAACATTTGTTCCTGCACCTAAATTGAAATGTATGTTTAAACTCTTTTTTCTGAAGAGGAAGATTGGATTGTAGTTGGGAAGTCACTGGCAAAATCTCTTTTGGTAGCATTTTGTTGACACTGTGATAGTTCTGCTAGTTTTCTTCACTCTGCAAGGGTTGTGGTACACTGACTCATTAACATGTGATTTTCAAGTTGGAATTCTTAATAGTTTAACTTGGGTTCCCTTTTTATATCTGCCAGGTTGACATGGACATGGAAGATGGAGATCGTGAAGAAGGATTATCGGGACAGCAAGAGCAAAAGCCTGAGAAAATGAACTTACCAGCTGTTGGAGATCAAGTACCTGAAGGTAAATTTCTTCTCTTATCACTTGTTAGTCATCACTTCACCCTTCAGTATGAATTACGTGCATGTACATATACATAAACACTCATGGACCTGGTTGTTTATATATGAAGTACGCATGCATATTAAGAATATTATCCATTTTTGTTAGGTTTTGTGAAGTTTTTTTCTTGAGTTCTAGTTGCATCTCACATGAGTTGCAGATGCTTTGGGTATGTGGTCTGAGTCTTGAAGTACAATGTATTTTGTTTCTCAAATGCAAGATTTTCTAGTTACAGTTTTCGCATACTTGTTATTGGTCTGTGTATATATCTGCTAGTTTTTAGGTTATGCAGTCTGGGATAATGGTTATGTGTATATCTTCAATGCTTGCCACCTTGAAATGTTGCTGTGGGGTTTCGGAACAATAAGGAACAGAGATTTCCATTACTGAATTAGCGTAAATATCTCATAGTTTAATCTTGTTATACGTCCAAGACTTCTTTATTTATGGGTTGGTATGTGGACTTCTCACTTTATTGATTGGTTGGCTCATAAAGGTTGAGGATTCTAGAATGTCAGTAATTCATGACTTATGTGCTAAGTATGAAATCTTTTCTGTTTGATTGAAGCTACTAATGGCAACATTCCTAAACAATTTGAAGCCAAACTAGGAGGTAAATGCTAGAGAGAAAACTAAGGGCAGGGAATAATGAGATTAAAATAAGGGCACTTAGTATACGGTTAACAAATTTTTTGTGCATTTTTTATATTGACGTAATGCTAGAGGTGTTGTTTATTTTTCTTCTGTTAACTTCCTTTGGAGGCTAGAGGTTTTTCAAGACTCAAGCTCTTTGTACGGTTTTATAGAATACTGTTTTTTATATGTGCAAATTGCACTGGCGAGATGTTGCATGTAGTATTATAAATTTTTAAAGAGATGAACATAGCATTTATATTTTGCTTAAAGCTAACAAAGTTTCAATTAGGCTATAAGTTTATCATTTAGATGATTTTCTATCTAATAAGTTAAGTTTTAATAGTTGAAGACTACAAGTTTCAAACCCCTTAATTTCCATTTAATAAATTAATATTGATGCGTAAAAAAAAAACGTTGTGATACAATGGCTCTAGTACTTTACTCGAAGGTAATACAACTAACATTAACTCTTGTCATAAAAATTTATTAGAAGTAATGAGGAAGGTTCCACAGCACATTTTTATATGGTATTGAAATTCAATGTTTTCTGTTCGACACACTTTATTGAATTATCCGATTTACCTATGATTTGGACCTTTAGATTCTTCAAAGGATGAAAAGAAATGGGATGCTGAGAGGGACCATCCTGCGGAGATAAAAGAATTAAGTAGGAGTAAATGGTCAAATGATTTGGACGAAGATGAAACTGAAGGATCAGAAGCTATTAAGGGAAATTTGAATGCTCTATCTGGGTTGATCCAAGCATATGGGAAGAAAGGAAAATCTGTGCATTGGAGTGATCAGGTATTCCTTATATTGCCAAACATATTAGTACTGTAACGCCAGTGTTCTCTGTTTATCTGAAGTATTTTAAGTTCCTGCCTCCCCCATTTTTATTTACTGGGGAAACAATTGCTGAAGATGCTTCTGTATAGTAGACATTCACACAGTTCTGCATGTTTATGTTTATATGGATGAATGTGGCTATTGTCACCATGTAGGTACACTGTTTCTGAGGAGCGTATCCTTCACCAATGAACCACCAATACAGACACCGTACATGGTTATGACATGATACAAACATGGCACATCATTTGTTAAAGCTTGGCATCCCCGTCACGCCCAATACATTAACATACCCTAGACGTCACACACACAACAAGGATTACACCTAGCTTTAAGATTCTAGAGGTGGCAGTGGCTCCACCTAGACATGAAAACTTGAAATCCCAATCATAAATAACAAAAAATAAATAAAGGGAAAGGAATAAGGTTGGCCCAGATGTCTTCATATCCATGGCTGCTTTACGAAAATTGTTTACTTAAGCTTAAATCAAAGGAGGGAGGAAATGGTGATGGGGCGGCTCAAATGTTGGGTTTGAAAAGAGAGGGCAGGATATTAGAGAAGTTGGTGGCTAAGGTTGAGTATGACACAAAATAATTAGTTAAATTTGATTAAAATATATTTAATAATATTTTTTAATTTCATATCCATGTGTCAGCCTAAATCCTTTAAACAAATGCATGTTGCTGTGTGTTGTACCTGTATGCTATATCCGTGTCGGTGCTTCATAGGTTTTCTGGTTCCATTTCATTTCCTGGTGGCTTTTAACCCGGTTATTTATTTTGCTTATTTTTCAGGGTGGTGACACTGGGTTCTCAATAGGTGCAGCAAAGAAGTCCAAAATGATGTCTCTAGTGATCGGACCAGGAGCTGGTTACAACCTGGTAAGTTTGGCCATCCGTTCTTTCGGTTTTAGCCAGTTTGATTTAAACGGAAAAAAAAAAAAAATTCACATCCAATAATGACTCTCTTTAGTATTTTCATTTTGAAAGGAAATTGCTTCACTGGGAAAGCCAGTGAATAACAGTATTGACTTATGGTTTAAAATTCGCTCTGATGAGTTCAGCTTTTGCGGAGGCTAACTTAAAACTTGTTGCTACTTGTAGAAGTCTAACCCGTTACCCAAAGAAGAGAGCCATCCATCCAACAGCAGCATTGGCAATTCAAAGAAGCAAATTTCATTCCAAGAGCGACTTCGGGCAGAGCACGAGTCCTTTAAAGCTGTTTTCGATAGGAGGAAGAGAATCGGTGGGCTTGATCTTGACGAGGATCAGTAAATAAATAAAAAAAAAAAGCCTGGGTAAGTTTTGCCCTTTAACGATGTTTGGCGACTGCTTTCTCTGTCTCCCACCTGTTTTTCGACATTCAAAAGGGAGACTTTAGCCGTAATCGTATTGTATGGGAGAAGAGAGAGACGGTTCAGTCAAAAAGCCGTATCCATAATTCAGAATTGAATACTCCATATAATGGTAGGAAAAAGAAAGATTATGCTATCATCTGTAACATTATTACCTTTCTGGGTATTCAAAGTCGTGAGTTTTGTGATGTATTCCATGACTTACCCAGAAAGTTAAATTCATATTACTAAAATTCATTAAACATATAAAATTGTTTGATCTGCTCCTGCTGGACTATCCAAGCATGTTAGATAATTACGTAGTCAAAGATATTTAAAATTTTATTGAATTTTTTGCCGCCCAATTAAGTATAATTGAATAATTTTAGTCTAACAAATTTCATATATCTAATATAACTAGGTTAGTTGTATGATTTTTTTGGTCAAACACGACACGCAATAACTTGAAGATTAGCTGCTCATCAGACAATGGCTTTCCCCTCGTTTGGTTTTAGCTTTTCGAAGTCAAAGTGGTTGTTAACTTAATTTGGAAAGAAAAGTGCTTTTCAAACCCACGTGTTGAAACTTTGAAGTCATTCGTATTTTATGAATTTATGATTTTAATTTAATTAGTTTGTGTAATTATTTGTAAAATTTAAATTTTAAAATTTTTATTATTTTTTATTTTTAAATTACAATATTCTTTTATAAAAAAAAAATCCAAGAAGGATTAAAGTAGAGTTGGGTCAAGGAAATTATGTATATATATATATATATATATATATATATATATGAATGAAGAGATCCAATTAGTGTAAAATTAAATTGGCTTTGTGGAGTTGCATAATTTTTATATAATTTAATATATTTGTTTAATTCGATCGTTATATGGTATGTTTGATTCATAAAGATTATGCATATCAAACATAAATTAAAAATATTAAATTAACTATTTAATATAAAAATTTTTAATTTTTAATTTTTAAATATATATCAAAGAATCAATAATTTTAATTAATATGATTATCATCTTGGATTGATTGAAAACTTTATGTATAAGATAATTATAATTATATTGTTAAATTTAATTATCAAAGTTATAATTGTATAAAAAGTAAGTGATTTCTTCTACGATATATATATATATATATATATATGTATCAAGGGCTACGTTGGCACGATAAAAGAAGGATAAATCTGCCTCTCATTATTAGCGTGGTCAAACTTAAAAGAGCCTATCAGTTAGAGATTGCTCAAACTGACGACCTCTCTCTCCCAACAATCATGGCTGCAGCTGCTGCTGCTGTTGTAGCAAGGCACTGCCTAACTCATTTCATGGATTCAGAGACTACCAAATGCAGCAATCTCTCTTATTACCATCCCACTTCTTGCAGGCAACAATCCCTCCAAGTTTTTCACAATGTAAAAGAATCATTATTCCTTCTTTTTCTTTGTTTTCTACTTACACTCATCATGCTTATGGAACTTTTCTATTTTTTTTTTTTTTTTAAAATCTGTTTGGAAATGGAACAGAAATATCAAGTTTGTAAACTATCGATGAATGGGTGCCAAGGAGACCCCAAACTCCCAATAGGCAGCATCCAGACACGTACACTGGCAACGGTTCCATCTCCTGCAATGGCGATGGAGAGGCTGAATCTGGCCATTGCAGACTTGAAATGCAACCCACCTGCTTTTACCTCTGGCATAATTCGCCTTCAGGTAAACTTCCCTTCCTTTACATTAATAATAAATGTTCAAACAAAACTATTACTTTTTGTCCTCAATTAAGCCTTATCTATGTAATCCAAGATGCTGTAGAAAAAAAAAACTGTTAATTTCTTATCTGAAATATGATCCAATGAGAGAAGGGGAGGACGGGGAAGGAATGGGATGCTGCCACGTGGTGGGTTGGTATTCTAGGATGTGGTTCTAACATATTCTTCCACATTCCTTATCCTTGATTGCATTTTTGCCATTTTTATTGCTTTCTTTCTTTCATGTTGCCCCTTTAGAAAATTATAAATAAGAGATTTAGGCATTGGCTTTTGCTGTTATTCAAAACCCAAAACTCCAATAGTTTTTTCTTTTGGTAATTAGTAATTATCTCTCTCAATTTCAAATGTTTAGCTTTGGAACCATAAAAGGTTATTAAGGCCAGCTTGACACATAGACCACATGTCAGTGGTTAGACTATGACTTAATTTTTAAAACTTTTTTACTCTAGTCCAAGAGCTGTTTTACTATTAAAAAATATTTAAAAATTATTTTTATATTAATATTAATATATTTTTATAATCATATTTATATATGAATATTTTTTATTATTAAATAACAATTTAAGCTGAGTTGACTTAAATTTTAAATTTTTTGTCTGAGACTCCACCCTTGCTAATTAAGCTTACTAATAAGGTAGGCATTTTGATCCTTGAACATGTTTACATATATATTTTGTAACGTTAAAATGATATAAGATAAATGTTACATGTTTTCGGATTAGAACATTAGATTTGTTGAATGCATTTTTTAAAAGTGACTTTACGGACTAATTGGAGTAAATTTTGGATTCAAAATTAAAGTTTTATGAATTTTTTGTTTGAGATTCCCTTAATTTGGTTAGAAAATGCATGTTATTAAATAATTTTATTCTGAGCTGACTGATTCATAATTAGGTATTCGAACTTTTATTTTTATTAAGCATTTTGATTCTTTATGCTAACATTGTTAGTCAATTATCAATTATCTTACGTAATTAAAGAATATCCAATAAAATCGTAACATATTGTAAAAATACTTAACATGTTAACATCATCATTTAAATAAACAAAATTTTAAAAATAGAATATTTTAAAATTTAATAAACAAAATTTTAAAATTAGAATATTTTAAAATTTATAAAATAGAAACAAAAATGGAAACTTATAAATAACTCTCAAACATTCAAAATAAAAATTTAATATTCAAAAAAATTTTAAATGTATGCATTTAACAAAATCTAAATTAATGCTTTTTAAAATATAGCAACTTTTTTTTTTAAAAAAAAGGTAAATAAAAAAGTTAAAATTCAAGAAATTAAAAATATATGAAATTTATAAAATTTTAAATTAATGCTTTTAAAAATTCAGGAACTTTTTTAAAAAAATTCAAAATATTAAAATTTTTAAAATTATTTTTTAAAAAAACTCAAACAAAAAAATTAAAATAAAAAAGAGAAGAATTGGGGAGTAAAAGGGAAAGGATGGATGGTCGACTACGGACTCGATTGATCATTTTTTATTCATTTTGAGTTTATTCATGAACATAAATAAGTTAAACATATTATTTTAAAATTTAGTTCATTTAATAAATGAACATTCATAACGTTTGCCTAACTTAACAAACAAATATAAATTAAACTGTTCACGACTTGTTTATAGAATGTTTTATTTATTTACAGCCTTAATCTCGTTATATTTTGCCTCCGCTTCTAAAAGAACCATCCAACATAAAATGATTCAATTAAAAATCTTTTGAATGAATTGAATTTTGCCATCGGTAAAATCCCATGAGTTTGTATACAAGTCATACCCAAATCACTATTTAAATAATAAAAAATATTTTTATTTAAATTTAATTATATAAATATTAAATATTATTTTAATATTTTAAATAGTAAATGAGACTATGGACTAGGTTAGAGTTGGGCTTGGATAAAGAATTGAAAAGAATCAGACCTTGACCGACTAGGCCCATTAATTTTGCTTTTTATTGCTAGGGTTCATTTGTTTTTGCTAAAATTAGCTTTAAGAAAATGTGTTCTAAAAAATATGAAGATTTTTTAAAAAAACATAGATTTTTCACGTCGGGATGATTCAATAAAAAATATTTTTTATTATTTAGTTATTTTCCAAAAGATTTGCTTTTTTTAAATAACAGTATTAACATAAATATTTAATTATTAATTATTAAAATATTATTTATTACTGTAATATTAATATTTTAATATTAATAATTTCAAGTAATAATATTTAATTCCAAAATACTATAATTATTATTAAAATATTATTTTACAAATTTTCGAATAGTAATACTAACATCATATTAAAATATGAATTATTAAAATAATAAATTAAGCTATTAATTTCTAATATTAAAA
>JBBYHK010000006.1:12506363-12519843 GCA_038382065.1 Adansonia grandidieri | reverse complement strand
GAGTTATATAATTAGTAATATTAAAGAATTCTTTAATCTTTTATTTTCTGTCAAACTCTTAAAATTTTTTTGAAATGAATATTTTGATAATTAATATTGATATTTATAGACTATCGAAAAATATAATCAAAGAGATATATTTCAATTAAGAAATCTTTTTACAAGCCATGATAAATATCGACTATTAAAAATGTATCTTTTCATTTAACATGTGTAACATTTCGTCCAACAAATAATTATATATTTTTTTCATTTGAAATTATTATTGGATGGTTATAAAAAATAAATAATTGATTCATTCTAAGCATTTGCTTTACTAGTAGAGTAGTTTATCTATTATATATATATAATATATAAGATCTAGTAATCCAATGATAGAAAATAAATTATAAATTTTAAAATTTAAAATATTATATTTTAATAATAATTATATAAATAAATTAAACTAAGATTAAACTTATTAAGTTTATCAAAATTAAGTACACTGTTTCTAACCAGCAGTTGCGTGATTTGACATACCCATAAGAGTTTGAGACTTTGAGTTGGAAGTTAGGTTTTTTTTTTTTTCTCCCTCTTCCTAAGCCATCCCAAACTCCACACACAATCACAATTCTAGCTTAAATCTGGAAAATCCGTTCAGTCCCATGAATACTATTGACAAATCTAAATACTACTAGCATAAAGAGTAGTATTAGGTTAATGGCAGGTTTTTTTTTTTTTTTTTTGCTTGCAAAGCAAAGTAATAAAAGTGAGAAAAAAATAAAAAATAAAAGAAAAACCTATAGAGAAGTAAGGGCATCAAAGTAACTACAAGCGAGTACATCATACCGAAAGAAACCCAGTATGCTGGGCTTAATATAACCCCATCAAACTCAACCTCTAAGAGAAAGAATCTTTCTCCATTTTTGGTCTTTGCCACTCTCTTCTTCTTCTTCTTCTTCTTCTCCTTCTTCCCCAGCTCTCCTTCATCTTCCTCTGCCAAAACTGAAGAAAATTTGATCTCTTCTGAGTGATGGGTGTGAGCTGCCGCTGTTCCCACACATCCCATATCACCGAAATCATCATCACCAGCTTCTTTCGCCACAAGTCTTAAAAGAAGTATACTATTTTATATTCTTTAAAACAAACAAATCTTAAAACCAGGGTGGCCTTTTTTTTTTTTTCCTTCTTAATGTTGGATTGTCTGATGATGATGGTGAAGATGATATCTTGGTAAACAAAATCAAGATTGATCCTTTATCTTGAAAATTTTCATGGCGGGTGAGAGAGTTTTACAGGCTGGTGGTTCTAATAATCTCTCTGTTTTGCTTCAAAGTCAAAGGGTTCCTTTCTCTTATGAGCCTCTTGATCTCCTTCTCATTCCAGGCTCTTCTCCTCTTCATGGTATTTTTCTCCATCTTTTTCTCACTTTGGGTTTCTTTAAAGATCCTTACTTTGTGATAAAGTTTGCCATTTTGATTGAAAATAAAAATGATACTGATTTATCAATGTAGCTGACAAGATATAGGAAGAGTTTGTAGCTTTTACTATGATTGCCTTCAGTTTCAGGTACAAGATCGATGGTAAGCTTTGAAGATGTTCATCGAACAAACAGCGGAAACAGATCATTTTATAGAATGTTTGATCTAGAAGAGAATGGGGATGAAGATTTAGATGAGTATTTTCATCAACCTGAAAAGAAAAGACGGCTCACTGTTGACCAATTGCAGTTCCTAGAAAAAAGTTTCGAGGTGGAGAACAAGCTTGAACCTGAAAGAAAAATTCAGCTGGCTAAAGACCTTGGGTTGCAACCTCGCCAAGTTGCCATATGGTTTCAAAACCGCCGGGCTCGATGGAAGACGAAGCAGCTTGAGAAAGACTACGACATTTTGCAAGCCAACTATAATAGCCTCAAAGCTGATTATGATAATCTCCTCAAGGAAAAAGATCAGCTAAAAGAAGAGGTAAATTAGCTTTGTCTACATGTTTCAATGGTTGAGATTCGTTTTTGTAAAATTATTGATCTTGATTTATCAATTTTGTTTTTCCAGGTTCTTCAGCTAACGGATAAGTTGCTTATGAAAGAGAAAGAGAAGGGGAACTCGGAATTGTCTGATGTGAACGCATTGTCACAAGAACCACCAGAAAAGCCTGTTGTTCCTTCAATGGTGACGTGTAAACAGGAAGACAACATCAGCTGTGCCAAAAGTGATAGATTTGATTCAGACAGCCCGCAGTACACTGACGGAATTCCTTCATCATCACTCTTGGAGGCTGCTGATTCATCTTATCCTTTCGAGCCAGACCAGTCCGATTTATCACATGGTGAGGAAGATAACTTGAGTAAGGGCCTGTTGTTGCATCCTCCGTCACACATCTTCCCAAAATTTGAATATGATGATTACTCCGACCCACCTGCAAGTTCGTGTAATTTTGGATTCCCTGTTGAAGATCATGCCTTTTGGTCTTGGGCTTGTTAAGTTATATCTATAATCCAATTCTGATATATATATATATATATATATGTATATGATCGTTTTTGTGTGAACTACTTGCTTTAGTCATCTTGTAGCTATAAATAAGCAATAAGAAAACCAGTCAATGGCACCCAATCCAAGGATGTGTTGAGGTAGGTTTTGGCTGTAGTTGGAAAAAATTGGTGGTTTTGGCTGTAGTTGGAAAAAATGAAAGTTTTTGCTCTACTTCCCTGGAATGTAAATAAGTAAAGTTGTTGGGAATGTTATCTGCGATCGATTTTTCTGGTTGCAATTTGTTTTATGATTTAAACAGTAAGAGATTATCGGCCTAAAGTCACTCACAAGAGACTTCGTTTAAAACAATTACACCCCATTTTGTATCTTGCCTGCCATGGGCATATGATTTTGAAACCAAAATTCAATGCGCTGAAGATAAAAAATTTGGATCGTTGATCACAAGTTTTAATTCATACTCCATCTTATGAAGTAGCATTGAGCAGATCTGGATCAAATTTCTTGAAGTATTCGTATCTAACATTTATAATCGATACATATTTGAGTATAAGTATGAAGTATTATCATCTAAATATATAAAAAAATTTAAAAAAAAATTAAACATACTCAAGTCAGATATATATATATATGTATACTCAATATTCATCTGAGTTCGAGTAAAATAAATGGTTACCATTCTATTGAAAGCTGAAAAAGTTTTGTACTCCATATGTAAAACAAAGCTCAAAATGATTGGTCGTGGAAGGCATTACGTGCATCACTAGATGCTTTGATTTACATAATTTGCATAGTTTCTATATAAATTCTTCAATCTACAGTTTCAGTTGCTTCCTGCTTTGATGTTGCAGAACAGTTCGTTGCTTTTACTTCCGGTCGGCATTTCAATGATTTTAAACGTTGGGATTGGATTCAAAAACAGGGAGATTTCGGAATTTATTATTTTGCATTATTGGATGAACAACTGAGGAAGCACTCCATGTGAAAGGTTTTACTATCCAATAAAATTTATTTAATTCATTATTTGGTTTTCATTTTAGATGCAAACTTTGAATTCTATCTTTTTTTAATGCATCAAATGAAACAAATAAAATTATCTAGAGTTAAAGTTTGATCAATCGATCTTAAATTTTTTTTAATTTCACAAACAAAATTATCGAGTTGTTCTGTATTTCTCTTAATTTTTTTAAGTTTTATTATTTCTATTTCAATTATGGTTATTGATGAGATTAATTCCAAAATGCTTAACTAGAAGTCTTATCAACAGCCTTATTAATTACAACAAACATGAAAGTAGGGCTGAGACAAAAATCGAAAATCAATTTGAACTGTAGAGATCGATTCAAGTTTTTTGATATATTCGATTTGATTTTAATTCCAATAGTAAACACATATATGTGATTCAATTTTTTATCATAAGTTTAAAAAATCCAAAGTATTGAACTGAGCATAATTATTCCTTTTAGTAATTTTGTTTTTATTTGTATAAAATAAATTTTAAATTTATATCATTCAGATCTTTCTATAGACCTAGTCGGATTCAAATAGCAAAAAAATAAAAAAATTACTTTGTTAAGACTTGACCTGGTCTAACAAGCCTAAAGTTGTTCCATTATTTAAAAATATTAAAATATTTTATTTTTATAGTATTATTTATATATTATAATTAAAATTCAGTAAAAAATTTTTATTGCTTAAATTGTAGTCCAAGTTGGGCAAGATCGATCCGTTTTGAAATTCTCTTATCTAAGGCTTGATTCAAATCAAGTCTATCAATTTGGATGAATATCTCGACACTTGAATAGGTCTAATACCAACATTAGTTGACTTACACAAAATGAGAGACTTATAGGGACGAAGTCAGGGAATGATAAAAAGAAATGTCCTCTGTATCTTGATTTTAGCTGTATTGGGTAAGAGCATCGTCTCTAATTTAATAGTATTGGGGTTAAATGTTGTTTTTTAAATTTTTTAGAGACATAATTTTAGAAAATGATTGTTGGAGATGATTTTTTTATCTCTAAAAGTTTTTAAGATATTTTTTTTAATCTTTGAAAACAATTATTGATCATTCTTAATTCTTTTAAATTTTATTGTGTTGTTAAAGTAAATAAAAGCCTCTCTTAAGGTCGGGAAAATTCAAAGGCAATCAATTTAGTTATACATTTATTTGTTGAGAATACCACATTACTCCATTGGTTGGCTTAAATGAAAGGAACTATACATTAATCAAAGGAAAAACGCATTAATGAAATAGTACCTATTTCTTAAAAAAATAAATAAATAAATAAAGGGGAGGTATCATAGAGGTAGTTTCATTGGGAAATGACTATGAAAATGAAACTAATGACTAATCTTATCTATCCCCAGATCAACATTTTCTTAGTGGCCCCATTAATCTAAATTGGAAGGCAAACTCATCAAAATGGATGGTTCATATTGATGGTGATATTTTCACTTTCATCCTTTGAAAGCCTTTTGATCTTAGCCATATGAATGGCAAACTGATGTAAGCTTAAATTTGAGTTCTTCAAGCAAGCTTTGAAAGGACAATGCAAATTACTACATGACAAAGCTTATTATTGGCTAATAATTTTAGACTCCACCAAACCCCACTTTTATAAAATATGGTTCATGTTAGTGTAAATTAAATAGCAAATACCAACAAAAGTTTAAAAAAAAAATTGAAAATCATTTAGCTTATTTAAAATACCAAGAATCGTATAAGTAAATTATGCATATGGAAATAAGTAGAAATGTGGAATAATACTTGGTGTAATTGATAACCACTTACTAGTAATAATGTTGCAAGTCACCCTTTCTTTTGTAAAGGGAGGAATTTTTTTTTTCCCTTGTCAACCTGAATTCAATTTTTGTGAAGAATATTTTGAGAGTGTAATTCACCTTAAAATCGTGTGGGGAGAGAATTAGGATAGGCAAAGCTTAAAGCATACCTTTGATCGAATTATATATATATATATATATATATATATATGATGCAAGTCTTTTCTTATTTTTGCTAGTACTCCCTCCATCCCATCTTTTGTCCATATTTTCCTTTTCGAATGTCTCAAATTGTGTTTCTTTTATATTCTGAAATCATCTTCCATGATTTCTTATTTTTACTTTTCAATATTATAAATCATGGTGTATTAATTGTAGAAAAACTTTAATTTTAATACAAATTTTATTAAAATCATTTTTTAAATCCCATTAAAATCATCAAAAGACATATTTTGAGATGAATGGAGTAATAATTAAATCATATCCACATATAAAGTTTAACCAAACCTTAAATTATATAGCATACAATGAAAGCTGTGGCCTCTTATCTTATGAATTTCATTTGAAATAAAATGAATTTCGAGAGTTAAATCGAACATTTTAAACTCTAACTTCATTGAGCCAAATAAATAAATAAAAAGATACATATTTGATGCATTATTACATAAATAGAAACACTATTAGTGAAACTATATGATACCATCTATTAATGAGAACATTTATTTGAATTTATTTTTAAGAAATTCTAAAATTTTAGATTTATTTTTTAATTAGATAATATCATGTGATTCATTGATAAAAATATAAATTTACACACGGGCAATAGGTCAAATATAAACCGTAAGTAAAAACTAAATATTTATTTAGTACACTTCTCTTTTCTTTCCATTATTATTTCCAACATTTAAGCTCATATACTTTCAACCCATAATATTGTAAAGGTGAAATTGTTTTCCAAGATGATTAATTAAGATAAAGGATTCCCCTTGATGCAAGGAAATTTAATCCATGAAGAATGAAGTTGCCTTGATCTCATGCCCACAAATTGTTTAAGAATATTGTTTGGTGAAGTCAAATTGGCATTGCTTCCTCACCTTATAATAACAAAAAGAAAGCATATTTAATTAGAATAAAAAAACTTCTAAAAGATTTATTTATTTATCCCTTTTCTACTTAATAGTTTAGCTACAATAAAGCCAAAATTTTCTTATTTCTTCCATCAACGAAAGTGACATTTGAATTTAATTTTTTTCTACATTTATAAAATAATAAATAAACAAGTTCACATATATTTCAACGTTTGTATGATAAGAAATTAATCTCCTCGATAATTATTTTTTATATGACTTGCTCTTAAAGCATGGTATACGGAATACATATTGGTGACGTGCTTGATAATAATGACAAGTGAATAGGGTTTCAACGCCATGAAAAAGCATCTTATTTATAGCTTATAATGGGCTTTTTCTCTTGTTGAAAAGCTTGCAATGAGAACATATATGCGAGAGAATAGTGATAAGTTTTTTAGGTAGTTTATTTAGACTTTTTTTTATACAAAAAAAGTCGTAGCTTGGGAAAAAAAATATTATAGATTTTAAAATTTAAAATTTAAATTTATTAGATGTTAATTAACTATATAAACCAATTGATCTAAACTCTAGGTACGAAATTTATTTAGACTTAGCTGCCAGTTAATGCAATATTATTGGATATTAATGCATGGTTGAATTCTAGTTTAATTAGTTCATGTAGTCACTTTTTAACAATGATATCCAGTAGTTTTAAGATTCATATCCCAATAATTATATTATCTTTTTTTATTTTCAAACTACAACCTTATTAATTTGTAAGAAAAAATATTAATGTATGGAATGAAAGTTTTTTATTTTATATTTAAATATTAGATTTAATAATAAATATATGTATTTTGTATTTAAAAATTAAATTTGAATTTTCTTTTTCCAAAAAAAAAAAAAAGAAAAGAAAAAAATTTTCTACTTTTTGTAAAATTTTGACTAGAAGTGTTCATATATCAAATCAAGTTTGAATAGAAAAAATTTTGCTTGCTCAGTCCGATCCAATCCAAAAAAAATTTTATTATTTAGAATATATTAAAATATTAAAAAAATATTTTAAATTAATGTTTATATACTTTTATAATTAAATATAGATAAAAATATTTTTTATTTTATAAATACTAATCCAAATTAAGATCAAATTATCAAAACTTTACTTCAAACTCCTCAATTTAAATTAAATTCTATCAAATCAGACAATAACCTAACTCGTTCGTAGGTCTATTTTTAGACCAAAGAAATTAACTCATCTACTTTTTCGATATCTATTTACACTCGTGAATCCCCCTTTCACTTATTTAATAACCCTTTATGCCAATGGTCCTTGTGTACTTTTTAATGGTTAAGGTGGCCAAATCGATTTTGAATTGCAACATCTTTTTGGGAGTTTGACTTCTGAAGTTAACCAGCTCAAAATTATATATGATTAAATAAAGTTTTATGGGTGAAAACGACAGTCGTAATCAATATTAATAATAAAAAAATATTTTATTGAGTTTAATGTTACTTAAATGAATTCAGTTTAGAAAAATAGACATAAAATAGAAATTAAATCTTAATAAACTAGTTAATTTTATTTTTAAATTATTTATATTTTCAATTGAGAAAAACAACCCAACAACTTTTTCCTCGCTGTAAGTTTGCCGACAATTGACATCTGTTGCCAACCACTTAATAACATGCTTTTTTCCCCTTTATGTGCCTTAATTTTTATAAAAAAAGAATAATTGTTTTCTTTTCTTCTTTTCTTTTCTCTCCTTTTTTTTATTTAATTTTTATAAGTAAATTACTTTTATAAAAAATAAATAATTTATAAATATAAAATATTTATTTACATTAATTTAATTAAAATATATATATGTATATATCTATGTATTATGTTCGTCGACTATAATTGTTGGAATCAAGACGACTCTTTCCTTCGTCATATCTATCGTGAAGTACTAGATTGGGCCTCTCCCCATTCTAGCTCAAGGGATCAAACTTGGTTCCTTGCAATGTTTATCAAACGCTACGAATAGCAGTTCGATCCTTTTCAAGATCGGATTGGCGATGAGATGCCGAATCCCCTATTTTGGTCAACGAGAGTTAGGTGGATAAAAGAGACGTAAAGAAAAAATAAAAATAAAAGAAAAATAAATACATGTAAAAAATAAATTTTATTTAAATAAATATTTATATTTGATAAATTATTTAATTTTTAAAAATGCATTCATTTATAAAAAGAAAGAAAAAAAAAAGGAAAGAAGAAAAACGAAAAGAAAATTTATTTTCATATTTTTATGAATTATTTAATTTTTTTATTAAATTTAAATTATAATATGAATTGTTATTTCCTGTCCTTTGTATTTATTTTAAAAGAAGGGAAAAAAAAGGTAAAAAGGAAGATTTTTATAAAATTAAAACAAATAATTTTTCATATTTTTATAAATAGTTAATTTTTATAAAATTATAATATAAATTTTTATTTATTTTTGTATTTATTTATGAAGAAGAGAAAAAAGACTATAATAAATGAATAAAGAAAAAAGCTTTTCATAAAATTAATATAAATAAAAATTTTAAATTTTATAAACTATATTACCATTTATAAAATTAATTTGAAATAGAATATAATTTATCATTTAATTTTTAGTTTATTTATAAATAAGATGAAAAGGAAATATGGAAAAAAAAAAAAAAAGGAACTAAACAGAAAAAAATTTTAAAAATTTTTGAAAAATTTAATTTGAAAATATATTTTATATTTTTATACATCAATTATTGTTTTACGAAATTAACCTCAAATTATAATATTAATTATTTTTATTTCCTGTATTTAAAAAAAAGAATAGAAAATTAAAAAATTGAAAAGAAATAAATGAAAAAAAAAGAAAAAAAGGCATGTGTCACCAATCGACTGGTGTGGCATGTCAACTGCTGACAAACTAATAGCATAGCTATCAAAAGACTAATTCATCAGAATAATACTCCATGATCTGTATTTTTTATTATGAATTTTGTTTTATTTATAAAATAAATCATTGTTTTAAATTATGATTTTATATTTTAGAAAAAAAGTCGTTATCTTAAATGGTAATTTTATTTATGAAGTCGTCATTTAAGATGAAGACTTCTCTTTTAAATTTAAATGGGATGAAAAAATGACGAGTCATTAAGCATTTTTCGAATTTATTATAATACTTGCAATTAAAAATTATATAGTTATTCTTTGAAGTTTAGGTCTAAAATGGTGGATGTCCTGAAGTTTAAGATTTACCGGTATTATTTACTCGAACATTTAAAAAAAATAAAACGTTATACTGATACCATCTCTAAGTTGAACCGTTAAAATTAATTTTATGGAATTTAGTAAAAAAAAATTAATTCATAATATTAAGTGTTTAGTTTTTATCATACAAATTTGATGTTTTATAATTTTAATGTAAAAAAATTTAAAATAACAAAAATAATTTTAAAAATAAAAAAGAAAAGATTTAAGTGTTTAAAAAAGATTCAATATTAGAAAGTATATAAGGATAAATCTACTAGTAAAAACTAAAAATGTTTCTTTTACTTTTATTAGTTAAAAGTGGAAAAATGGGTTTATTGAGATCCGATTTGCAAAAGTTAAGTTCGGATAAAAAGGTTAATGAAAGGTGGATTCAATTAATTAATATTCATAGATATCCATTAAATATTATTAAAATTATTATTTTCAAAATGTATAATTAATATATTATTTTTATTAAGTTAATTAAAGGGTTCGATTAATTTGTACTTAAAGATGCTATTTAACCATCAATTTTTTTTAAAAAAATTTTTTTATACCAAATTAATTATTTTTACAAAATTCAAAAATAACAATATAATTATATATTTTTTATATTTGGCAAGTTTTCATCAAAACAATTAATCAGTTGTATTTTTTGTCTCTGAATATTAATATCACAAATTAGTAAAGTTAATATTTCATTTATTCATATATTTTATCATATTATAATTACATTTAAAATATTTTATATTTATTTAAATTTTAATAATTTAATAAATCATATAATATAAATTTTAAAACATATATTTATATAATCTCATATTTTTAATACTTTTATATTATTCCCAAAAAGCAACAACAAACACCTAAAATTTTATGCCCTCGTCCTTTTAGGTTTTTTTATTAAAATGATATAATTTTTTTTTTATTTATGATTTTAGGTCGTTTTTAGATTATTTACTGAAATAGGTCAATTTTAAAAAGCTATTTAAAAATTGTCATTTCAAATACCGATTTTTCAACATGAAAAAAATTATAAAATTTAGTTGGAAAATCACCTAATCAAATAGCGATTTTCCAACGTCTAGTTGAGAAATCACCATTTGATTAGGTGATTTCGCAATTTCTTATAGGAAATTGATAAATAAAATATCGATTTCTCATCAATTTGTAAAACCGGTGTATAATCGTCAAATAAAATGACGATCCAACATTGTGTATTTTTTTTTAATTTTTTTTAACCGCATTCAAAAATCATCAAATCATCTGACGATTTAATATTTCATGCCACAGTTTGTAGGGCTTAGGTTTTATTTACATTCGAACTGACATGACTAATGTATGAAAATTAAATTTTTTTTTAAAATAAAATAAGTTGATAAGATTAATGCAAGATAATCAGATTTTTTCTGATATGAAATAAACTGATAAAACTAATGCATGCAATTAGATTTCTTCTGATACGAAATAAATTGATGAGACTAATGCATTACCTAGCCTTAAAACAAAAATTAAATTAAATTTCTACAAAAAAATTTTCAAACCTTTAAAATATTTAAATGCTTCAAAGTTAAATTCAACTTCTTCCTTGCAATCATCAAATGAACAAAAAATTAACTTGATTACAATAAAAATCATTTTAACCATTACTAAATAATTTATATTTAATAATAAAAATTGACAACACCCTAATATTTCAACCAAGAATATTAATACAATCAAACTAAATTGTATGATTTTAAGATGAATTATCTAAAATATCAAACATAAAATTAAAATAAATATTACGTATGATTAATTATAGTCAAGATGAATAACTTTTACAAATAAAAATAAAATATAATTACAAAAAAAAATTATATAATCATATCAAAACTACTAAAATATAATTACAAAAAAAAAATTATATAATCATATCAAAAACTACTTTTATGAATAAAATTAAATCAGTAAAAAAGTTTTAACTCGATTACTTAATTCTTAATAACACCTTAACTTGATTCTATTCTCTTTATAGAAAATTTTCTTCGTTTTATAAAATGAAATCGAAAGAGGGAGCTTCTTTTATAGAGAGCTCCCTCCATCCCCCCAACAAACATTGCTTAGAGCATTTGAAGGAAAAGTCGCAGGTAAAAATACTTGTGAACTTAGAGGGATATGACAGAAGTCATATCCCTTTGCAAAGGCTGCAAAAGCCTTAATCATAAGGGTCACAAGTATGTGACCTTTATAAGTTAATAAAAAAAATGCATAATGGTGGGAAATCGTCATTTCAAATGACGATTTCCTACCTATATGTTGAGAAATTTTTAACTAATACTCCAATTTTTTACCCCATTTTTGCAATTGGTGATAAATTGATATTTTATTTATCAATTTTTTTTGTAAGAAATTGAGAAATCGTCTAATCAAATGACGATTTCTCAACTAGATTTCTTATAAAATTTGAGAAATCATCATTTGATTGAACGATTTTTTAACTAAATTTTTTAATTTATTTTAGTGTTGAGAAATCATTATTAAAAAATGACGATTTCTCAATAACTTTTCAAAATTAATCTATTTAGATAAGTAATTTAAAAACGATATAAAACTGTAAATAAAAAAACTTTTATATTATTTTAATAAAAAAGTCCGCACTTCTAACTACTTTCCCTTCACGGCAAATATGAAGTAGCCAATTAGTGAGCCCCATGTGTCCATGTTTCTCGAAGCATGAGGACTTCTTTTTTCGTAGATTTCCTACCGACCATCCTAACCCACATCGGTGGGGCTTCAACCGATGCCTCACACGTGTAGGGTCTCGATTAAATGTCCCCCCCATTCCCCTCCGTCCAACTCCATCGCCATCAAAAGAAAGCGTCCGTCAGGTCCACCAAAACCTTCCATGGATTTTCCATAGTTTCCGGGCCCCACCCTGAAGTGGACGTTTTTCTATACGTCGCACCTGATCGGGTCAAAAAGAAATGGGTCCCACCACCGATATTAACTATTATTTTTAATTTTTTTAGAAATTTTTTGGCTTTATTCTCTGTCTTTAAAAATTGGTAAAAAAAAAAAAAAAAAGCTTTTATTCTCTTGTTAAAGGACAGAGACGTGGGTTGTGGGGCCCATGCTTTGAGAGGGAAGAAGCGTTCATGACATTGACAGCACGAATATGTCCATGTTTTCTACCCTGATGATGTTACACGTGTACAGTGTATCAGTGGCACAACGTTGCACGTGTCAGTCACCTGCTGATGTCTGTGAGCCTTTTCTGATTTGGATTCTGCAGATAACCCCATGTCCACCAGAGGCAGGGGGGCCTCTCCACAAATCTATTTGGGAGAATTCAAAAAATGAGAGATAATTATTAAATAAAAACAAAAATAAAAAAATAATTTAAAAAAAATAATTATTAAAATTATTAATAAATTTATATTTTTTTATTATCTTTCTTTTGTAGTGCATATCCTTTTTAAAAGGAGAGTCGATTTTCTTTTGATGGAAATCAACTCTTCCTCGTATATATATAAATTTTTATATATAAATTATATAAAAATATATAAATTATATAATTTAAAATATTATTTAAAAATAATAAGGCATTAAAAAATATTTTTATTAAATCTTGAATTATTATTTAAAAATAATAAAAAATAAAAATATATTTTTTATTAAATCTTAAATTATCATTTATAAATAATAAAAAAATAAAAATATATTTCATATTAAATTTTAAATTATTATTTAAAAATAATAAATAATAAATATCTTATATTAAATCTTAAATTATCACATATTGAAGAGAGTCAGTTCCCTTATAAAAGAATCAACCCTCTCTTTTTATATTATATATGTTTTATACATATTACATATTTATATATTAAATATATTTATAATAAGATAAAATATTATAT
>JBBYHK010000006.1:12493746-12506263 GCA_038382065.1 Adansonia grandidieri | reverse complement strand
AAATAAATTAAATCATTTTCTTTTCCAATGTAACCCGTCAGCCATGTCTGTCTACTCAAAATTTTATATCCAAATTTTCTCCAATTATAACCCATTTCCTTTCTCTTTAGTATTCTAACTCCTAAAGTTGATTGAATAGCAGCTCAGTTGATGATATAATGCTATTAATAGTTTTATTTTGGAAGTTTTAGATTCGAGAGAATTTGAGCATGCCTATTTAAATTAATTAATTAAATAAAAATTAAAAATTTTAGTAAATTAAATATATCCATTCTTGATAAAACTAAAAGTCTTATCTTATGACATGTATAACTGGAACTCTTTACTTTAGGGATCAAACGGATGATTGTCATTGAATAAAGCTGATGCCTTGGTCTTTTATTTTTATCCTGCCAAAAAGCAACCAATACGTCGTTTGAAATTGTTTTTATGAGAAGTGGCCACATTATGTGATCCATGGCGAAAGGTTTTGGAGTTATTTCTACGTCCCTGGAGACGTTGTTAAATGTCACTTATGGTACGTTTAATTCACTTAAATGATATAAAATTATAATGAAATAACTATTCTATTAAAACAAAATAGAGTTGAAATAAAATGAAGTATTGGAATTATTTTCAAAATACGTGAAAGAAATAAAGAATTAAATGATTGAATAATCAATTAATGGTAAATTAGCATAAAGAAGCTACATGATAGCTTTAGATAAGTTCCAAACAATGGAAATTGATTTAAAGATTAATTGAAAAAGCTTTGAGGTCATATCTCATAAGTATTAGAATGAAAATAAGCTTCTATTATAAATTAGAGGGATTCGTATACCCATGTGAGGGGATTCGAGTATAAGGTTTTGGAATGTATTCCGTTAAAGTTTACAAAGAGGGATCTAAATCCCTGAGTCAAGGATTCGAATCTCCTTGTTCAAATTTTGATAAGTTCATCTATAATGACTAGTTTCATTCCAACATTAGTCATACCTTTTTAGAGATTGCTCTTTCACTTATAAAAGATTGCTAATAACGCCTATTAAGAGCCAATAACGTGTTGGTTGGATCAAATAACACAATTGAAAAGTCACAATTCTTGATCAAATTTGTATATATAGAGATCAAAATTTCTAACACCATAATGATGATGAAATGGATTATGAAATGATTTAGCATTGCTCTTCAATTCTTATCATTCCCAGTTAGAGCAAGTCTTTTAGACTTAGTTTACTGCAAAAAACTAAATATAAGAAAGATGATTTTGCCGCTTATTAAGGAGTGTTTAGTGATTTGATTTCGTTAGTGCAAAGTGATTTCAAACATTGGCTTCAATATGTCATATGGTGATTTTGACAAACTACTCTTGCATGCCATATATGGTGGGGGTGAAATATGCCTGAAGGAAAATGGCATTTACAGCATGCCTTAAAGCTCAATTCTCTTAAGATTTGACTTTCCTATTTTATACCCACTAAAGCTCTCCTAAAAAAAATTTCTGTAATAATCTTTAGGCATATTTTGCCAATTTTCTAAATGGTGAATTAAAGTAAAATGGTGTATATGGAATAGTCTAAAAGGTTATGGATTCCAAGACAACAATATGAAATATGTAAATTAGTTAAGTTCTTAATTAAGTTAGAAGTTCTTTAGCAATGACATCATATTTGAAGATGTGATTTTGGCTAGTGATATCTATATGGTAAATACTATTGTAAGATCAACAAGTTGTTACATTTTGATTATATGAAGATAACATGTTAAAATTTGGTATGGATCAAGAAATATTAAAAGTACCAAAAGGTTTTTGCATAGCATTTTTGCTATGACACGCATACAATGATTGTTGTGGATGTGATTTTAGGAATAAGAATAAAAGGTCAAGTTATTATTTTTATAGGTGGCAATTGTGCAAGTTCGGGCGTGTTTAGGTCAAGTCATTTCAAGTTCAAGTTCTTCAAAGTTTGGGGCAATTCAAGTTTAGGCCTATTCGGGTTTGGGTTCTTTAAGGTTCAAGTTTGTTTGGGTTCGGATCAATTAGGGTTTCGGCTTTTTCGATTTTAGGCCTTTTCGGGTTTGGTTCAGGTTTGGTTTTGAGTATATTTACATCATCTTTTATTTTATTTTATATAGAATCATTTTTAAGTAATTTTGAATTCTAAGCCCAAATTTGAATTTGGCCCAACCCGATATGAAAAAAAAAATCATAGTTCGATTCATGGGCCAAGCCACAGGCCCAAAAAATTTTGAATTCTAATCTGAGGTCCGAATTCAGCTCTGCTCATCCATTTAGGTAAGAATCACTGTTCTTAATATTAAAAAAAGTTATTTTTATATTAATATTTACATAATTTAAATAAAAATATATTATTTTATTTAAAAACACTGTTTTTGGTCGAGTCTGCTTGAAACATAAATCTGAGACTTGGGCCTAATCTTGCCAAGCTTCTCGGGTTGGGTGGGTTGCTCGGCCTGTGGACAAGTCTAGTTGCTAGTCTAAGTCTAACATATGTTTTTTTATTTCATTTTTGATATGGTATTATCTATAACAACTTTCATGTTTTGTAATTTACCTTATTATTTTGTTATACTATTATTAGACTCTAATTATTATTACTTAAAATAAGTATAATTTTCAAATGAGCACTTAAAATTTATTACTAATATATATAAAAATTCTTAATATTCAATGAGCTTAACTAATTAAATTAAAAGCATTTGATAAATGGATGATGTACCTTATTGACAATGCTTTCGAAGCTCATGATATGATTTATTTTTTTAATAAATTATTATTTTATCATATATAGAAAAGCTCAAGGGTCGAGCCAGTCCAATTGGGCCTAGGCTTGGGCTCTCATATTTTTGTTCCAACCCAGTCTGGCTCGACCCGGCTTGGAACAATAATTTTAAATTAAAGTAATATATATTTTAATTAAATTTAATAATAAATATATAAATATTAATAAACATATTTTTTAATATGATGAAAAGTAATTCTGGTCTAAACAAATAGGTCTGAGTATATCAAATAAGGGCTAGGCTTAGGATTTTAAAAAAATTTATGGCCTGGCCTAACCTATGAACACTTTTAATCATATATAAAATATAAATTAAGTTTTTAATATTTAATAAAATTATTAAAAAAATATTAAAACAAAATTGATAATTAAAGTTTTTGCTTTATAAAAAATTATTTAACTATAATTTCATCAATTTTATTTTTAGTATTAAATTCTGGTTCGGGTTTCTTCGGGTTCAAGTTCTTTTAGGATTGAGCTATTTTGGGTTCGAGCTATTTTGGGTTCAAGTTTTCTTAGGGTTAGGCCATTGACTTTTTGGTTAAATCATATTCGCTTAGGGTTCAATTCGAGTTCAGGCTTGAGTTTTTTTGAGCTGGTTTTGGGTTTGGGTTCATTTTGCGACCTTTAATTATTTTCCAAACTTCACTATATTAAGAGATTTTAAAGAATCAATTACATAATTGTGCAATGGATGCAACACTATATGATATTTAAATTTTTAGTTGCACAATGGAATATGCAAAAGTAATAACATTTGATGTATGTTCTTATATACTCAATGTTGGACGTTAATTTTTTGATTGTAAAGGTTAGTAGATACACAAAGGACCCGAAATAAATTACATTGGATGGTCTAAAGATATTCATAATAATTGCATTTTAATGTTATATATTACCTTCAAAAAGAAAAGAATAGACCTATGCAAGTTTGATTACCAACATGGAAGAAAAACTAATCCAGAAGTAGATTGTTTTTCATGAATAGTAAGGGTAATGGTTCTTGAAATTCAAAGAAATAAACTACATTAAAAGATCTACTATAGTTGCAAAATTTATAACAATCGAATATGGCAAGTAAAGAATTGAGAATGTTAAAAGTTCCTTTACGGCTTGAATTAATGTCTTATGAGTTTTTTGTGATAGTGAAGTTTCACTATCAAATGGCTAAATGCTAAATATATAGGATATCTAAACACATTAGTTGAAGCATCGCTACGCATATGAAAATAAATTTGGCAAAGGGTGCACCATGTTTGGTCAAGAAAATGAAAGCTTAACAATTCATTAGACAAAAGGAATTGTAAAGAAATGGTCTAGAAATTCCAAGGGGATGGTATTCAAGCCTATTTTGCTAAGTCGCATATGATAAACCTCAACTCTATACTTAATAGGACATTAAGTTTTGAGTTTTAAAAGTTTAAGTACATCATATAAATGTGGTTTCAATCATTAATGCATTCTTTTCTTCCTAAGTTTAGACACCCCATTCTAGCCAAGCCAACATTCAAGGCAACATATGTCATCATTTGAGGCACCATCACGATCATTTGGATGAGCATGGATTGGTTCCCCATCATTCTTAGCTTAGGTAAAAGGTTTAAAGAGTAAAAGGTGTGTAAATTTCAAATTTTTGCATGTAGTTATCAATACATAGCCTTTGTGTATTGATACAGGGCACCCATGCCATCTAAATTCCACAAGTTGTATTAATGCACATAGGGCTTATGTTGATACATTTGCTTAATATATCGATACATTGATCAAATGTATCAATACAAGGCTTAAAAATAGCTAAAATTTGATTTTTAGACAAAATGTATCGATAAATAAGTGACTATATTGATATATTTTAGAAATGTATTGATACAATCTTCATTGTATCAATACATTTTGGGTTTCTATCCAGATGTATCGATACAATATGAATGTATTGGTATATCTAGGCAAAATTACCTAGTTTGTGGAAATTTTCAGCTTTTGCATCCTTAGGTCAAATTTTGGATTTACATGTATTTGGCACCAACAATCATCCAAATTCATATCGGCTTTATCATTGGATTGGACTTAATTTATTTTTGAAGTCTAAAACAACTACAAAATGGGACATTTTTATAAAATACATAGCTTGTTTAGGGGAAAAACTAGACTTCCTCATTTGTAGGCTACATGAAGCAGTGTACTCTACTACCTTAGCTACTAAAACTAATGAAAACAAAGACAGCAGAGCATAGTACCTAGAGCTATCCCTATGGTACAGGAGGAAAACCCCATAATGCCTTATTTTTTGCTCCTAAACCTTTGATTGATCATTTGATTACGAAAGAGCCAATTGTGGCTTAGCAAAAGGGACTTTCTAGAGTAACTTATAAACCGCATTTCTCAAAAACAACTCTATGTTTTTGTAGCTCTTCCAATAGTCCTCCAAAACCCTTATTTCCTACTTTCTTTCATCACCAAACTCCTTTGCATCTATAGTGCTACTTGAAAGCTTATTTTTGCTGGTCATTCTTACTCATATATAGCAAGTAAAGGAAAGAAAAGTGAGTCAAAAAGCTAAAAACATAGAAAAACCATAAGAACACAAAAATTATAGCTTTAAGTAGACAATGAAAAAATTTTTTTGCAAATTTTGTTGGTATATTTTCTAAACCTTTCTCTTTATTTCTTTTCATATACACATATCTCATGCCAACTTAGGTAGCCAATCTTCATGAAACCATGACCTTTATATAAAACATGCATCTTTGAGCTTGTTTTGATAATATTTTGAGTTTATGATGCCTTGATGTTGCTTGAGTGCTTCAAAAATCATATTTTTCTTAATCTTAGAATAGCCACTGTTTCATTAATTCTTGGCATTCTTTACCATCATTCATGCCTAATACTCGATAAGACATTATTATTTTAAGATGCTTTGATGGTCTATTAAGCTTGATGATGTTTGTTTGAGTTTGATGACATAAAAATCATATATTTGGTGCTATAAAAATTTGCCATCACTTATTTCATTCCATGGAAGCATTATCTCACATGTATATACCATCTTTTATGTTAACATGAGCATTTTCTTGATTGCTCATGCATTTCTTTGCTTTTCTTGCCTTTTTAATATGCTTTATGTGATAAAAATATTGCCTTATTGTTGCTCCATCTTATGTTTGTCATAGATGCCATGCTTACACGCTTTACATGATTTAAAAATGCTTTCTTGATGCCTTTATTTGGTTTTTGTTTGCTGAAAAAGCCTACTTTCAAGAGAACCCCCAAGTTAATTCTATGTTACCTCCAATAAATAAAGATTAACATCGATTTAATGTTTTCACTAATTGATTTTCCAATCTTGAGGGAAAAAAATCAAACTTTCCATGTTTGAATTCATGGTAAATGAGATTAAACATTTTGAATTTCAAAATAAAATATTTTTTAACTTGTTTTAAAATGTTTATGGCTTAATTATGAGGTTTCATACCCTTTGTTAGTGACTTAGTTAATATGTTGTTCCATCATCCCAAACTCTTTCAGGATTGTGCGAATAAGCTTGTGGAGCTATGTCATTGACCTTATTTGTTATAGGCATTTAGATGTCCATAACTTGAGCCTAGTCTTGGAAAACTTGAAAACTGAAAAAGCTTATTTGTTTTGCCTTAGCAGCATTGTAATCCCGACTTGAAAAATCATTTTTGAGCCTTAAAATTGTTTCTAGAATTTTCTGATCTTCCTTGAAAATGCATCAAATTCACTTTCTAACAATGTCTCGTTTGCCCTCAGATCATTCTGGATGAGGGATTTATGACATTTTGAACCTTTGTTATCTGGAACCCTTAGAATTAGCAATTTATATTCTGTTTGGGCCATTTTAGCCCACTAGATATTTTCTAGATTTTAAAATATTTTTCTAAAAAGTTTATGAAATTTCCTTTCCAGAAAGTTATCGTTTATGATTTGATGATTGCGAAGGAATCCAAGGTGATTTTTCAAAGTTTATTATATCCTCTCCTCTGCACATGCTACCAGTGCTGAAGCAAACATAACTTCAAAAATTAATTCCACCTAGGAATCAGTTTTTTGGGTTTTTTGACACTTTTATGTTAATCCTTGTTGAGTTAACTTTCTAACGATACCTCATTTAGCCCCTGAAGCCTTTGAATAAACTTGAAATAAATTTGGGTAGGGCAATAACAAAATGGTATCCTATGGTTTTGTACTTAAAGATTCAATGAATTTTCTCAAACCACTTTTTGAGGCATTCGAATGCCTCAAAATGCATTTTATTAATTCCATATGGATTCGAGTGTCACAAAACAAGTCCTACAAGATTTAGATCAAGGCAAAACAAAAAATTAATTTTATCTATTATTTGCATTATCGACTTTAATTTTAAAGTACTTATTTTTATTAAAGAATATATTTTTCTCCAAAATTACTAAAATATTTGGCTTTGGGGATACTCTAAACCCTCATTCAAAAGGATACTCCAACCCTACTTGTACGAACTTCATTCAAGTTTCAAAATCACTAAAATTTTTGTCATTGGGGATACTCTAACCCCATCCTCTGAGGGGATATTCAATCCTCACTTTTCGCTAAAAATATCCAAATTCTTTCTCTTAAACTTTCTTGGGCCTTTTAATCAAAACCTCCTTTTTCTATACCATAAGTCACCATCGAGTCCAAATGCATTTCAAAATTGTCATCTCGGTTATTCCTCAATAATAGAAGATAATTACGAGATACATTTTGATCGTCCCTCTTTTCTATGCTTTCATGTGTTTATTTTTAGGCAATTCTATTACATTCTTTTTCATCTTACTAAAATGTTTCATTTCGTGATGCCCATTCTGCATTCATCTTTTCAAATCATTTTTGAAAATTATAAGGCAATGCTCCATATCTGTATCTCTCCAATACTTGGCAAGGAATATTCCATTTCCAAAATTAAATTCTTAGATCATTTTCCTAAAAAATCTTTATGTTCCCTAGGTCTCTGAGGTGCAAACGAGATTAAAAATTTTCTTTAATACTCAGGTTTATAATTTTTAGACAAAATTCATGCATTAAGAGGGAATTATGTAAAAATAATGACAAGTCAAAACCAAAAAAATAATCCAAACTAACGTAAAACATGGTTAGCAAGTACTGATTTCGAGAATTACGAGGGTGCTAATCTTTCCCCATGCCTAACCAATTCTTGAACACAACCGATGAATCTTTGGACCACGTAGACCTTGAAATCGATTTTCGAGTTTCTTAACTTGGAATTTCATTTTCAATAGGTATCTAATCATGCCTGGCCTAAATGATTGGTGACGACTCTAAGTTTTTAGCCACTTCGTTGTGGCCATGAAAGACCGATTGGATGAGTGATTCATCTTGTAGTCCTTCCTTTTGCCATCATCTCACTATGCCCAATCCAAATCCTGATCAAGGGATATAACAAAACATATTCCTTATTAAGTCATGTGCATCACCATCCAAGCGATTTCGGTAGGGGCACATCCCGACGCTAAGGTTACTCATGTGCTTAAAATCATGTGAAAAAGGAAGGTTGAGTTGATTCTGTTAATGAATCCATAACATGTAAATTAAAGTGCTGAAATGCTTTATACAGTAACATTTCTGATGGAGTTCATCTATCTGAATGGAAATGGTGCTGCTTTTAGGAGCAAAGGCTTGGACTCTTGAGCAATCATGAAAGGATACAAGATACATAGCCAATTATAGTGTCGAACCCTGCTACACCACTTTTTAATAAGTTTTGAAATTCTTTGTGGATTAATGCATATGTCAAACTTGCTTTATTTTGAAAAATGGTAAGGGATTGGTGGAAATATTTTCAAAATAAGTGAAAGGAATGAATAATTAATTGATTGAATAATCAATTAATTGTAAACTAGCACAAAGAAGCTATATGACAGTTTTAGATAAGTTCCAAAAAATGGAAATTGATTTAAAGATCAATTAGGGAAGCTTTGACGTTTATGAGATTCACATCTCATGAGTATTGGAATGAAAATAAGCTTCTATTATAAATTAAATAGAGGGATTCATACATCCATGTGAAAGGGATTTAAATACGAGGTTTTGCAATGTATTCTGTTAAAGTTTACAAAAAGGGATAGAATCCTCTGAGTCAAGGATTCAAGTCATCTTATTCAAATTTTGACAAGTTCATCTATAACAACTATTTCTTTTCAACATCAGTCATACCTTTTTGGAAATTACTTTTTCACTTATGAAAGGTTGCCACTAGCACATATTAAGTACTGAAGATGGGAACTTAATAAAATGATAAGTTGTTAGATTAAAGAACAACACAACTCTTGATCAAATCTCTATATATAGAGAGATCAAAATTTCCAACAAGATAATGATTATGAAATAGGGTATGAAATGATTCAGCATTGCTCTTCCTTTCCTATCATTCTCAGTTAAAAAAAAAGTTTCTTAGACTTAGTTTACAACAGAAAACTAAGTATAAGAAAGATGATTTTGCTTCTTATTAAGAAATATTTAGTGGTTTGATTCTATTAGTGTAAAGTGATTTCAAACATTGGCTTCACTGAATCTTAAGGCAATTTCGACAAACTCCTCTTGCATACTATCATGGTGGGTCGAAATATGCCTAAAAGAAAGTTGCATTTGCAACACACCTTGAAGTCAGATTCTTTTAAGATTTAAATTTCCAATTTTATACCCACTGGAGTTCTCCCCAAAAATTTTCTCTAACATGAAAAAGTTATAGCAATAGTTTAGTTTAATGGAAAGAAACTTTATGGGATTCGAACCCCTAGTGCATTTTTTTATATTCCACACAAGGCTGAAATTGTCATTTAGTGGAGGCACTTAATGGCTATTCAGGGACTTCGCAAAATAAGGTCGAAATCAGCTATTTTGCAAAATGGGTATGCAATGAACCAAACAGTCTTGTCACTGTAACACGTTGTATCAACCCGTACTGGAGTAGCTATTATGGTGAACCAAACATGTTGTTAAAGATGAGTATTGTCGTAAAGATTCAGGGGTTGCTCTGTGAGATCGATGCTATAGTCATCGTTGCACAAATCAAATACTTTACTTAGATAAATCCGGCAATGTTAAATGTGATTATATGAATATTGTATAAAAAATAAAAATAGACTTGACTCGAATAGACAAATGTCTCGATAATGATATAAAAAATATATGAACATAATATGAATATATGAATTGTTAGTTCTACTAATAATAACTAAGATAAAGAAGTCAAACTGCATGGTAAACAACGTCCTGCCAAACAAAATTTTTCAGATTATGGCAATTAGTTTTACTGAAACTGGGCAGAACACAGTAGCGGGGGCGTTTCGGGCTGGGGTTTTACGTGGGATAGTTTTGTGAATGTTTTCAGCAAGTGATGGTTTTAATAACATAAAAAATGATAAATGACTTTATATAATTGAAATAGGCACAGAGACTGATGTATGGTAAATCTTTTCCCATAATTTGCAATGTTATAAACTAACTTTGACTCCATGCCATTCACGAAGCATCAAAGTTTATAATTGATATAAACAAATTAATAATTTAGAGTAATTAGAAATGCTTTAAAATAAAATAAAAAATATTTTAATATATATAATGAAATCATTATTCAACTTTTCAAAAAAAAAAGAATTCATTGGGAGGATTATTCAAACTTAATATTGCATTAGATTTTAATGCAAATTTGCCGTACAAAAATCATATGAAATATTTACAAACTTGCAATGGCGGATGGTTTCAAAAGCATGAGGTGACCATAGCTCCCAACATTTTGAAAAGCCCTGTGCACATGTACAGTTATACATATATTTTATGTTAATTAACCCTAAATTGATCTCAAAATCCGAATATCACTTTATTCAATTTTCCCATAATTTATTATTTGTTTGTTGGACTTGACTAAACATTAATCATAAATCGCACTCTTAATTCCTTACGAGTGTGCTCGCAAGAGAAATTTTAAAATTTTAGAGAAATTTATCATTTCAAACTATTAGTCTTTGTAATTGTATTTTTTGGATAAAAATTTTTTAAAAAAATTTAAATATTAGAGATTTAATAAAATAAAAATAATTATAAACAATAATATTGCAAATAAAATAAGAAAAATATGCAATATAAATATCATAAGATTTTTAAAAGGTATAGATATTCCTAATAAGCTAAAAATTAAAAATTAAATTTTAAATTAAATTTTTGTAATTAAAATTGAAAACATAATAATCGCATTAAAAAAGGAAATATAATGAGTGCTAATGTCTTAGTTAAAAAAAAAAAAATCAAGGAATTTCACAAATTTCACTTCTAGAGGGAATCTAAAAAAATGGAATTTAAACCATTTAAAATGCCTTAATCAAAGTCAAAGAATTTTAAAAAATTTTAATTTTTGTTTTACCAAGTAAAGAAATTTCATCCTGGAAATTTGAAAATCTCACTGCAAATTAATTCCCTCATTAAAATCCCTTATCCAAACACTCCCTAAAAAATTTTGAAAGTGAAAATAATTTGAAAGTCCTTTTATATTTACTCATTCATTTTATTTTATACTCCTTAAAATGAAATGTCATGTAGTACTATTGTTAATTTTATAATTTATATGTTGGAAGTTATGCATAATATGAATTCATGTAACATGTATTTTCTTCTTAATTAGCTCATTAATTTAAACCTAAAGTTATGTAAATTTATAGTTTTATTTTAATATTTTCTCATATCTAAAATTCTATTTTTTTATGTTATTAGTAAAACTATAGAGCTTATTTAGTGAAAAAGAATAAATAAAATTAATTTAGTCCCTACAAAACTCAATGTTAAGATCCACCATTGCAAACATAACTTGGTTTTTTTTTTTAAGAAAAAAAAAAGGTAAAATCCAACTGTATGCATTAATATTACATATCCAAGATTTTGGTGAACATAATCACCATTTGAGTAAAACAAGTAAAGGGTTTGCTTAACGTATTTATATATACGGGTTTATGATCATTTAATTACTATATCAAAAAAATCTTGCATTTCATTCGCCATGTCTCAGATCAAAAAAAATAATAATGTACTGCAGTGTTTTCCCTTAATTATCACTTTAATCTATGTCTATTGGATTTTGTTAGCATTTTTTTAAGTAAAATCTATAGATTCCATTATCTATTTATATATTATTATAAGGGAAAACTTAGCCAGCGCTTAATAGACACTTGTTAAGATTCTCAAAATGGAATAAAAATGCACTTATTATATTACTTTTTCTTTTTAATTTCATGAAAGTGATTAATTTGATGTATATATATTTTTTGTAAAAGTTTAAGATTCTTACCCGTTAACCAGACTCCCATTGTAAAACCTTTGACTACATTGGTGTACGTGTTAAGTGACACCACTCAATTGATAAAGTTACAAAAGAACCCCAATAAAATTTTAAGAATAACTATAAAATAAAGGGTGTTGTTGTATCTTTTCCTTTAAAATAAAATATTACTATCTTTAAAATAAAAGGTTTGTTCATTCCTCCTACATCATAGTACACAAGCATATTCATTAGATTCTCCTCTAGCGTACGGAAAGGAGAATAGATGATCTGATATTTTAGAAGGGGGTGAAGTAGCTTTGTCTTCTGAGATGTTAGCCTCTGTTGGGGCCAATGAAAAACCTATTGGGTGCAAATTCCTATGCTTTCTGAGGTGTTAGCCTTACATGGACTTGAAAAATATTCTCGC
>JBBYHK010000006.1:12473313-12486859 GCA_038382065.1 Adansonia grandidieri | reverse complement strand
TTGTCTTGGTAATGAGACATCCGTTTCCCTTTTTATTAGTTGCAAGTAAAACTTGTAATTGACATCAACATGACATTTGTCGGTTAAAGAAAAATAAAAACTCAAACCAATTGCTTGTATTTGTAATTGTCTAGCGGTTTTATTATTGTAACGTTAGCTAGTTTTTTTTGTCAATTTTTAATGAGGTATTATCACTGGACTCAATAATACCAAACTTAATTAAAGATGACAATGGATAGTGCAAATTTGAATATTTGTAATTATCTGATTTTTTTTTTTTTGTAAATTCAAGTAGTGCAGATTCAGATAATATTCGAATTTAGATATTATAATTACTATCCATAATGGATTTAGGGCGGATCCAGATATAAACTTTTGGATATATATTATCCAAATCTGCAGTACACATGCGGATAATAGATTTGGATGTCCAAATCCACTATTTAAATTTGTTTTTGTAAAATATTAAAAATTTATGCTCTATTTAAGAATCGAACCTTGGTCTATTGAATTCAGATTTTTTTATCGATTCGTATATTCGACAGATAATGTTATTTAATTCGAATTTAAATTTAGATAGTAATGTACGGATTTAATACGGATTCGAATTTTAAGCTAATTTTGTAAACCAGAATATTATAAAATTTACAGATATCCAATCCGCTGTATTTCTAAACTTAGTCAAGAGTTACATATATAGTATGGATATAAATTCTTTTTTGGCTTGCATCCAATTTGAAAATATGGTTATATTATTAATAATATTTTTAAAATAAACTTGATTTAAATGATTATATTGAGTTGAAACTTAAACTTAGGATCAGTTTGTTTTGAAGAAATTGTTTCCGAAAAATATTTTTTGAAAAATGTAAAAAATTTCAAAAAAATTGAGATTTATGATGTTTGAACGGTGCAATAAAAAATGTTTTTTTATTTTTAAGAAAATCCATTTTATTTTGAAATAATAATATTGACATAATTATTAAAATATTAAAACTAATTATTAGTAAATTCAAATATTAAAATAATTCAAATATTAATATTTTAATAATAATATTTAATACTAAAATATTATATTAATAGTAAATATTTAAAATAATACTATTTATTATTAATAATTATTAAAATATAAATATTTATGTTTAATAATGTTCAAAATAAAAAATTTAAAAATTATAATATTAAAATAAGTTTATACTAGTATTTAAAAGGCGCACTCTTCAAACAAAACAATCACATAGAGCAATTGTTTTCGGTAACAGCAACCAATCGATTATAAGGGCTGGGAGGACAAAGGGCTTTTTAGATTTTTCTTTAAAAGATAAATATTTCTTATTCATATAATAATATTTACATGTTCGTATATTTATGTCATATTCATGTTATTTTTTATTGTATTTTAATTATTTTGCTATATTGTATTAACGTCATGTCTCAATTCATCTTTTATTTTGCACAATTTGATATTATGATTCATTGTAGAGACAATGTTGTATTCATATTGTGTCTTAATTCATAACATATTTTGCATAATTTATTAATTCAATGTAGAGAACAAATTGTGTATTCATACATGTTCGTTTATTATAAATTTATATAAATGTTTACAAGTTAATAATTTATTCATTTAACTTTTGACGTGTTTGTATATTCATATTGTATTCATGTTATTTTTGTGTCATATCATATTTTAATTATTTTCTCATGTTGAGTTTGTGTCATTTATCAAATCATCCCATATTTTGAGTAATTTGTTATAGTAATTTGATTTTAACTCCAAATTCATTTCATTAAAATAAAAAATATAAAAAAATAATTTAAATAAATGATAATTATTTAATATAATTTAACTTAAATTTACGTAATTTTTAATTTAATTAAACATTTATAAATATTAGAAACTTCTCAGCAAGAAGAATAAAAATTCTAATTAATTTAAAATTCAACAACTTGAATAAAAATTTTGTACTGTGCTTGCACAGCTTGAGATGTATCAGTCACTAATAAAATCAGAAATACAGCATGATTATCAACTAAAACTAGTAACAGCTCTGCCAAATTAGACGTTCATTTACCTTCAGTTAAGTTACTCTGGTTACACTATTATACTGTTTGAATACATTATTAATATTTTGTAAATAATATTTTTAATTATAACCTTTTTTACGTGAATTTTAATTAAAATATAAGAAATAATTATGTTTATATTCAATTTTTCTAAAAATAATAAAAAAAACCCAATAATAACCAATTGAATCTCATCTGTTGGTTTACTATTCTTAATTGTGCCAGTTTAAGATTATAATTAGAAGTATATATTTCTGATTAATTAACTCTTATAATAATTAACGAAGGATAAGTTTTTTAAATCTAAAAAATATTTATATATAATTATTTTATGATTTAAGGATTAAATGATTTAAATTTGAAAACCTTGAATAGGGCTGTTTTTTGGTTTATATTAGCTAAACTTTTAATTTTTTCAAAACATACTCATATATGAAAGATTTTTTTGAATATAAATATAAGTATATAATTCTTAAAATATATAAAAAAGTTTTAAAAATTAATCATACATACTAAAAACACGTATTCATATCTAATAGTTGTTCTAAGCCCGAATAACATAGGTGTCAATAGATCAACTGGCTTCCAAGAAAAAAAAAAAAAACCTTGCACGGCAACTTCCCTTTATTTTTTGTTTCCTTCAATAGTAGTTTATATATAATCCATTCCACAATTTTGAGGGTTTTTTTTTTTCTTTCGTTGGGTTTATGGTAAATTTCCAATATCTCGCAATTAAAAATTTAATTCGGTATTCAGACAATCGCACTGCTCAAGTAAGAGTTAAATTTGAGTCTTTAATTAATCCATTTTCCTTTCCCGGATTACTTTAGATGTTAATCAACCTTTGTTTTTCTCGTAAACTTCCCAAGAATTTGCTTATTTCATGTACTACAAATTTGCAAGGTCATAGTATTAAAAACATATAATTACTTAAGTTCCCATAAAATAAAAAACTGAAAACAACTTCCATAAATTATACAGAACAAAAAGCACCGTGTCCATTATTCCACCAGGTTAAGCAGAATTTTGGCATGCCATTGATCGGAACATCACTTGAATAAACAGTTCGATAACAAGAATCAGTTCCTCAGTTTTATTTAATTAGAACATGCGAGGGTGTTTAGAATCTTCAAACCGATATACGACTAAGGAGAAAGAAAACCAACCTTAGATATCCTCGTGGGCTAGTTAGGGGTTACAACTGAATTCTTTTGATTTGCAAAAAAAAAAGGCTGTGCCATGGCGAGAATCGCGTACCTTTCATCAAGCTCATCTTCGATATCTTGAAAAGCAATCATCTAGGCTAACAGAATCATAGAAGCCTGGTGTTATATGAGCCACAGTTTGAGCATTTGTGATACAGCCAATGGAATGGAGCAGTTCCTTTTTTCTCACAGTCATTGCATAGTATTTCCTGGAATATAAGTTCTATTCAGTCAAAGCACAAATGAGTTCAATTTTAATACACTTGCTTTGGAAGTAGGCAAGAGATTGCCAAATGTTGTTTATTTATTTATTTATTTTGATACACACTAAGAAGTATTTGTATGGAGTTCAATAATTTCCTTGTTAGTGAATAAGATAATTTCCCAAAAACCGATTCCATAACATTAGAAGAAGAGTAAATATGATAGGGACAAATTAAGAACACGATGAACCTGAGTTCGGCCTTGATAATCATCTGGAAATTTCTCTTCAGCCAACAATGCATCCAACATCCTAAAATAGACCTGCAAAACACCGCTAAAGGTTTAAGGATCAATGAACTCCCCAAAGCATCAAGTCATCACCATTAACTAGAGACAGTTCCGATGCACTTGATATAATCAAATTAAACCAGCAGGTAATCTGAATTTCCAATGTCATTGTTGTTATCATGGCAAAAAAATAAAAAATAATAAAAAAAAACAAATAAAAGTTGAAGTATATTAGTGGCTACTATGCTCTTCATCTGAATTAATAGTATTGACATGGTCACACTGAAGATTAACTCAAATTCAAACATGGATCAATCTCATACATACGAGAGGCACTAATTACAGCGAAATGATGTAAAGTGATATTTCCTCTTTCTTCCCCTTAGCAGCAAACTCCAGAAAGAAAAAAAACATCTTTTGGATAATATTTCATTTTCCAAGCATCCCAATTACCAAGTAATTGAGACTAACAAGGAGGGTGCTAATTATAGGATAAACAATGTCACTACAGAAATGTTTTCACTCTAAAACAATTTGTTTTAAGCATTATACAGATGAATTATTGATTTTGATTCCCAACAGGTTCAATCTTCTTCCTTTTTCCTTTTTTTAATAATTTTATGAACCAATCGATGTAGGAGATCACAAACAGGTTTTAGGGAAGAATTACCATATCGTCTATTGCTTTCATCAGTGAAGCAAACGTATGATATATCATAAGAATCCTCTCCAAAATTTGACTCAAATGCAAAAGGAAATTTCAGATATAAGATTTGTGCTGACATGATTAGTGGATATAGTCAGCTTAGCACTGTTACGGTAACATTCATTTGACATTAGAGATGAGGAGAAACAAACCTGCATGTCCCCAAGTGACTTGCTACAGATTGGGCAGGTGTAGTGTGTACAAGTATACTCCTAGCAACAGCATGAGAAACAGATAAATTTGGCTGAATATTGGTGAAAGGTATAGGGGAAAAAAGAGAGAACTTCAGTTAAACACCTGAAAACAAGCTGAGTGCATCATATGCCCACACGGAAGTGCCTTTACTGGAGTGGTGGAGGTGAAGATGTCTTCATGGCAGATAGGACAATTGTCCTCAAAAGACTTTTCTCTGCATATGTGTAGTGACAGAGATCGTGACATGCAGGCATTGCAATTCATGCAATGAAAGTAGTCAATACCCAATCCCTTCCCCACTCGACAAAGGTTACAGTAAGGGCAGTGATAAATTTGCCTGTTGAAAATTTTCCATGTTAAACACTTCATAAATGTACAAGTTAACAACCATCTATATACAACCATCTATATTTTCGATAGGTAGTTCACAATAGCTTTAAACTTGCCCTAGATCACAATATACATAATACGTTAGATCATAAATTATAACATTCCAGGCTTTTATAGAATCAACTTCTCCAAACATTTGAAATCAGTCTACTTTTGTTCATTCATTTACGTGACAAAAGAAAGCTTAGTAACCGCAAAAGTAATGAACAACCCACCAAACACTGTTTATCAAGAACATGCATGTAAATTTTAAAGTAAACTAGAGAAAAGAACATAAATAAGTATCAAAAATTAGATTCTAATTCTGCACGGGAAGTATCTTTGCATACTAATTTCTTGTTTTGCATACTCTAGAATATAAATAGAGAAAGAAAAGTTACACGTTTACAATGCCACTTTGATTATGGAACATACTCTTAAATGTGATTCTTACCTATTAAGTTTGTAGGCTGCAGAAAGTTAAAAAATATATTGCCTCGACTCTTCATTTTTCTTTAAGTATCCATATTTGACACCGTATTTGACATATTTTCTCTCATGGACATAGGGATATACCCTCCAAATAAATGGGAAAACTTACAAAACCCATAACAAACATGTACCCGTAGCAAACACTCACACCCGAATCCGAGTAACTAAGTTAAAAATACCAAGTCAAGGTAGCAATGAATTAGAGCTTGGGTGCACCAAAGCTGTCCAGTAAAGTTCAAAATCAATCATCAAAACGGTGAAAACATTATATGAGAACCATTAAAAAATACATCACCTTTCATCATCAAATAATTTGCATATCCTGCAATAATATTTTCCCATGGATAGATTATTGCAGGAAACCGTAGAGCATGTTGATCCAATTGGTTGAATCACCAAGCATTTCATGCACATCATTTTTGTGACAGATTTTCTGCAAATATGTTGGAAACAGCAGCAAAAATGTAATGAAGAGAAAAGAAAACCTAGAACTTTTAAAGGGTAAAAGGAAAATTTTGGCGTAAAATGTTAATACCTATCCAATAAATGATCAGCCACGTCATTATGGCAATGAATGCATGTATAAAGCTGGTTGCAACATGCGGGAAGAAGTTTACAGTTCCTCTTGTAGTGTTTGCAACCCAAAGCTAGTTTCAAAGGGTCCCGATAAGAAGGATGCTGACCAGGAATTTCTTCTCCATTATTTGAATTGTTTACTTCTAAATTAGATATCTGTTGCTTAAGAATCCAACGACTGAACCAGTGTAAACTAGCGTCATTTTCTATGAATATATAGAAAACATATAAGCATCACAAAATAAATAAATAGATAAACCAATAAAATGTTAGGCATTAGTTATATTTTCTAGCGGCATATTTTCTCATTTGAAACTAAAGTGCTCATAGATTTTTTAGATAGGATTTCTCCTGCCAAGCCGATTATAAACAGGTGAAAGAAGTGTTTAAGTGATCCTGAAAGTAGCCTACAAGAATCACAGATCTTCTCCTAAAATTTAAAGATACCATCTAATGGAAAAATGAATGCTTATTACCAACCTCATTAGCAAGTTCTGCATCACATGTGATTTCCTTTCAGGATCTAAAGATGTGTCAGAGGACACCCTTCTTATGGCAGCCTCTAGATCTTCTTGACTCATTCTCTGTAGTTGGTTGCATTGCCCAGTGTTCTGAGTCACCTGAGACTTTTGACCTGGTTTATTAGTCCTTCCCATCAGATCAGCTGCTTCATTGCATTGCTTGTCATTGCTCCCGCTTAACAGTACTAAAGATTCTGAACATTCAGAACAGTTTTCATCCCTTATAAAAGCCTTTACTTTATCATCGATATTGGACATTCCTAGCAGCTGAATATCAGCACCCATCGAACTTGGTCTTAAGAAATTGTCACAAATGGCTTCTTGTTCATCAAGGACTTTAGGAAAATATATTGAGATAATCTCCAATGCATCTGCGGTCCAAGAAGTAGTAGCTGACTCCTCTGCTTCCTTGGCTCTTTTATGTCCCTCCCACCACTCTCCTAACCATTCATCAAACATTGTATTTCTGGTAGCATTGTGCCACAAGGACATAACAGTTTTCTGCTCATCTGGAGTCAAAGATGCCATAAGCCAGGGTATCATATCTTGTAATATTTCTGCTCCTGTTCTTCCTAGCATGTTTCCTATGATCTTTTCTTGCTCCTTAACGGAGAAACATTCCCTAAATAAGGGCCAAAGTTCAACTTCTTCACGATGCACATGATCAGAGAGTAACTTATACGTTGATTTGCATATATCTCGGAGATCAATACACAGCTGCTGATGCTTCACCATCCTGTCTTGTGTAACTGACTCACCACTAGAAGATCTAATGTGCAATTCATATATCTCATCCAAAATGAGGGATATTTTACTAAAGTTTTCAACTTCTATTTTATGGTCAAGTGAGTACGAGTGGCTGATGTTTCTGAGTTTTCCCTTTGCTTCCAGAGCAGGAAAAGCCACCACATCCTCTGCATCACTGTGGATCTGATATAAGAATTGTATCAAACGGAAGCGTTGGCAGAACTCAGGGAGAAAAGCAACATTTTCAGCCAGCAGAGCTGAACCAAGGACAAGGCAATCCAAATCTTTCTTTAAAGCCCTATGGAAGAAGAAAATCAGATCCATTGGTATTGGTTCATTAATAGCAGAATCAACACAACTCTTTTCACCAGGACAGTTTGAAAAAGAGTATAAATCCCTCATAGTTTTGGGGAAAAATATACGCAGATGGACTCCATTACAGTATGATGTCTCAAAGTGCTCAATGCCATGGGAGCTGGATGAAGAAAAAGAGATACCCTTCTTTCTTTTGTTGACAAAAACTGGTTTAATTAGCTTAGATTCAGAGCTTTTACAAAGTGACATATCGGAAAGAAAGGAAGAAGATATGGCATCCTCCTCAATTGACACAGGAAGATAAGAGCATCTGCTGCTGAACATTTTCTCCAAGTCCCTCCTGAAATATTCAACTGAGGTTTTTCCTGAATAACCTATACGGAACCACTCCAATAGGAGAGATGCAAAAGATTTATTGATTAAAGAATTTCCCTGGTTTATAATCTGCAGAATGAACCTACATTCATCCTCAGATAAATGAGCAGCAAACCAGGTGACTGCACATTTTAGCAACCCAAGTGGCACCACACTGAGGCTCATGGATAGAAGCTGCTGCTGCATTTCTTTGCTACAGTTCTTCCTAATGACAGGGAATACCTGAAAGAAACAAAGAAAACTGTCAAAGGACAATGTGGCAAACATTTTTCAATAATTGGTTAATGGCAGTCATCCTGGTATAACTTCAGTGAGTTATTATTGGACACGTGGTCGGCATCTATTTACAAATAGACAAGACCATATCATGACTGAAAATTCAAGCTTCAATAGAGTCCATCTTGTCCTACTTATGCTGTATAAGAATGGCAAATAAATAATAATTTTATACCTCCTTTTCTTGTAAACTAAATTGTCTGTCAACATTCATCGCAAAGTACTCCAGTTTCTGGCACAGCTTCTCCACAAATTCATTTGCCGATATCCCCTTTTGATTATTATAATGTAGCAAGTACTGAAAATGTTCAATATGACTCGCAATATAGAGATCTTGAGTGAGCAGAGACAACTGAACGTTAGAAACATCAAACAAGACAGGATAGAAAAGCTTTTCCAATGCATTGCTGCAAATAACAAAACAACTTCTGAAAATTTGGACATGTTGATAAAGAAATAGAAACATAAGGAATGATAAATAGAGGTATTTCCCTGGAAAAGACAGAAAGAGATGTTAAAGTAGTCACCCTAGTTAAATAAAATTTACTTAGTCTACAAAAATGTTTCTGGAAACATACTAAGTACCTGTAGAAGATTAAGACATAGGCAAGGAACTTCAGTTGGAGAATAATAAAATCTAGATTTTGAAAGCCACTTGTTGTTTTTATTTGATGCAGCTCTACCACAATTTCTTTCAAATCTTTTTGAATGGCACTTTGCCAGAGAAACCCAGCAACCGGATTATTCCCAATATTTGTTTGAAAACAATGCATTTTCTTCCGTCCAAGAGGCTTGTTATTCAAATGGAATTTGAATTTGCCTTTGATAGAGGTGGGTCCATCAAGAGGTCGAACTCCTTTTGCAAGCTCAGTCTGAAACTCAAAAATTGTCTGGTGTCCCTTACCAAGCCAGGATACTAGCACCTTCAAAATTTGATTTTAATTTAGTAACCATCAGGAAGGTTACTTAAATTGTGGTAAGGATATAACAACGGATCTACCTCTTTCAATGATTTTTCCTTTGCTACAACTTCTTTTACAAAATTTGTAATTTTGTCTTGTTCATCTGGATGAAAACAGGAGATCAACCATGGTAGAAAATCCTGCAGCAGAATTACAGGGATGCTTCCAATGAACTGCCATACCATAGAAGCTTGTTCTTGGAAAGAAAACAGCTTGACCAGCAGAGGGAAAATCTGCAATCAGAGAATAAGATTGTAACATGTTGGTTAGTCAAGTAAGTACTTACATGTTTAACACAAAGGACATGATTATATCAACAATGAATTGTTGAGACCTACTTTAAATATTCTGAAAGAGTCATATGCAAAACGTTTATTGTGCTAAAATTTGAGAGACAAGGAACCAAAGCAGTCATAGAGTGACTTAAAAACAGTAGTTAGCAATTTCATCTCTCTCTTCTAATTATTATCTCCTTTGTTAAGGCATCTTCCAATTGCCTTGAAGATGTGCTAAACTAACAAAATGTCACTTAATCATCAATAGATGCCACGGTTTTCCTGGCTAACCATTTGCAATGATATAGAACTTTCTTATTCATAGCATAATGATTTTGTTCTTTTGAATGCTAGTTGCAGCGAGGTCATCTAATTAAAAGATGTTGTTTAAGGTATTTTAGTAAAAAATACTGTTATTCAATTGACAGACCAACAGAAAAGGGAAACAATGTTGTTTTAGCACAATCACAATTGACCTTACTGGATGCAACTTTCTTTGACTTCCCCATTATATAGTTAGATGGACATGGGGCAAACTTATAGAATGGTTGGTGGAGTTTTTGAACTCCAAAAAACTTGCAGAATAATAATTTCCTTACGATCACATGGACATACACCATGACTTTAAGCCTAATTGAGGAGTTTAAAACATTCAAGGACTGCATATAGGATAATCCTTTAAATTATTACACGCACTTAATCTAACCCTCTATCTAATTATAAATATCTGCTAGACCTAACAATCAATTCATGTCGTGTTTATGTTATTTTTGTGTGTCATAATCGTATTTAAAGTATTATATATTTATAAAAATTTGACACATTAATAATTCATGGTATAGAGATCTTGATATATTCGTGTATTTGTATCGTGTCATATTATATGTCATATTTTAATTATTTTTTCATTATTGTGCTCAAAATTATCAAGTCTTCTCTTAGAATGTTTTTGATAATTTAAATGTGGTAATAATAAAGTTCTCTCATCTACAGCAGTTCACGGTATGAACATAAAATGGTTAAAGTAAAGATATATAGTTTTAACATAATAATTAATGCTCACAAATACCTCAAAGAAAATAACATTACTCCCCGCAAACAAATCCCATCTTCATCCTTGATTACCACTAAAACTAGAAACTAAAGAGAAAACTAGTGGGGAAAAAAGGTAGCACTACTCATGCAATAAAAAAAAAAAGAAAAGGAAGATGAAATAACTAATAACAAAAATAAGAGAGTTACCTGCTTTTCTTCTTTCAATATATGCTTGGAAATATAAGACTGGATGGTGCCAATGCAAAAAACAGGTCCTTGCAATGCTTTGGAGATGTTTTCACTTCCCTCCAATGCATTTAAGCAATAGAAAACAGAATTAAAGTGACCGTCTATACTTTCATGCTCCAGCGAATATGTACAAACCACATTTTTAACATGCGCATCCAGAGCAAGAAAGACAACCTGCCATTGCCAACAACTTCCATTTATACTTATGGAACTGTGGAAAGTTATACATACCTAAACATGAAAAAATATCTTCTGCCCCTTTTTGTGCCTTTTCGTGCCTCTTCTGTGTCCATCAACTACATTTTGCCACGTGTCAGTTTTCCTTACTTTGTATGCTATTTGGCAAAGTTTAATTGACGGGCACAAAAAAGAACATGTAAAAGGGGTTCACCTAAGTACAGACTATGAAGTATGTTGGAAAAAGAGCAAATCTTTATTAGCTACATGCATAAGCTTTGTTCAATGTTATTTGACCGTCTTAAATTATTAATATTACTAATAGAATTAGCCATTTCTAATTTCTTTAAGTCTCTGACTTATAAAATCAAAAGCCACATATCATACATAAGCTCTGACTAATTTATTAATCTGACGGATGAAACATATAAGTTATACAGTGTAAAAAGTCAACTTATGTTTTGGTTACACCAAAAGTCCTCAATTTGTTTATAATTGATACTTAAACAAAAAAGAATTACTGTTTGTTGCATAATCCTTGGTTAATTTCTTGATCATCTTATATTCGTAAAGTAAAAAAGAATAAATAACAAGGATTTTAAGTGAAATACAAAGCCGGTTCTATTTGATTTCTGAGAAATGAAGGGAAAGGGAAAAGGAAAATCTCATAGATTTTATCCAAAGAGGAGAAAAGAATGTTATTTGTTTGTTTCTATCGGACAGGTCTATTTTCTTTTTCTTATCGTTTCTTTCATTTTCTTGGCAGCCAAACAGAATAAAACTGCAGTCAGAGCTCACCTCATCTTCAGCAGCGCAGCGATATTTATGAACAAGCTTAAGAAACTCGAATCTTCTTAACAGCTCAACCGCGAAATCACGCAAGTGTGACTCACTCGTCTCATCCGCCGCGGCAGCAACCACCAAACGCCTGAGCTCAGCGAGCTCCGCGCGTACAGCCGTATGGAAGTAAACCAGGAGAAGTATAGGAGCATCGTGGAGCCGTAAACCGGCCACCGCCGGAAGCGGCCGTGGTGGCTCCGCCTCCTCCTTGTCTGGCGGGTCCGAGTGAGCGTTGCCACCGCCCATTCACTGCTAACTTACGGCAAAAAGAAGGCAACATGAAGAAGAGAGAGCGGGAAGGGTTTTGCATAAGGCAGAGAGTTTGGATTTAAAGCTTGTTTGAGAACTCAAATTTCTGTTATGAACTAAACCACTGCAGTTTGTAATTTTTAAAATTATATTTTGTTTTAGTTTATTATTATTTATATATATTTTAGAGATTGCGACGGAGGGATGATAAGGATGTTCTACCGAAGAACGTCATGGGAAGAGTCGTTTTTTTTTCTTTTGGGTGGAACTGCAAGCGCACGAGGGTTCTTTTTTTTTTTCTTTTGTGGGGGTGGGGGTTGGAAGGTCGAGGCAATGATGGGCCGAGAAAACGGGTTGTCCGGTCGGATCGGACCCTACCTCCAGAAAAATGTAAGAAGATTGGATATTCTCAACTCATATGCTTTTACTTTTTGATATCTGTTTTTAAATTTTTATACTATTTACGGAAACAAGCATTTGCCATTTTTTTAATTGTTTGTACGATTTGAATTTCCTCCAAAAATGATGGTTACCGATATGGGTAAGTTTTAATGTATAATTTGGATTTATAGATATTATTTAATATTTTATTTCTAATATATATATATATACACATATAAATACACCCACATTACATTTTATATATATTTAAAAGTTAACATGAATTTAAAAAATATGAATATTTAATATTTAAAATTTTTAAAATATAAATGAAATAAATTTAAAATATTAAAAGTATAAATTATTATTGAATAAATTTAATAATCTAATTTAATAAATATATGCTATTTTTAAATCTAATTATGAAAAGAATTATTGAGAGACGATAAAAATTGATTAAAATAATCAAATAAATAAAAAATAATTTTTAAAAAAATCTAATTTTGACTACTACAACCGAAAAAAAAAGATATATAATTTTCTTCAAAGAGATTCTTATCGATTTAAATTAATAATTATATGATTCAAAATCAACATTTAAGTTGTGATTAAAGTAGCAATTTGTATGCATATTGTGTCTTAAATTTTGGTCATGTCAATTGTTCCAACAAGGGCACTCCAAGAATCATTAATCGTATCAAAATCTTATTACGTGCATTAAACATATCGTATTAATTACATTTAATATATTATTTTATGTTTATTAAACGTGTCATATCTAAAATTATAAGATAAAAAATATCGTTATTTTGATTTTTCTAAAAATGGGCATATTATCATGTTTGATATTTATATTGAATTTTTTTTTTATTAATCTCCAAGAATTTGAAAGTATGGTAATAACTAAAGCTTTTAATTACTAGCTAGTAACATGCTAAAATTGAAATGATTTTCTTTCTTCTCTATTTTTAGATAATTTCTATATTAATTAATTTATTACTATTAGTTGATTCCACAGTCCCAACTCCAACGTCAATGTAGG
>JBBYHK010000006.1:12361295-12407654 GCA_038382065.1 Adansonia grandidieri | reverse complement strand
TTAAATCCTAAACCCTAAACCCTAAACTCCAAACTTAAAATCCTACCCTAAACCTTAAAACCTTAAACTTTTAAACCTTAAACCTTAAACCTTAAACTTTAAACCTTAAATCTTAAATCTTAAACCCTAAAATCTAAATTTTAAACCCTAAACCCTTAAACGTTATACCGTAAATCATGAACCTTAAACTCTAAGCGCTAAGCCTTAAGCCATAAACCTTAAACTTTAAGCCTTAAACCCTAAAGTCTAAACCCTAAACCCTAAACTTTAAACCCTATATCTTAAATCTTAAACCTTAAACTTCAAAGTTGTAAGACAAGTTTCCTACTTTAAAAAATTTATTCTAGTTTTTAGGGGGTTTTAGTTGAATATCGATAATTAAAATTGTGAAAACTGAATCTGAGATAATATATGGCTAAATAGTACTAATTTAGGCGTCATGGGGTGCTAATCTATCCAATATGTAACCGACTCTTGGACCTTTACTCTTTTAGTCTGGTTTTTACGCAAACCATAAAATCAATCCTTTTAAAACAAAATTTTAAAATTTAAAGTGATCAATTTTAATAGGTATCTTGTCACGCCTAGCCCAAAATGATAAGTGATGCTATAATTTTCTCAACTACTTCATGTGGCCGTACGAGAATAGCATAACTGGCAATTCGTTTCAATGACTACCCTAATCCTAAATGAGAAACACATTCTTTCTCCCACTAAGTTTAATGTGCCCAAGGTTTTCCTTGGACGCATTGTGGACATTAACAATTTAAGTAAGTTTAATATAACACACTTGAAATGTTTAGACGCATGAATAAAAAATATAAAACTTGTTGACCATTTTATCTCTTTAACAAGTCGAAAAGTGCTTGATTATCAAAGTAATAACTTTTCTTCTTACAATAGTTATCAATTCAACTTTATTATTTTAAGCAAGTTTAATATAATACACTTGAGTTATTTGAATGAATAAATAACAAAAATAAAAAATCTTTTGACCATCTTGACTTTTAATGATTTGAAAATGCTTAATAAACAAAAGCACTAATTTTTTCCTCTGACAACTATCATCAAATCAAGTTTAACTATTGAGCAAATTTATTTAAAATTTATTTAATCATTTTACCCTTTAAGAACTTGAAAAGTGCTTAATACGCACACTACATATTTTTCCATAAATCATGTTTAACCATTAGAGCACTTTAATGTCACACACTCAAACTTAGACTTACTAATGAGCCGGGTCGAACCAAGTTTGGAGCAAGCCCAAGCCCATGCAAGGTATTAACACCCTACAGGCTTGCCCAAGCCTGACTCAGCATTTTTTGCCAAAACTTACCCATATTATAAATGGATAGTCCAAGCTTGTTTAGACTCATCCATATTATATTTTTTATCTTTTAAAATATTTTTTTAATTTAGTCTTTAATAATTTAATATATTTTTTATTTTTTTTATTAATATGCTTACAAAGTGCATGGTATTAAACAAGTAAACAACTAATAAAATAAAAATATAATATTATTACGAAATAAATATAATTATATTATAAAATTAAAAAAATGATTCGCACTAGACCCAAGCTTAAAATTCTCTGCTCTAAACCTAACTCGTTTTTAATTAGATTTTTTTTTTTCAAAACTCATTTGCAAGTAAAATATTTTATTCAAACCTTTTAAAATATCAATGAAACTTTCAATTTAGATAAATAATCTGATTTTTAAATAAATTTATTAAATTATTTAGGTTCATAATTATAAATAAAAATTTCATTTGATTGTTTCGTTTTTAACTTGTAAAAAAGTACTCATATATAAATAAAATACCAAACTTTTTTTTCTCTGCCTGTGGCTCCAGCCTTGCCTTATCCTTTGTCCGAGGGTGGTAAGCCACACATGTCCACATGCCACGACCTCTATACGCAGGTAAAAAAAAAAAAAATTTCAAAAGACTGAAGAGAGTTTAAAAAAATGGTGGTTCTACTTCCTTCTCTGCCTATGCCTCAAGCCATCAGCTTGCGCTCCTTCTCCATTTACTCAGCAATTTCTACGAAGGGTGAGCCTTTGAGAACTTATGGATATGAACTTCTCGAATTTGTATTTTAAGCTAACAAATAATTGTATTTTCTTCAATAAATTTTCCAAGTTTATGGACGACATGGAAATGGAATAACGGGGAGGAATCGGCAAACTGTATTTTGTTGCGCTAATGGTAAAGGGCAGAGGGAGAGGAACCTCCGTCGCAGAAGGTTCTTTACTCTTTTTAATTTTTTGCTTTGTATTTTATGAATCCTGCTATGTCTCCTGACTTCTGACTGTTGAACGTTGATGATTTCTTTCCCCTATACTGAATATTGAATATGCTATCCAAAATATCAACAATTATTCAATTTCGTGAGTTCTTCTTTAGAGTCCTGCCAAAAGTGATGAAGTTTTGCTCTAATCCTTATTGTCATATTTCTTCTATTGAACTGTAAAGCAATTGAATTCGTATTATCGTATCTATATGATCATTTCTATTCATCTAGTGCTTAGGCTCAAATGCAAACTCTAGTCAAAACCGTTATGATGACGATAATTCTGATTTCTGTTCCGTAATAACCATAAATCTAAGCATTTGACATTTGCACTTAACCCTTCAAACTATTACGAAGTCTTTTGTTTCACTTGACCTTTCTTTCAAATTCGGCAACCCAGTGAATTTCCCCTTTTGTTTAAGCATCCACAATTTGTTTCTGGCATCTTGCATGCTTATAGATTAAATAATAATACTATCATTTCTTTCAGGAAGGTGGTGGAGCACATATGTCTGCTTAAAGCAAACAAGGATTTATCTGACGATGATGAGAAGGATATGTTGGATTATCTTTATACATCTCAATATCAAATGCGTGGAATTGTTGCAGTATCTTTGGGTTAGAACACTTTCTATTCGGCAGTAACTAGTTGCCTATGAGTGCCCTTTTTCCTTAACAGTAATTTAATATAATGTACAACAAAGAGGTAAGGGAACTTGGTAATACTAATTTAGTGGGAAAATCAGAGATATACCAAAGAATTTATTAGTTTTAATCCTTGTATGAATTTCATTTATAATATTTGACTTGCACTTTGTTCTTTTTTGGCCATCAGACATGCAATGTAGTTCATGTGCAAATTGACATACAATGAAAACTACTATTTTAGACTAACCTAAATATATGTAAACTCTATGATTAAGCCCATAAAATCTAAAATAAAGTCACTGGATTATTCTTTCAACCAGTTTCTTTTCATCTTGCAGCAGTATTTGTTGCAAATGATTAGTTAACCAAGCTTATGTGTGGTAATCCACCCATCTTCCTTGCTTCTTGAGTAGATTTTGATTTGATTAAGTACAACTGAAACCAAATCTCTTTCGCATGTGATCCGTATAAATATCCTTATTCAATGTTTAATTTAGGCATAAGATTTCCTCAAACATGAAACTTGCACTTATGCTCTATGAAAGGTCCACAATGAATGTGGATATGCTATTGTTATATGCACGTATAAAATTGATAATCCAGTTTACGTATGTATTTATCTACTCCATTAGGCCAAATATCTGGTCAAGCTAAAGAAGGTTATAGTCATGCTGTCTTCATGCGTTTCGTAAGCAAGGAAGACCTTGCAAAGTTCTATGAGAACCCTCTCTACCTGCAAGTTCTGAAGGAGCATGTACTGCCTTACTGCCATGTATGCTCTGACATGTAAACACCAAACTCAATTGCCCTCATCGTGAATAATCTGAGCAACAATGCCTAATTTAAGTTGATCTGTTGATAGAATTCAAAGTTGGATGCATCTTTGCAGGGTCTAATGAATGTGGATTACGAATCTGAAGTGGAAGACGATATCTTTCATGTATTTCGTAAAGGAGAGGTTGGATGCTACAGAGTTTCTCTTTTGGTGAAATAGAGTATAACACTTGTCCTGTTTTTACTTCAGAGTTTTAGGATGCCAAATGATTGAATGCTGAAAAGATTAGATGTTAATTATGGATTTATTTACATTATGCTTCTCATTTCTAGTTTCTGAGTTTAGCTTGTAACTTCTGCAATAGATTAATACGCCTTTGGTGACAGGAGTTCAACTATGGTGTAGAGTTTGTGCTTCTGATCGTATTTCTTGAGGCTGCAATTGGTGGACCTGCAGAAGGTGCATTAATGTCTCTTCAAGAGCTTACTATGGAATGCCCTTCCTTAATTCTCCAATACACTCAAGGTGCGTGCAATGAAAAGAGCAATGTTGATTCACTATGCTGCCAATGATCCTCCCTAATTGGGAAGTCTGTTTAAGCTGTGATTAGATTATAGATTAGATCTATATCTTATCATTGCTGCTTCAATCAAGCCAATTTTACCATATCATAAGAAGGTATAATATTACAGTTATTAGTTACTGATTCTGTTTTATTTTTTACCGGTACATATTGTAGGTTCAAACTTCAATAGCAGTGGGGAATATACACATGGAGTCATGATACGATTTCGATCACGTTGGTGTCTTCTCATGTTCTTTAATATCCGATTATCTAACACTTTGCTTCTTTTGACTGCTATTTACTGGCATGCTTGCAGTTGAGGCCCTTGAGATATTTTTGACCAGCTCAGGATACAGAGATGTAAGGAGCCTTATGCTGTGGACTTGAAAAATTATAATATGATATGAAACTTTTAACTGTGACTTTGTCTTCATGTGGTTTTCACGAGTATGTTTGCCCCCTTTCTACTTCAGTCTTGCATATTTTAAATATTCTTGGAGATGGTGTAAATTGCTGAGAACTCAGCTTCTCTCTTGATATTTTCGCTAATCATATTTTCATCCTCTAGTGATAGGATCTTGTAAAGGTTCTTTTAAAAAAAAAAATTCCCTGGTTCTACTGTTCTGAAATTCTTTCCTTTAAAAATTCACTTCTTTAAATATTTTCCTCTTAGATTTTTCATCTTGCCAATTTGGGTTAGGAACTTTTTAACAGGCTTCAGAAACAAAATAATTTTTTATTTGTCAATAAAAGATCTTTTCCAGAGTCAAGTTCAACCTGTTTTGCTTTAAAATTTATTAAGAGACCAAATTTCAAGCGGCTAAATATACTTTTGATTTGTGTAAACAGGTGTGGGAATTTAAAGTCCAGCCAATAGCTAGGAAAACAATAGCCATTCATTTTTCTGTTGATCCAGTGGGCACTGAGATAATGTAGTAACTGTGAGAATCAATTACTTGTGATTTTTGCATTCCTGATCCTCATAATGTAATTACACATATGCTTGAGAACTAATGGTTGCGCATGTTTGTAACACATCTCAACTTTCTCATTGCCCTCCCCTCTCTTCTCCTCGCCAACTAAACTCTGTTGTTCATTTTAAACCCTCCTTGGTTCATGTTTGCTTTGCTATATCTTTTCCGTTTTTATTAATATTTTCTTCTGGAAATAGAATTTAAGTGGCCATTTGTCTTTGTCTCAATCCCTCTTCAATAAATTAGGGAGATATGATTGTTAATCAATTCTTTGCTTAATTTTTATTGAAGTTGACACGGAAATATAAGGTGCATGACATGCATGGTTGACTGTCGCTTGCCTTTGGATGAAAGTTAAGACCTTATAAAATTTTAATTGATGTTCAATTTTTTTTGCTTTTCCTAAATTTAGTTCATTGCATGGAAGTTTCAAATTTTTTCCATGCTACTAGAAAGATGTATAATACAGTAGGGCATCTCCACCCAAGGGCGAAGTTGGGAGGCTGATACTGGCCTTTGAAGAAATTTTGGTGAAACATATATAGTTTATACCAGGTGAAAAGGGATTGGTCCCAAAAATTTATATATAATTTCCTAACTTTTTTTTATTTATGAACTTAATTATTAATTTGGTTTGCATTGACTCTTTTCAGTGTAAGGTATTAGTCTTTTTTTTTTTTTTTTGGGGGGGGGGAGATATTCCTTTAGCAAGAAGTAAAATCAGTTTCCAGCATGGATTTATGATATCAAGACAAACCTCAACCCGTATGCAATCTTCTTGATTCCCAACTGCATTTAACGACTAATCTTCTTGATTCGGATGTACGGATTTAGCAAATAAATGTGCAGCTGTATTGGCTTCTCAGCTGGCATATTATATTTTGGCAGCACAGAAGCCTGTCAATCTCATTTTTGCTTTCTCCATGATATTTCCTATTCTAGAAGATCAAGGCCTTGCGTCTGCAGTTGGTGCATGATCCCCAGAGCATCTCCTTTTAATATTATGCAAGTAAATCTCAAATCATTGGCGAACTTAAGAGCTTCTAGTGCAGCATAAGCTTCAACTGTGTTTTGATCCATAACATTTAGTGCAATTGCAGAACTTATCCTATTACAAGCCCAGCATCATACCTGATTACCAAACTTATTACTTTCCCTTTTGTTTTCTGCTGCTCCATACTCTGCCAAATATGATTTGGCAAAGACTGCTACAGAATGATTATTTCTCCGTTCTTCATATTTAACAAGCTTTTTTCTGTCATTCCAAATTGCCCGAGCTAGGACTAGTCCTTCCTCATAAATCGTATTGCTAGCATCATTGCCAATATGTGTCATCCAGTCCAGCTTATCAGAGTACTCGTTCTAAGCCAATAGCCTCTAAGCCCTGCAGATTCCCATACCTCTTTAAGTTTTTCACATTCCACAGTTGCGTGCATTACCTCCAGGTCCAGGTAAATACCTTTACTTTTGGTACTCAAATCTTTTTACGAACTGCCGCTCAAAACTTGAACCCTTTCTAGGACACAACTGCCTTTTGTTTTGCGGATCAAACAGAACGCATGCTGCCAAGATCCTCCAGTTGTTAGCCAATTGTTGTTATTAACGTGGGATTATGACGGCAGTAAATATCAAGAAGAGTATGATTTTTTAAAGATATGAAAATATTTTTAAAGATGAGTGTATTCATGTCTAACACATATTTATATATGATCTAAATTCAAATAATAAAGATTCTAAGCAATAACTAGTTTTCCAAGTTCTTTGATAACAAATTTTTGGATGAAGTTGCTAATCTAAAAGATTCAAAATATGATTTTTGTTAGATTCAAAATATTTTAAAAAATTGGTGTTGCGATTGAACCTTTTTTCCTTAAAGTGAAATTGCCCCTCCTAAGATTTCAACAAGATCATTTTAACAAGTTGCACTACTTTCAAGGTCTACAAACAATAAAATTTTACACAACTTTCTTTTTATAAAGAATGGTTCCTAAGTTCTAAAGTAGAAATAATAAATAGATCAATAGCCTTAGAAAAACCAAAGCAATTAAGGAAGGAAATAAGCTCAAGAATTTTTAAATGAATTTAATTTCTAATGCCTAAATATTAATTACTCAAGGTACAGGAATCTACGTAAAACACGAATATCCATTCATTATAATGAATGTTCAGATTCATGAATATTTATAATTTATGAATATACATAATAACATACATAAATGTTCATGGTTCATGAATGTTCATAATAATATTCATGTACATCTCACCATATTAGGGATAGAAAATTACTAATTAGGTAGAGATTAAATAGCAAAATATTTTTTGATTAACCAAACCTAAGTTTATGAGCCCACAACCCAAATAAAAAACAAGCTTGAAAATATTAAATATATGAGAATTTTTGAGTTTGTCATTTTACCATTCAAAGGATCTTTGAGATCAATTTCTCATTCACTAAGTGCCCATTAACCATGTTTTATAAAACTAATTTCCAATATTTCCCTACATGAATGGACATAGTCTAAAAAATATGAAGACTTAAAGTATTTGTAGAGAGAAAATTGTATTGGAAGATCTCTACATCAAGAGAGGTAACTTTTGGTTTTCAAATATCCCTAGTGAAATATCATCGGATTTACCGAGCTAGCTAGTGAACATGATGTCTTGAACTATTCACCCTTTAGTGTAAACCAAGATAATGAACACACATAGCATCTAGCTTAAGATTTCAATAGTTCTCACGGTTGTGTTCATTTTGTCCTTGTACAACTCTTAGTTTTATGAGCTTAGAGAATTAAGCCTTTAGAAATTCTAAAAAGAAAAAGGTAATATTCTTCGTTCATATAGGTGATCTCTCATTAATATTGTGCTTACACTTGAAAACCTAGGAATGAGAATCATTACGGGCCTAGCTCATCCTTATTTCACTATAACTAGCATTTTTCTTCATCACATGAATAGGTAGGAAATAATTATTTCGAAATACTATTTAAAGTGCAATATGATTTAGTTGTCCCTTTGAACCTAAAACTTGAGATCTCTAGTTAATTAGGTAGGGTTGCCTTCATAACACATTTTATCTTTTAAAGGCTTTAAGCCCATTCCGCTTGATGAATTATACAAAGCTTTCTTGTTAAAACTTTTTTTTTAGTGTATTCACAATATTTTCCTCTAACTTTACATAGTTAATGGTAATAACTTCATTTAAGAGCAAGTGTTTAATGGTACTATGTCTGCGATGTATATGTCTAGACTTTTCATTATATATGTTACTTTGTGTCCTTTCAATTGCTGATAGACTGTCATAATGGATACAAATTGTTGGCACTGGCTTTGGCTGACATGGAATATCCTTTAAAAAGATTTTAAAGCCAGTCAATTTGTTTCCAGCTTTATTAAGAGCAATAAACTTCGATTTCATTGTGGATCTTATGATACACGTTTGTTAAAAGGATTTCCAAGACATAGTCGCTTCACCGAGCGAAAAACATATCCAATAGTGGATTTTGAATCTTTATTGTCAGATATCCAATTTGCACTGCTATAACCATCTAAAGCTCCTTGGTGTCTAGTATAGTGAAACCCATAGTCTAAGGGGTATTCATTAACCATTATTTTTGGATTGATGTACACTCAAGTTTATTAGTGTTTTAAAATTTTATTTTTCTTTGATAACAAACCCCTCATGTTGTTGCATATAAGCCTCTTAATCAAGGTCACCATTTTGGGAAGTTATCTTTACATCTATTTGATGTATTTCTAAGTTGTTAATAGGAGCAACAATAGTAACGATCGTCTGGATGTTATTCTTGATGTAGTTTAGTATGTATAAGTCATGCACATATTGTTTTTTTTTCTTTTAACAATAACCCTAGATTTGTATTTCATTTTCCTCTAGAAGATCCATTTAAAGCCTAAAGGTTTGCTTCTAGGGCCCCTGCCCCTCTTAGCACCATTTCAGATACCAATCCCATGGACAAGATCTTATCCCCTGCTTTGCAATAGGGTAGTCATGATAGCACCAAGGCATGTCGATACCAGGCCATAACATTCTCCCCCCACTTACTATGTCAATGCCTTTATCAATACCAAGGTCACACCTGAGTTCCCTTGTTGTACGGAGTTGACATTTTCTCTCATGTCATTCTTTTATCCTTAAGGATCGGGCTATGACCACATCAAATAAAGCGCTAAACATAGACTCTTGTTGTTCGCTGTTGTCGACCCAATCCCCAGTTTTAGATCAAATCTTAACCTTTTTAGAATTAGGTATTATTACCTTAGCAAGACAACCCTACACTTTGAGGTATTCGAAAAAAGGTCTATTTCTTTTCCACCATTCATACTGTATCTTTTTAACTTCTTATAGGGTACTTGTAAGTATATAATTTGCAATTAAAATAGCCTCCAATAAGTTTTGAGGTGCTTCCAAACTTAGCCAAGCTTAAGATTGAACAGCATTTTTTGTTGCATTCTTTTAAAGTTCAACCAATCAAACTTTTCAGGTTTTTTACCATACACCACCAAGGGTGATAGTGGAATCCTTCTTGTCAAAGAAGTCTAAGCTACAGCGTTTTCAAAAGTTTAAGAAGAAGTAGATGTCATGTTATCAAAAACCAATATATAAATTAAATATTGATTATAACGCAATCAAAACCAAATACTAATATAATAATAAAATAAAAATATTTAACTTCTTATAGGGTACTTTTAAGTATATAATTTGCAATTGAAATAGCCTCCCATAAGTTTTGAGGTGCTTCCAAACTTAGTCAAGCTTAAGATTGAACAACATCTTTTGCTGCATTCTTTTAAAGTTCAACCAATCAAACTTTTCAGGTTTTTTACCATACGCCACCAAGGGTGATAGTGGAATCCTTCATGTCAAAGAAAGTGTTTTCAAAAGTTTAAGAAGAAGTAGATATCATGTTATCAAAAACCAAGATATAAATTAAATATTGATTATAACACAATCAAAACCAAATATTAATATACTAATAAAATAAAAATATTGGTTTAATCGTAATTTAACTAAATATTAGCACAAATATAATAATTAATTAGAATGTTCACTTGAACATACATGAAAATCAATCAAACACCAATATAATAATAATAATAATAACAACAACAACAACAACAACAACAACAACAACAACAACAACAACATTGATTTTATGCATGCTTTTAAAATATAGAAAACCAAGCACCGATGACAACTTATTGTAGAAAACAATTTTGAATAATAAAATGCTTATCATTGTTGCTAAGGATTGAACTCTTTGTCCTTCAAGCCAGATTGATCTTTTGTACATGGATATGATGACAGCACCTTGACGAGTTATACTGCTTTCAAGGTTCACGAACTAAGGACTAAATCCTTAGAAATAGAGTACAAAGAATAAATAGATTAAAAGCCTTAGAAAAACAAAGCAAATAACAAACGAAAGAAGCTTAGCAATTTCTTAATGAATTAGTCTCTAAAAGCACTCATTAATAAGAGGCTTAAATATTAATTGAAATTGCATAATACATGATGAATATTTAGATTCATGAATACATATAATTCATAAATATACTTAATAGCATACAAGTATGTTGATGATTCATGAACATTTAAATTCATGAATATTCAAAGTTTATGAATGTTCATAAAAGTATTCATGCATATTGGTTTATGTACTAAGATATTTGGGGATAAAAAATTACTAATTAGAAAGGAATTAAACAACGAAATATTTTTTGATTAACCAAACTTGAGTCTATGAACCCACAGCCCAAATCATAAGACTAGCTTGTAAAATATTAAATATATGAGAATTTTTGAGTTTATCATTTTGTCATTCAAAAGTTTTTTAAGATTAGTTTTTCATTCACTAATAATTGATTTTAAATATGTTAGTAGTTAATGTTAAATTACTGAACTATAAAATCTAACAAATTATTTAACCACAAGTGAATCTCACATTAAATTTGACCTCGTAAATGCCTTATTTATTATGTTTTATAAAACCAAATTTCAACTGTAGTTGCACTTATGGGTAATTAACTGACCCTTACCTTAATAACATAACTTGAATTTCTAGCCTCTTCAAGTTTTCTGTCTATGGCTGCCAAAACTAGCAAATTTCACCCTGCTTTTGTAAAAAAGTATGATTGAGTGGAGACAATCTTGATACTGATAATGTTTATAAAAATCGAGGATATATATCTCTTGCCGAAACATACAAAGGGTAAAAATGCCACGGTCTGAAGGTAGTCTATAACTTTAAGCTTGCTGGCACCTGCTCGTTTCATTCAGGATATATCCATATCCTTGTGACCTAATGTTCAGTTGATCAACATTTTCCAAGTAATATAGATATATATATATATATATATATATATATATATAATATGGATCAATCCAATCACTCTTTCTTTTTTATTTTTGATTTACCTTCGTTTTCATGAAATGAGAGGTGTCACGACTCTTATACTGTTGGAGACGTTTTTTTTAGATATTTTTACATACATAATAAAGCAGTTTATGTGCCGACAATAATAATAATAACCCTAATTTAAACTTTTGAGTTATATTATTTATATATTAGTGAAAAGTATTACTATTTATTTTTTATAACTAAACGCTCTTAGTAGCAAACTTTATCTTAAAAAAGACAGCTATGCAGGAATGTTTTAGACAATAAGTGCAGCTATTTTACAACCTTTTTTTTTTTAATTTTTTATTTGACTTTGAATTTAATTCATAAATTATAAACTAATAAATGTCAACAATATATGCTGTAATGAGTAAAATATGACAACAAATAATATTTTATTTTGTTTTATTTTATTTTATTTTATTTTATCTGTAAATAACATAAAACACCAAACTCATAAATTACTTTAACAATTAACAATTAAAATTAAAAAAAAAAAATCTAAACTTGTTTTTCAACTTTCGAATATAACTTAAATTGAAGAGTGCAACAATAGAATTAAAAAAAAAAAAAACGACCATTGGGATTAATTTCACTACTATGTTGTATAGCCTTTTTCACTTGCACTACCTTATACTCATTTCCCTACAAACATTTAAATATTTGTCAGCTTCAGACCAATAAAATGAAAAGCGATGAAACTAAAAATAACAATAAAGGGATTTCACTTCAACAAAAGCGTACGTAAGCAACTATGCAGGAGAAGATACATATTTCTTCCATCTCTTATTCCGTCTAAGTCTAAATCAACATTGGAATAAACTTCAATACAACATAGTAACTGTTTTTACTGTCTTGCTTGCGTTTCCATAAGAATACAAGAGTCCGAATTCTTCATGGCATGGCTCTGTCTATCCATCAAGGGAAGCTGGAAAGTTGCCTGAGAAAGGGTGAACAATGCTATCAATACTCAATACAGTGATTCATCATACTTAAATATAATATTATTTGCTCTTTTCAGAATTTCAGTACACTAAACAATAATTTATATTGAACAATTATATTAATCATCATTATTTTGTATTGCAGTCACCTAACTGTAATTTTCCGTCACGGAAGGAAAATTAAAGCAGCAGTGAGCCGAGCCGAGCCGAGGGTCGGGGGCGGATAAAACGACAGTTCTTATTTCCGGATTTTAGACTGATATTGACTCGTGTTTTGTGTAGTGTATCCGTGCTCCTCTCCTCTCCTCTCTACGCCTCAACTTGCGTCGCTGCAGGTTCAGCTTTCTCTCTCAGATCTATACTTTTGCAGTAGCTAATCGATCCGTTGTCCTTTGGGTATTCTTTTTTTATCTCATATGCCAGAGCGCTGGGTTTTTGTTTCAGATCTGCCCAATTCACATTGCATTTTGGCTGTTTCCCACTTTTTAAGACTAAATTCTCTCGTAAAAATGCAGAATCTGGTTTAATGGATAACAACGTTGCTAGCAATGGCAACGGGGGCGGCGGGCATCGCTTTCGGAGAATACCTCGACACTCGCTCGCTCATCTCAAGCTGGATCCTTTGGTCACTTATTCTCTTGTCTTTTCTTACATATTGCATTTATATATATTTATTTATTTTCTACTTAAACAAATTATTCAAACTAGGAAGATAAAAAATAATGTTTCATATTTATTAAGTAGTCGCTTTTTCATATTGTCCTGTTTGTATATTTTAGATTAGATAGTGTAGTTTTCCTTTTTTTTTTTTTCTTAAAGAAGTGATATTCTTGTGGTAACCTGAATTCCATGTTTTGTTGCACTCAGTTGGATGACAATTTGGAGCAGTGGCCGCATCTAACTGAACTCGTTCAATGCTATAGAAGCGATTGGATTAAAGATGATAACAAATATGGCCATTATGAGAGTATCAGTTCTGTTTCATTCCAGAATCAAATATTTGAAGGGCCAGATACTGATCTTGAGACGGGTGAGATTCTAGTTACCGGGTACTCTTTCTTGAAAGAAACAAATATTAATTTACTAATTTACATCTTGTTTCCTCTGGTATTTGCTATATTTATGCAGAAATGCAGCTTGCCAGTGCGAGACAAATTAAGGCTGAAGATGCTACTGATGATGACATGCCAAGTTCCTCAGGAAGGCAATTTACCAACTCTAATGTTACAAAGGTTGCTCTGGTTAAACATTTTCTTGCTATTTTCTTTCTCCTTCTTTGTTAGCTTCTGCAGACAGCAGTATTTCCTCTTTTATTTCCCATTGGTAATTTCCTATCAAATTTGATGATATATTTGTAGCATTTTGGTCAGTCTCCCCTCCCAGCTTATGAACCAGCTTTTGACTGGGGAAATGAAAGGTCATTGATTTTTGGCCAAAGGATTCCGGAAACCCCTACCACACACTATGGCAGGTTTGAATCTTATTGCTAGGGTAAAATTTTTTGCTTGGGTGTTATTTGTTTCTTTACATTAATTTCTCATTGAACGTCCCATTACCTCTTGGTATGGTTGACAATAGTGGATTCAAGATTTCTGTCAAAGTTCTATCCCTTTCCTTTCAAGCTGGACTTGTTGGTTAGCTTTCCATCCCTTATCTGAAGGATTTATTATCATTTGTTACTTTACTTTCATTCTTTTTACTGTTTCCTGGTTTCTGACTTAGATAATGCTCTTTTTCTCACAGAGCCATTCTATGGAACCATTTGCATATATAATAGGGAGAGAAGAGAAAAATTGTCTGAAGATTTTTATTTTTCTGTGCTACCAAGTGAAATGCAGGATGTAAGCAATAATGCCATTTATGCCTTTTCATTTTATCTAATGAGAAAATTTTCAATAGATGATGACCAATAAATTTCGGTTTGTCTTGCTCTTTTGACAGGCTAAAGTGCCTTTTGAGCCTCGTGGAATATTCTATTTAGATGCTCCATCAGCATCAATCTGTCTGCTAATCCAGCTAGAGAAGCCTGCAACTGAAGAAGGCGGTGTAACCCCTTCCGTTTATTCGCGTAAAGAACCGGTATTTGCATGGACATCTTTCACTCTGTCTTTTTTTCTGTTTTCACCTCTTGTTTAATGTGTCAGAATTCAATATTTTATTTCTTTGCTTTTTATCTCTTTGTGGGATTGCTTGTGATCCCTCCTTATCCCTTCCTCAGATTGGAATAAATCGTTTTAACCTGGAGAAATCAATGTCTTTGCATGTAGTATATGAGTTTATCTAAGGTTTTTTGGTGCTTGATCTTAATTTGGAGCTAGAATATGGTAGTCTGTTTGGCTTGGTTGGAGATTTAAGAGAAGTACTATAGAGAAGCATTATAGGATGTAGAAAGCTGTTAGGTAATAATTTTGTAAGAAATGCTTTGAAATGGGGTTTCATTGAAGTTCACATTTTAGCATTTACTTGCTATAGCTCTTTAAAGTTTACTACAAATTATGATTCATTTTGTAGCGGTTAAAGTTGTCATGAGCTTCCTGTATAAGTTTTTTTTAATAGTTCCAATCTCCTTCCTTCAGGTTGTTTTTAGAGAAGCTCTTTAAAAGGCTGGGCCAAATATGCAAATTCTCTAAAGAGAATCTATTCAGTATCAATACATGCTTCTAAAATCTGTTTCATTTGAGGAAATAAATCTGGCTTTTATACTGAATGATTCAAGTAGATTAGTCATTGTGTAGTTGCATGCTATGTTACAGTAGAAAGGCAGTTTGTTGATACTTCTCTCTGCGCAAAAACATTGGCAATTGGAAGGCTATCAGGTTGGTTGCCTGGAAAGAAAATATTCATATGTGCCTGCCTAGGGTTTAAATTACAGGAGAAGGTGCATTATTTATACTAAAAAAGAGTACTTAGGATTCCCTAAATTAAACTCTTATAGCATTTGTTTCTTCTATCCTCTTTTCAAATAGGTACACTTGACTGAGAGAGAGAGACAGAAGCTGCAGGTGTGGTCTCGTATAATGCCTTATAGAGAGTCTTTCGCCTGGGCCATTGTTCCATTATTTGATAACAGCATTGCTGCAGCTTCTGGTGGATCTGCTTCTCCTAGTAGCCCTCTTGCTCCCAGCATGTCTGGTTCAAGTTCTCATGATGGTGTCTTTGAGCCCATTGCTAAGGTCTCATCAGATGGAAAGCTGGGTTGCTCAAGTGGTAGTTCTGTTATTGTTGAAATATCTAATCTAAAAAAAGTGAAAGAAAGTTATACCGAGGAGTCACTTCAGGTATTGTTAGTTGCTTTATTGCCTTTCTTTGTGGTTTGTTTTGAACAGCTTGGCTAGATTTTCAATGAAAGACTTGTCAATTTATTTGACATGTAAACCCTTAAATTGGTGATAGTTTTTAATCTATGTGAAGATCAAGTGTTGAGGTTTTCTGGTTAATTTTGAAAGTTCTTCTAAGGTACAATAACAGAATATTTTCTATTGTGTTATCCAAAGTATATAATTTTTCTTTTGGGAAGAATATTTTCCACTTAAGATATTTTCCTCCAACAAGTCATTTTAATAAAAAAACGGAGCCTAACTGAAGGTTTTGGAAATATTATTATAGGCCACGATTCTTCCTGGCCTGTCCATGCAGGCTGCCTAACAAGCCTTACTATTCCTTTTGCCCCACATTATCCATTTCAAGCACAATGCGACTGCTTTCTAGACAGTTAGATGGCCAAATAAATTGAAACCCTGTATGCTTGTTTTGCTGTGAGTATTCTCATGGTTTGTTAAGCTGGGCTGTCAAATTAAAGGTGATTTACATGCTTTTAGCTGTTTTTAAGCCATAAAGCATAGCACAACTGTATGTTACTGGCCAATCAAGTGGGATATTTGCACACTTCAATTTGAGGGGTTTCTGGACTGTTAACTATTAACTGGTTCGTTAGTCGATTAATCCTTGTATTCTGTCAAAATTTTTGTTTAGATATTACGATATTCTGTATTTGCCATTTGGTCCTCTCTTTCCTTTATGCTGCATCCGCTATTTACATAATGTTTTCTTCTAATGTTTTTTTTTTTTTTTTTTTTTTTTTTTTTTTTGCCTTTTCTTCTGATATATTAGGATCCTAAACGAAAGGATCATAAACCTGTAAAAGGTGTTTTGAAATTGGAAATTGAGAAACACCAGACTGCACTTGCTGAGCTGGAAAATGTATCAGAAGGTGGCAGTGTGACAAATGATTCCCTTGATCCCGGGGATCCAGTTGCTGATATAATGTTTCCAAAAAGTCCTGGATATGGTCTGGATGGACCTCTGAGTAGCAACTCCAAATGGATGGCGATCGATGGGAAAGATGTTTCTGGCAATGCATCTAACACTCAGGGAAATCTGGATTTCTGCGTGGATGATGTAAGCAGTACAGCCTTATGTTTGACTTTTGACTTTGGCTTTACCTATGGCATGCCAAGTAGCAATTACATCTTCGCACAACTTATGGGAAGATATTGGTTGATCATCCTTCTTGTCTTTGAGTATGATTGCTTTATTCGTCATCCTTTCCTTTCTTTTTTTCCATTTTATATTTTAATTGTCCATTTGCTGTCCAATCTCGAAGCATGTTTATGGCTCAATCACTGAATGCATATTCAACATTTTCTGGCTAGGAAAATTATATTAAGTGTAGAAATCAGAAATGAATCAATCACAGTGAAGGGGTACAACTTCAGGTCTTCAAAGCTGCACTGTTAGGAAAATGGAATCCTTTGTCATTGATATTTGAGATTAACTTTTTGCTTTGATAGATGATTTATTTTACATTTCTAGTTTTTGGTTGGTTTATTTTTTATTTCATAAGGGTCGTCGTGAGTTTATTTTGGATAAATTTTAGCGTGCTGTTGCTCATTCTTACAGTCACTTTTGGACCTTATCCAGATGCTGATTTTTGGGTTTCAATGATCCCTTTTCCACTTGTCCACTAATTCATTTGTATTTTTCATAAGTTGATACATGTGGGATTGTTATGCATTCAGTAAGTTCTTTAATCATAGTTGGAGCACCTTTTGGGTCCATTAATTATCATGTTGCCATGTGGTTGCAGTTAAGGTATGTCAAATGTGTCGATGATCCTTGTCAGGTATATGCAATTTAGTTCTAGTCTTTAATTTTTTAAAATTCCCTCTGCTTTGGGTTTGGGTTTAGGTTAAAAATTGAACTGAACCTAAACCATGTAGGCTGTCTTGCAAACTACATGTGCCTTGTAATATGATGAATGCGATATGGCAGCTACTTATCTGTGCATCTGAGAATCTTATCATTAGGACTCGCTTGTTATGAACCATTTTATTTTATATTTTTGTGGAACTCATTTAATCTAAATTACTATGTTAATTCATCTGACAGTTCCAAGCTTTTGACTTCCGTACAACAATGAGAAACGAGCCGTTCTTGCAGCTTTTTCATTGTCTATATGTGTATCCCTTAGCTGTGAATTTGAGTCGGAAAAGGAATCTATTCATACAAGTTGAGCTAAGAAAGGATGATTCAGATGCTCGTAGGCAGCCCTTAGAGGTAAATCTGTTGATTTAAATTTAGTGTTCCGTTTTCTAGATTTCATCTTACTTGTTTCTTTGGTCCAACTAATACAACCAGGCAATGCATCCGAGGGAGCGGGGCTTATCACTGCAGAAATATGCTCACACACAAGTTGCTGTTGCTGCTAGAGTAGCTTGCTACCATGACGAGATTAAAGTTTCACTTCCTGCCGTCTGGACTCCATCGCATCACCTGTTATTTACTTTCTTCCATGTTGATCTTCAAACTAAACTTGAAGCTCCAAAACCAGTGAGTTCTGCCTGAATTTATGTTTGGGAAATAATAATAACATAGACTTAATCTGCATTTTAGTTTTTAATAATTTTTTTTTAATTCTATATTCTGGAGCTATTATTGAGCTTTCAGTTCCTTTCCTTTCTATTTTCCATATTAATTTTGTAGGAAGAGTCATTCAATTTGTTCACTTGGCAGGTAGTTATCGGATATGCATCACTGCCATTATCGACACATGCTCAGTATGTATATGCGCAGTTTGAACTTTTGCCTTTCTTTTTTTTCTCTTGAAATCGGAAAAAAGAAGTCCCTGCTTCATCTATTCAAATCACTGTAATTAGCTGTGAAATGGGACCACTGATTTAGTATGCTAGTTTTTTGTTTAGCATTAGATGGTTGGTATTATTATTTATTAGGTGATAGGTCAATCTTTAACATTTATTTTGGACAAATCATGGTTGCTTCATCTATGGGGTGAAAAAAATATCAGGTGACTAATTTTTACTTTTTCTACGGGACAATCTTATCTGTTTGGAATTTTCTTGTCAGTTCTTTATTATTCTCAAAGTTTTTGGAATGTATGCTTTATTCACATCAGTTTCATCATTGTTCAAGAGGTTCATTAAATCTATAATTTGATTTTTTTTTTTTTTTAAATTCAGATTGCGATCTGAAATTTCTTTACGAATAATGAGAGAGTTGATTCCACATTATCTCCTGGATTCTGGCAAGGTATGTTTTGCAAGATTAAGCATTCAATACTATAACAAATCTTATCCTTTGCTACGGTGCAGCTCAATGTGATATTTTCATTTTGATTATGATCAATTTATTTGTTATACTTTTGTTTTGGATTTCTTCTGTCCCTTTGTTGTATATCAAATGGCTTTAGTTTCATGATTATATGTGTACCACTGGATTATTCAGTTGTTTAAGTAAGTTTTCTTTTATTTCATTCTTGTATATTTGTTTAATGTAATTTGGGAATTTCCTGTTTGTGTTTGTTGCTTTTTTTTATTCTGGTGCTTTGGTATTGGTGAATGCTATAGTTGGTGGGAAGCTTTTGTGCTTAAGTGTGATAGTTTCTTCCACGTACTGTCATGAGTGTGTTTTCTGATGGTAACTTGGCTTCGTGGCTTTGAAACCTGACATTACAAATTCATATTTACTTTTCCTTTTCTCTGTAGGAGACATTGGATTATCTGGAAGATGGAAAAAATATTTTCAAATTGCGCTTAAGACTCTGTTCGTCTCTGTACCCGATTAATGAGCGCATCAGGGATTTCTTTCTTGAGTATGATAGACACACTCTTCGAACAAGCCCGCCTTGGGGTTCCGAACTTTTGGAGGTACTTTTGTTTTGTGCTAATTGGTTCATCTCCATGGTTAGCTATCTTTTTTTTTTTTTTTTTTTTTTTGGAATCGTTATGTTTCTAAGCTAGTTATCTCCTAATTTAGCTTTTAATAATTGAATACTTTCTTGTAAGATAAACATCATAAACTGAGATGAATAACTAAACCTTTGATTTCATATACACAAAAATCCATAATCACCCAATAGATAAGAAGAAAAAGCAAAACAGAATCTATATATATATATATATATATATATTAAAAAGGAGATTGAAATATCTGCTCTGGGAGGAGGTGTTAAGTGGGGGTTCTGCTTATTCGTGTTTGGTTTATTCCAATTCGGGTCATTTTGGTTCTACTTGTTGAGTTTTAATGCCAATTTGGTTGGGTTCAAGTGAGTTATCTGGTTGAGTTAAATTTCTCAAGTTACTCAAGGTCACATTTTGTTAACTTTTGGCGTACCTGTTTTTAAACTCATTATTTATCTATTCTAATTATTTACTGTATGAATTTGTAAGAATGAGGTTAAAGAAGGAAAAAAGAAATTGGGATATCTTATTTATGTCTAATTGCTGAACTTGATTTTAATTATAATAACAGAAGGATTTGTGTTTATGTTTTCTTTTAATACGGTGGGGAATTTGTAATAAACTAAATTTATTACAAAGTTATATAAAAAACAAGAACAACGAGAGGACATTATTATTTTTTTTATTATCTTTGAAAGTTACTAATTGACCATTTTTTTGGGTTATATTGTTTTTTAATCAAATTAATACGTAAAAGAGAAAAATAAAATTATAATCAATGTCAGGCCCTTTTGGGTTATTTTTTCCAGTCGTTTGAGTTTTGGTTATTTTGGTTATGGGTCGACTTAGTTTTGGCTTAATATTGGTTTGGGTTGTTGGCTTTTTGTGGTCAAATTGCGTTAATTCAGGTTTTGAACTAGTTTAGGTCAGCTTTATCTACTTCAAATCTTTGTATTGGAGGTGGCTACAGGGCTGAAACTAGAGAGGCATTGATAGTGAAGTTTGGGGAACAAAGAGGAAAAAATTGGTTTTGAGAGATATAGCCATAATCAAAGGTAAACTGGGCGAGGCAAAAAAACAAAAAAAAAAAAAAGAGGAAAGAACTTTGGTTTTTGAGGGTATAACCGAGATAGAGACAAGCGAGGGGTGAGCTCTGGAACATGTGGAGGAAAAAAAGGTTGCGTTTGGATGGATAAGGAAAAAAGACTGAAAAGTAACGAATAAAATTATGTCTTTTGTTGAGAGATGTGAGGGAAAAAAGAAAAATGAAAAAATATGTAGTAGCAATTGGGATAATGTACAATAATTAGTGAACTAAAATAAAAAGAAAAATAAGATGTGTGAAAAGAATTAAATCAATTAAAAAGATAATAGTAAGTAAATTATTGGTATAAAATTAGGGAAAATAAGTTAAAATAGTGCTTGAGGTTAAAGGAATCCCAGGAAATAACTATGGTGCAAAGTTGGCATCAAAATATTTTAAATGTTAAAAATTAAGTATATAGAATTTAGACCTATTAATGAATTATTCTGTCAATTTATATTGTTATATTTATTAATAAATAAATTGTATTTTATTATTGCGTAATTAATATTTATCTAGTTTAATTGAAATTACTTTTAGAAAATTTCCAAGTGTCAAGTAAAATGTAATGTTGACGGATGATTTTTTAAAATTATTTTCTAAAGATTCAATATCTTGCAATTATCTCCAGACGCAATCAATTAGACTTAAGAACTATATATGGTTATTTTCTAAAAGCAAGTGCTTCTATGTATTTGGTTCAATGATAGGTTTGTGTATCATGTTGCTTAGAGAGCTGGGTGTGAATCCTCCCTTCCCAGGTTAAAATAGAGAACAAAAACTCTTAAAGTAACTAAAAAACGAAAAACGTCTAGATGAATATTTTTAGTATGCGCCTTCCACATGCTGCCACAATGAGTAGTCTATGTTAGTTTCCAAGTTAGTACAACAACGAATAGAGAGCCCAATTCTGGATTTTACTAACACTACATGCATACAAATCTAATCCTTTTGTTTGTATACTCTTTTGCTCACTTGCAATGAGGCATTTGAAATTGAGATGTGGAGATTTGGTATTAGTTGTAATGGTAACAGTTAGCAATCATAAAGTGGAACTACCCCATTGAAGTTGTAGTGGGCTGGAAAAATAACGAGAGCAAGCTGTGAGTATAACTGCTCATACCTCTGTTCATGACATTCCCCACCCCCACCCAAAGAGAGAGAGAGAGAGGGAGAGAGAGTGTGAAGTGAAACGTGGTTCAGGCTTCTAAATCAGGCAGATGCTGTTTCTCATTCTTATGTCTTATGTAAAAATGACAAATATCATGAATAGTGAATATTCTCAAAATGGCATTGAATATTTATGTACGTATGACTTGACACTCTTAATGTGCTGCAGGCAATTAACAGCTTAAAGAATGTTGATTCCACTGCTTTGCTTCAGTTTCTTCACCCAATACTGAATATGCTTCTCCATCTTATAGGGAACGGTGGAGAAACCCTTCAGGTTTCAACTGAAGTTTTCCATCTTTTGTCTGTCCAAACTTAAAAACTTTCTGCCCCATCTCTCTCTAAGCCTTTTCTCAAGCACGTGATCATTTAGCTTCTCCATGTTATACTGTTTTGCTTACTGTATATGCTTCAATGTCATTTTAATTCATTGCTTCAGGTTGCTGCATTCAGAGCCATGGTTAATATCCTAACCCGGTATGCTCTTTTATCTGATTTACAGATGGTTAGGTAATAGTTTATTATACTTAACAATGTTTAAACCAAAATTACCACTATCTTATTTATGTGCCAAGTCTCTGATATATTCCGGAAGGCACATCTGCCCTAACTCAATAAACTTCTAATTACTGCCATGCTGGCAAAGAACATTCTTTGTTATAGTTTCTTAATTGAAATTTGGATATCATTTTTTTAGCATGTCTAATCTTTTATTATTTATTTGCAGGGTGCAGCAAGAGTCAGTTGATGATGCTGAACGAAATCGCTTTCTAGTTAACTATGTAGATTATGCTTTTGATGACTTTGGTGGTCGTCAACCCCCAGTTTATCCTGGCTTGTCCACTGTGTGGGGTAGCTTGGCTCGTAGTAAGGTGTCTACTCACCTGCGAATCTTCTTTGATATCCTTTTTCTTAATAAAATTCAATAATACCTAGATTCTTAATCAGCCAGTGTCATTGCATTACTTCGAAATTCCTATATCGCACAACCTATTCACTGTACTCTGATTTACCCAGGTTCTACTTTCAAATTTCTTTCAATTGACTGTTGGAATCTCAAGATATCAATGAAGAAACTTGCTAAAAACCAACATCTGCTTGATGAACAACCCATTCCCAAGTCCATGCAGCATGGTTGAACTAGAGAGAGATGCCATGACCTCCTTTTAGTATTGTATTGAAACTTAGAAAAGTAAATAGATGTTTAAATGCCCCATCCAACACACACAACAAAAAGAAAGAAAAGCTCTAAATGGATGATGACAAGCCTATTTGTGAAATCTCTGGTGGTGTTTAATAAATTGAAATTAAAAATATCAAGTTTTAATATTAAAGTTTTAGTGCTGAAGAATTACTAATTGGAATTTTTAAAATAAAGTACCCAATGAGATTTTGTTTGTATACGTTTGTAAAAGTGAAATGTGATATTGTAGGCATTTCATATTTAGAAGAATTTTTTTAAAAAATGATGTAAAAGACTTAAACTTGTTCTATGTTTTCCCTTGGAAAATTCATTGAAAAAAAAAGCTATAAATTCTTGAACCTTAAAAGTTTCAGTGGATAGAAAACTTTTTTATGGTAATAGTAGATAAGTTCTTGGTGTTCAAGTTACTTGTAATCCTGGACCCTAATTTAGTAGTCATTTCTATTTTTAATTCTCAGATGGCATTGGCTTAGGACTGTACTTTTTTTAGTACTTTTTCCTTCAATAGTTTGTAATATGATGCTGTTCTGCAGGCTAAGGGTTATCGTGTTGGACCGGTATATGATGATGTGTTGGCAATGGCTTGGTTTTTTCTTGAGCTAATTGTTAAGTCAATGGCATTGGAGCAAACACGTCTTTTCTATCATAGCCTTCCATTAGGTAGATTTACATTACATGAAGAAGTTTTTAAATGCGCGCGCACACACACACACACATATATGTAGGTATATTTGCGTATGTGTATATTATGAATCTCTGTCTATATATAAGATAATTTTTAGTATCGTTGATTGTTTAACAAGTCAATGCATCTATATTTTAAGTCAATATGATATCTATATCCTATCAATCGAGTATTCTGTCCTTTAGAACATGTATTTAGTGCTTGAAAATCCTATGATGTCAAAAATCAAGTATATATTTCTAATTTACTTGAAATTTTAATCAATTTGATTACATGAATAGAGCATGAAATCTAACATTAGATTAAAGTATTTATATGATATTACATTGGCATAAGTTGATCCCTTGTTATATACAAAAACACACATACAGCACATGCTCTTAGACAGACAGACAGGATATTGTTAATTCAATTAGTTTCAGTTTGAGGAAATTGAAAATAGCTTTTATTATATCATCAATTTGGTAAATTGGTTTCTGCTTTCGTTTAATACAGATGAAGATGTTCCCCCAATGCAGTTGAAAGAGGGTGTGTTCAGATGTATAATCCAGCTGTATGATTGCCTTCTAACTGAAGTTCATGAGCGTTGTAAGAAAGGGCTAAGCTTGGCGAAACGATTGAACAGCAGTCTGGCATTCTTTTGTTATGATCTTTTGTCCATCATTGAGCCTCGCCAAGTTTTTGAATTGGTATGTTTTTATTTTATTCAACAGTCTATATTTGTGCTTGGGTTTGGACTGTACTAACTTGGACATGATGCTTTGTATACTTATTAGTCTCATAGTCTAGTATTTCCTTAACAATTGCATGTTAGGAGAGCTCTTTGATTTGAAATTTAACCATTTCAATTCCCTGTTTAGATCCTACAATTCTTTGTCACTTTTCTGAGAAACAACCCAAGTACTCAATAAATTAAAATTTTAATTTAAAAAATCTGAAGCAGCATACACTTGTCCTAGGAATCTGTGAGAAGAATTTCACGTACATGTACTTAGAGACTACATTTGAGGTCTATACTATGGTAATAGCCGTCTCTAGAATGTTTGGGACTTATTAAATGAATGTTGTGTCGACCAAATAAGGTTCTATATATTATTACAAGGAATATGACTCCGCTATTCATGGGTGGTTCACTTTTTAATTAATCTTTTTATGCAATATTTATAATAAATCTACTAATTCTTAAACATTTTGGATATACTTTTTTTTTTCCAACCAATTTCTTTTGTTTGTTTTATAGACATTTTAGTTTTTGAAATTCAGAATGATGAGATATGTTGATGATTGATCCGGAAATAAAAGAGTAGGGTTGGAATCAAACAGAAGTATAAACAATACTGCGCTCTTCAATTAGAAACAACAGCAGTGGTGATATGAGAATAAAAGAAGATTGCTGCTAACATAGCCATATTAAGGAATATCTTTCCCAGTGCATTGAAAATTCATTCAATTGTCAACGACTACATTTAATATGAAAAAAAAGAAGAAGCTATAAATAGTAATGTTACTAACCTTAAAGGAGTGCTTTGGGGAACTCTTTAGCAAAAACCTAAAATTACAATTGGAACTTCATGATACCAATACCAAAAAAACTTTAAACCTCCTATAGAAAAAGGGAAGCTAGAAACTTTTCTTTCTAATTTCCTTTCGAAATTTATTAAACAATGCTTGACTTAATATGATTAAATGTGTTTCTAAATAAACCAATCCTTATTTTGATGAACTCTGTAAAGAAAATCAATCACAGTTAATTAAAATTGAATCTATTTGAAAGATTAAAAGGAGTCAAACAAAGGAATAGGAGAATTTGTTTGCCTAGTTCACATAGATTATTTGTATATTCATAATAAAAACTTGAGGGAAGCTGTTCCTAATGTACTTAACATCCTTAAGAAAAAGGGTGAATTATCTGTTTATCTAACACACTAATTGGAAAAAGAAACAATAAAGTTGATTACTTGCAGTCATCAACCTCTCATCTCTATGACAACCAAGATATGAAGTATACAACTAACTTTTAAGAAGCTAAGAAATGACTTAATACTACAATAGCTAAAAAATTGTCCAAAAGCTATGATCCCCAATGTATGCCCAAAGATACAAATCGATCTGCCTAAACATAGAACACTGCACCCATCCCCCACCATTTCAAACTCAAGCTTCGACTGAGCAAGAATGAGAACAATCAGGTCTTGCTTTGCCAAATACCTCATGAGCACAGCAGAGAAAACCTAATTTAGATATAGGGTGTGCAAGACTATCACAATGGAAAAGTTTTCATCACCAGAAAAACAGATGTGGTTAATGAATTTCTTCAATTAGTGAAACAAAAAGGATTTATAGATGGAAGCTTAAGAAAATTATTGATCTAGCAAAAAGTTTTCATTGCCAAACACCTGAAGTGATTAATGGATTTCTTCAATTAGTGAAATGAAAAGGATTTATAGATGGAAGCTTAAGAAAATTATTGATCTAGCAAAAAGTCTACATAAAAAATAAAAAAACATAAAATGTACAAGGAATAACACATTTCTAATTAAAGGAACTAATATCTTCTAATTGGCAATCACAATTTTGGTATCAGTGAATCCCTGTCTATTTTTATGATAAAAACATGTCAAACCCTACAAACTCTAGTATTGATCTTCCAATACTATAAAACGAATCTCAGTTGGTTGAGTAAAACATGTAAAAGCAGAAGGCTATTTATAGACAACACCAATGTAACAGCACGAGAAGAACTGAGAAAGAAAGAAGGTTACTATTAATTCAAAGGAAGACCAGACAAAGGAGCAACTTGAAAATAAATATGACCATTAAAATAAAACCAGCACTACAAACTCTAGCAAGAGCTTTACAATAAAAAACCAACTACATATCAAACTGAAGCACAATTAAGCTTAGATAAGACCTGTGAGTGAACAAAAAAGATGGAAAAAAATGACCTAAACCTCTATGAGCACCCTACTCAAAATGTCAATTAGTGACCCTATTAATGCTGCAGGGGAGCTGAAAATAGATGTGTCTTATATATTTAGGAATCTCAAGTGTCTATGAACTATCATGGAACTTATCGCTAGCGTGGGAAGTATATTTTGTTAATTTAGATCCCACTGTTCTGTTTTAGGAATTGATAGCAGTGGTTTAGGTTTGTGAAACTTGGATGTGGTATGGCTTATGCATGCATACAATGCATCAGCCTCTCAAAGAGTCTATTGGTGAGCAATATTTTTTGTGATGTAGATTATATATTTTTTTACATTTACTCTCCAATTGAAGAAAAAAAAAATGTGATTCATTGCTTTTCTGAGTTGAGTATCTTTGGCTCTCCATAACTTTCATTCAAGTTTGCATACAGCTTTAGACTCGTTTTTAAATAAGTTACACCAATGGTTGGAGGCATGTCTTATGTTTTTTTTTTTTACTCCATCTTATATTTCCATTTTTGGGCATGAGGTGTTGTCTTATTTTTGAGGAGAGAGGAAAGGCAAAATGATAACCTCCAATGTTTGGTGTTGTATATGGCCCTGAAAATATTTAATCATGTACTTATTGCTGTAGTTTTAGGTTAATCACTTTCTAAATGCGTTTCATGTGTTGCAGGTGTCCTTGTACCTGGACAAGTTTGCGGGGGTATGTCAATCAGTTCTGCATGATTGTAAGCTAATATTTTTGCAGATAATATGTGATCATGATCTTTTTGTTGAAATGCCTGGGAGAGACCCCTCAGACAGGTATCATTCTTCCTCTGTTTTATGCTTCACTACTTTCATGATGTAAATAGATAATTTCTACTTCATATTGCGTCTTAATGGAGAGCATCCCTCTTTATAGGTTGAGAACTTATTTAACTGGGATGTACTTTATTGTAAAAATGTTTTTCTTGTTGCTCTGGAGTTATCATCAATTGTAACAAAATTTCCTTCCTATCGTAAAAAGCTGGCATAAAGGCTTCAACTTCTAAGTGGATGATACATATGTGCATGAAGAATGAATAATATGTTGTGTTCCAAGTCATTAGACTTCAGTGTTTACTGATAACCCAAACCTTTTATGTAGGAGAGCTTTGATGCAGGGGGTGGGAGGTGGGTGAGTTGTATTAAATCATGAGATGTAACATGAAATTCAGATGACTAATTCTTTATTTAATGAAAGAAGGTAGCTTGTTCAGTTCTAGCCAATCCTATCTTTCATGTACTTGAGATCCTAAATAAGAAAGTTCCAAGATTGACTTAAAACAACTCCTAAAATATAAAAAACAGATCAAAGAAAAGAAACTCATTGACTTAAATCTGCAATGTCTTAGTCTGATCCTAAAACTGATGAAAATAAAGTAAGGCGGACAACCTTTTATACTTAAGGAACATAAAAAATGACTTGATACCCAATAAAAGGCCCTTAATCTTAAATTCTCTTGGCAGTTAACCTTGGCCTGCTTTCACATGATTGTCATCCTTGTCACTTGTGTGTAAATGGTCAAAATTAAGATGTTTGACTGATGTTGTACAGAGGTCAATAGTGATGTTACTTGGTTTGTAGTGATATGATTAATTTATCTTAATATGAAAAAGATTCACTAATAGCAGTTTTTCCTTCTCTCTCTCTCTCTAGGATTTCTTGCAAATCGAATTTAATTGTTTGGCATTGTGTTGGTTCAAGAGGACCTCAATTAATTAACAGCTGAAATGCGAGTTTCACTCACCTGACTCAGTGAATATTGTGATTTAGGAACTATCTTTCATCTGTCTTGATTCAAGAGCTTTTCCTTACATGGGATCATGATGATTTATCTCAGCGTGCTAAGGTGAGTATGGATAAAATATGGTTTTAACTGTTTCAAAATATCATTCTCATATATATATATACATATATTGTGTATTTCTCTTGATGTGGAAGTTTATATTATTCTGTTATATTGGGATGTATTCCATGCTTAAGATATGCAGCATATTTTTTGCTTTGAAAATAACGTTTGGTGCTTGCTGTGATCAGGCAGCTAGAATTTTGGTAGTTCTTTTATGCAAACATGAGTTTGATGCTCGGTATCAAAAACCTGAAGACAAGCTGTATATTGCTCAACTATATTTTCCTCTCATTGGCCAGGTAAATTGTATTTTAGAAGTCTTATGGCCTGATGATGATTTATCTTTTCAGTTTGTTAAGCATCCAACAAAAACCTCATTGGGAATACGTAGGGAAGGTTTGGCCTGAATATAAGGCCAGAACAAACTCAAAACTTCATCTGTGTGGGATAATACCACTTAAAACACTTTAAACTATAAATTTCTGAATTGAAAAGCATAGCTCAAGTACCATGAACTTGACTTTTTGTGGCATAGATTAGAAGGATTACGCAGTGGTCTGAGATTGCTGATTTTGCATCTTTGTGATATTTGCATAAATGGTATTGTCTATACCCAAATGAACTTGAAGTTGAGATAAATTAATGGCAAGTTTCAAATTAAATGGCTGTTTGTTTCACATTCGTATCATCCAAGAAAAATCCACATATATGTTACTGTTTTTTGCTTCTGGATTAGTATGAATGGAGTACTATATTATTCTTTGAACTTTGAGATCTGACCAAAAATAAGGAGTTGTTCAGAATGAAAATTAGTGCATGTATGTTGTTAGAATATTAGCCTAAGCACTGAACAGAATGAGTTTGCCATAGACCTTTGCCCAAATCTTCTTTATTAGAAATAGGACACAAGATATGATTTTACAGTCTAAAATTTGGGATGGCATTATGTTAATGACCTGCATGATAAGACTGCTTTTATTCCAGCATGTAGCCTTATAATTTATCATTGCCTAAGTTTCTTGCTAGTGAATTTATCCTTTATGCAGATTCTAGATGAAATGCCCGTATATTACAACTTAAATTCAGCTGAAAAGCGTGAAGTTTTGATTGTTATCTTGCAAATCGTGCGGAATCTAGATGATGCATCGGTTGTCAAGGCTTGGCAGCAAAACATTGCTCGAACTAGATTATTTTTCAAACTCATGGAGGAATGCTTGGTTCATTTTGAGGTTGCTATTACAGCTAAACATTCAATTTCCTTTTTTCATTGTGCAAAGTTCTATGTTGTTTCTGTTATGTTATTAGTTTAGGTACCTTCATTATTGGTATTAAGGTTTTATTTGTTTGTGTTTAGCTTATCACCTTTACTTCCTTACTACAATCTATTGTTTTACCCATTTCTTTTAAATCCTAGCCTTTGTTGTTGCCTTAGACATTGAGGTTGGTTATGATCGGGCCTAAATAGGAAGCAGGGTGGCTTAACACATTTGGCAGTTTAAATTCGTTTAATTTCTTCATTGGGATCGTTCCATAAACTCTATGATACTGGATTGCCACCAACTATCCTTTATTGCATGTGTGTGTAATGAATATATAAATATTTGTATGCTTATGTTCATATATATATATATATATATATATATATATATATATATATATAGATGACTCTGCTTATCTTAACACAAACTATTGGCAGTTTTTTTTCCTAAATAACAAGTATAAATTAAATAACTTTTAAGTATATATTTCAATTGTGTGTATATATATGTAGCCTAAATAAATATGTGGGTAAGAAAGTGCATATTAATTTGCTATTTTTTCCCACTACTTTAAATGCTAAATATATGCTGGTATGTTAATTTTATTTTATTAAAAAAAAAACACAAATAAACCGGAAACAAACTGACAATAATTTGCACAGTTAGGTTTTGAAGATTGTTTACGGAAATGGGTATTTGCAATTTTATATGCACATCCTTGTAGTTCTGTGAGATTTCAAATCTATTTATGTCGCACCTTGAAGGAAAAATGTCCCTTAGCTGCAGAGTACTCTTGTTTTAAGTGAGGGCAAAACAAATTGTAGTTTTTTTTTTTTTTTTTTTTGGGGGGGGGGGAGGGGATAGATGGATGCAGAAGGTGGGATGTCAGCAATTTATCTATTATAACATGTATCGGCTGTTATAAGAAGAAATATCTGTGAAAGACAATTTTTTATTCCTTAAATGTGAGAATTTATTAGAGAAAAAAAAAGATATCTTATTTGGTTATTGAAGAAGAATGTTATAGATAAGGGAACATTGTGCTATAGCTCATCACGTATGTTTCAAATTTTGTTTCCCCTAGCCTTATCCTAGACTTTCTCTTCTATTCTGGTCAATACTTCTGAACAGTTTTAAGCTTTCTCATGTAATATGGAAATTGGTTTGCAGCAGAGGCTTTTTTACTTATTATCCTTCCAGTTATGCTGACTTTGCATTTTGTACTTACAGCACAGAAAGCCTGCTGATGGTATACTTATAGGCAGCAGTTCTCGCAATCCTGTGGGTGATGGACCTACTTCACCGAAATACTCTGATAAGCTTTCTCCTGCAATCAACAATTATTTGTCTGAGGCATCAAGACAAGAAGTTAGAGTGAGTTATATTATTGTCCTTTCATCTGTTGCTTATAAATTGAGAAGTTGTCATGTTGCTAGTGGAAGTTCTTGATTTTGTAGATACAGAGAACTTCATGTGCTAAATTATTTTATACATTGTTTGATTGCTCTAATGCAGCCTCAGGGAACTCCTGAAAATGGTTACTTGTGGCAAAGGGTGAATTCTCAGCTAAGCTCCCCAAGCCAACCATATTCCTTGAGAGAAGCTCTGGCACAGGCACAATCTTCTAGGATTGGAGCTTCTGCCCAAGCACTTAGAGAATCTTTGCATCCAATTTTGCGGCAAAAACTGGTACAGTTGTATAAAAAAAAAAAGAAAGATATGTCCATTATTTATTTGGTCTTGTTCTGGATTTGGCCTAGGTAGCTCATGGTTTTATGTTTGTTTCAGGAGCTTTGGGAAGAAAACTTGAGTGCTGCTGTCAGTCTTCAGGTTTTGGAAATAACTGAGAAATTTTCTGCAATGGCAGCATCCCATAGCATTGCTACCGATTATGGAAAACTTGATTGTTTATCATCTATAATTATGAGCTTCTTTTCCCGAAATCAGCCACTGGCTTTCTGGAAAGCTTTCTTACCTGTCTTCAACCATGTATTTGATCTTCATGGGGCAACACTAATGGCTAGGGAGAATGATCGTTTCTTAAAACAAGTTGCCTTTCATCTTCTTCGGCTTGCCGTCTTTCGAAATGATAATATTAGGAAAAGAGCTGTTATTGGGCTTCAGATACTCATAAGGGTAGGCCCTTTGGCATTCTTAAGACTGATGTTTGTTGGGTTGCTCCTGTTGACATCAATTATTTCTTCATTCTTGCAGAGTTCGTTCTACTTCATGCAGACTGCAAGGTTGAGGGTAATGCTCACTATCACCTTGTCCGAGCTAATGTCTGACATGCAGGTGACTCAGATGAAGTCTGATGGGACACTTGAAGAAAGTGGTGAAGCACGGCGCCTTCGAAAATCTTTGGAGGAAATGGCAGATGAAGTCAAGAGCTCTGGCCTTCTAAAGGAATGTGGACTTCCTGAGAATGCTCTATCGGTGACTCCAGAAATTTGTGAAGAGAACCGATGGTCCTGGTCAGAAGTAAAATCTCTCTCTGGCAGTCTTCTTCTCGCCCTTGATGCTAGTCTGGAGCACGCACTGTTGGTAAGTCTAAAAGATCTGTCAGTTTCTACTGGGAATTGTGGTGAGACTAATTTATGAAGAAAATTTTGTGCTGTTATTATTATTATTATTATTATTATTTTGTGTGAGGTACAGAGGAGAGTCGTCATGGTTCACATCTTATAGGCGCTTGCATTTTCCTGTATGATCTTCATACGGTAGTTGTAAAAAGTGCAGTTCACTGTCTAAGCCCTGCTATGTCCTAAACACAAATAGGTGTTATTCTTGACATATGTGGTTAAGCATCATGACAGGACCATGCCCCATCTTCAGGTGTAAACAGATACCTACTTTGGTCTCTCAGTAACAAGGTCCCGGATTTTTCTGTTGCTTTTGGAAGGGATGGGACTACAGCAGTCGAGGGAGGAGTTGTTTAAGTGTGAAATCATAGATAGATGGGCTTTGGTTGACTTAAAGCAGACATTTCTTTTAAATGATTAAGCTAATTTAATTTAAGATCAATTAAGATTGTGCCTTTTCATGGCTTAACTTTGGAGTTTGATATTAGGAACTTTTTAACTGTTTCTGTTTCTATTTATGTTTGTAATATGGATGAATAAATGTTGTTGCATTAATATCTAAACATTGACTGCTATTCTGTTCTTAGGCCTCTGTAATGTCTATGGATAGATATGCTGCGGCAGAAAGCTTTTACAAGCTTGCAATGGCATTTGCCCCTGTCCCGGATCTTCACATAATGTGGTTGCTGCATTTGTGTGATGCGCATCAAGAAATGCAGTCTTGGGCTGAAGCTGCGCAGTGTGCTGTGGCGGTTGCTGGTGTTGTAATGCAGGTAAGAAAGTCCTAGACACTTTTTTGGATGCAACCTTCATAAGATCCCTGAACAACATGACTATCAAATGTTGGCCATTTTCTCACTCAAGGTCATTAAATGTCAGGAAAACATGAGCCCAAAGCAAGAACTGACTGTAATTTTCAATTAATTCTTAAAAATGGCAGTATTACCTCCTAAAGTACATAAAACCCTTGCTCCAAAAATTAAACAGATAAAATGGAAAAAGGCTGCCAAGAACTAGAAATTAAAAAAGAAGTGAAGAAATAGGACTTCTACTTGTTGCACATTTGTTCGTATTTTAACATCATATATGAATTTCTATGTTGTAGGCCCTTGTTGCTAGAAACGATGGTGTTTGGAGCAAGGATCATGTGACAGCCTTACGTAAAATTTGTCCTATGGTCAGCAGTGAAATCACATCTGAGGCATCAGCAGCTGAGGTTGAGGGATATGGTGCTTCAAAGCTCACTGTTGACTCTGCTGTAAAGTACCTACAACTTGCAAACAAGCTTTTCTCTCAGGCTGAACTCTATCATTTCTGTGCAAGCATTTTGGAACTTGTTATTCCAGTTTACAAGAGTCGAAGGGCATACGGACAACTGGCTAAATGTCATACATTGCTGACAAATATCTACGAATCAATCCTTGAGCAGGAGTCGAGTCCTATTCCTTTTACTGATGCTACTTACTATAGAGTTGGATTTTATGGTGAGAGATTTGGTAAGCTGGACCGAAAGGAGTATGTCTACCGAGAACCCCGTGATGTGCGCTTGGGTGATATAATGGAAAAACTTAGTCACATATATGAATCTAGGATGGATGTTAATCATACATTGCACATTATTCCTGATTCCAGACAAGTGAAGGCAGAGGAGTTGCAGCCTGGAGTTTGTTACCTGCAAATAACGGCTGTTGATCCAGTTATGGAAGATGAAGATTTGGGAAGCAGAAGGGAGAGAATCTTTTCTCTTTCCACTGGAACTGTCCGTGCACGTGTCTTTGACCGCTTCTTGTTTGATACTCCATTCACAAAAAATGGCAAGACCCAGGGTGGATTGGAAGACCAGTGGAAGAGGAGGACTGTTCTTCAGACTGAAGGCTCATTCCCTGCGCTTGTCAATAGGCTCTTAGTGATAAAATCTGAATCACTTGAATTTTCCCCGGTCGAGAATGCAATTGGAATGATTGAAACTCGAACAGCTGCCTTACGAAATGAGCTTGAAGAGCCTCGTAGTTCTGAAGGAGATCAACTGCCACGTCTCCAGAGTCTGCAGAGAATTCTTCAAGGCAGTGTTGCAGTTCAAGTGAGCGCATCAAATTTTATATTTGCTATTCAGTTTCTCATTCAATTTTGTTTTCCTTTTAAAGTAATTATTCAGGAGTGATAGCCATACTTAAAAAGCCACTGCACACATGCAGGTGAATAGTGGCGTTCTGAGCGTCTGCACGGCCTTCTTGTCAGGTGAACCTGCCACAAGGTTGCGTTCTCAGGAGCTACAGCAACTTATTGCTGCACTCCTTGAATTTATGGCTGTTTGCAAGCGTGCAATTCGAGTACACTTCAGATTAATTGGAGAAGAAGACCACGATTTCCACACACAACTAGTGAATGGATTTCAGTCTCTCACAGCAGAGCTATCTCATTACATCCCTGCAATTCTCTCAGAGCTCTGATAATGTTGTAAGCATTGCTCGCTCCATTATTTCTTTCTGGTGCAAGCTGTTCATAGAGAGTGTGACATTCTTTTGTAGATCTCTGCTCACATGATGATTGTTGATGTATGTAATAACCAATTTGTTTGTGTGCAATGGTAGAAGACTTGTTGAAAAAGCTCTCCCTCCGGCCCAAGCCAAATTGAGTAAAGGCATTTTATGGTCCCAGGTGACATGATACTGCTAGCTTTTGATGGTCAGATGAGAATCAGGTGGCCTCATCTGCCAAAACGATTAAAAAGGACCTCTATAAATGGCAACATTTCACCCGGAATTTGTGTTTACTACAATCTTGCAATTAATTAATCGTAACAAAAGAATTATATAAGGTCTCTCACTTGTAAGTGAGGCTTTTATGTAATTATATTGATGGACCTTAACATAATTTTAAGTTGTAATCGGTTAAAATTGTAGTGCCGTAAATACGAGGGTATGCTTATCATGCATTTAACAACATCGGTTTGCATCTCGGTGATTGGCTGCACAGTAAACTGACCCTGCTTTATAGTGTTGCTAGAATTTGTGCAATTCTAACGTTTTGGTTTAGAATTGTAGTTGACTAGGGTATCTTTTGGTTGTTATTCCTGTATTTGCTTTACGTTTTTTAAGGGAAAAAAAGGTGAATTAATGGACATTTGCAATCTGTCATCCTGTGGAGTATCTTGAAACGCTTTAGTCACTTCAGATTCTATAGCCTTGAAACAGGGCCATGAGCACGAGTTTTGAACAATGATGCGGTGACAACCAAAAAAATAGTTATAATTCAGCCAGTTTGGCTTCCATAGCCTTAAATTATTTACTCAACTACTGCCAGGGAAAACCACTATCAACTAGAAATTTTATATATATTTCCATGAAGTCAATTTGAACTTAGCAATCAAAGTCAACATAGAAGCCTTTTGGTTATTAAAGTTTCGGTACCGGTACTTAACCTGATAGTGTGCTGATTCAATATTTACAACTCCGGACTCCAGCGAGAGCAGTTATACTCCTACACCTCAGCTCAGCTGGGTAATACCGCTAGCTCTTTTTTTTTTTAGCCCCCTTCAGCATGAAATATCTCAGCCAGTCAGCACTACATGCATATCCAACTTAAATATTAAAAAAAGATTTAACAAATTTTTAGATTTATGCCCCAAACACAAGCACGAGAACGAGACGCATAGTTACTGGCAATTTCTAGATCCACAACTCCCATGGCCCCGGCCCGCAATGTCTGGGAACGAAATAATTAATTTGAAGATAAATTCTATCTTGCATATATATTTAACTTGCAATAAAACATGAGTTCATCGTATCAATGCTAATATTAAGGATAGTCAAAGCTTCTTAAGTCATTAAGAATAAGCTGAAACAGCATAAAATTAATGATTCTACTTCAATATATAAAGCATATATAACCCCATTAATACAAAATATAATAAAACAATGAGAAGTAATAGAACAAATTAAATAATAAGAGGACATGACCTTAAAACTTCGCAAATAAATATTTCCAAACTTCAAAGGCAATAACTGCCAAATAGAATATCAGTAGGCAGCAATGACTTGAATGAATTATCACTTAACTAAGCATAGATCATGATTCTAGATGCTTAAAGTAAGATTTGGTGAGCATTCCACAAACAAACTCGATCAATTTTTGGAATCATTATTGTTTGAAGAAGTCTCCTTCCTTAAATACCTTAGTTGACTCATAAACCATTGACAACATCTGTCGTCTCTTATTTGACACTCGCTCCTATCACAGCTTCTGATTTCGCGGAGCGTTCAACAAACAGAGGCAATCGTGAATGGCAATCCGCTGAGCAAAATGAAGGCCATTGCGACTTCTATCTGTCTAACTGAAAGAAGAAAAATTAATGCAAAAGGAAAAAGAAGGTAAGGTCAAAACCACTATTAATGTGGGAAGTTTGGGAACAAGATCATGAGAAATGGATTGATGAGAATTTGACAGCGGATGTTGATTTGGATCAACAGAATTCAGTAATAACTAAGACTTCTGGGGCATCATCCTGAGTTAATTATTCCTTTGTTGAGGTACTAAAAGGAATGGTTGGCCTGGGCTCTGAAACAGGAAAACTATGCTACCAAAGGGGGAATCCTTGCAGATGAGATGGGAATGGGGAAAACCATTCAAGCCGAGTAATCATTTCATTCTGCAAGAAGAATGATGAAAAATTCTTGTAATTTGCATATTTTTTATTCAGTTATTTTACGGTGTTAACGAGTTTTTTTAAATAATTAAAAAATTATTAAATCAATTTGAACCTTGTTATAATGACCTACAAGAGTAGAATACTAAATCTGTCAATAAAATATGCAACATACAAAATGATACAAAAGGGTTATACTCATATAAGTTGCTACTCTCTAACTTCCTAGCACATGCAAGTGGCAAAGACTACAGTGGTAAGCCCAGATTTAAAAACACAAGTTACATTAAATAATTTGGTTCATTAAACTAGGTTCAATACTTGAAAAATTCTAGAAAGACAAGTGTTTAGAATTCTATCATAGTTAATAGAATTTAAATTTATTTGGAATTCTAGATATTTGTTGACAAATATAATCTTAGCCGTCCATTAGATTTAATCTAAGCCACTGATCTATGAAAAATTCAACATAAAGGTCTCTCTAACCTCATTTGTATCATCAAATACTTGACTAATATATTAGCATTTCTTTCATTTCTCTTTGTGTTCTTCTTTTCTTATTTCTTTTAAGGTTTTTAGCTTCAATGTCTTAAGGAAATTTAGATTTTCCCTTTGGGTGTTTTTAGGTTGACTTAGGCATACATGGAAGTGACTTTCAAGACTAAGGTCGCACTATTTGCTATGCTAAAGTACAGGATGTTATATTGACCATGGATGGCAAGGTGGCCAAGCTTAAGGTGACCGTTGGGGATATACAAGAGAACCTTGAGCTTATAAAGAGCTGCATCAAACAGCTAGGCTCGGCATGGGAGGAGCTCAAGAGGGAGATGTAAGGTGCTCTCAACTCGGTAATAAACATTCTTACCAAAAAGAATGATGCCTTCGAAGTCATGGTGGAGGCCATGAAACAGTAAATAGAAGTGCTCATGGGGTAGCTCTTATCATGCAAAGCAGCTATTGGTGGTAGCGTGCTAGCCATGACACTGAAGCATAAGATGGAGATCCCTTAGCTAAAAGAGTTTAGGGGAACAAGGTCCGCGAAAGATGTCGACGACTTCTTGCGGGGATAAAGCAATACTTTCGAGCAATGTGCATAAAAAATGATGCTACTAAGGTAAATACTGCCTCTATGTATTTTACCGAATATAACTATTTTGTGGTGACATTATCAGTGTAGCAATGAAAAGCGTAGAGGTATTGCCATTAGAACCTAGAAGCTAATCCAAACAAAGTTTAGGCTATATACTTAGAGTATGCCAAGGATGAGACGTGTGCAAAGTTGCAATGGCTTATGTAACAAAGCATAGTTTGAGAGTGTGTTAGGGAGTTCAACTAACTTATGCCCAAGATTTCAGATTTAGGGGAGAATGAGGCATTCTTCTCATTCATGGATGGAATCGAACCTTAGGCTAAGCAAGAGTTACAGCGAAGAGGTGTCTTAGACTTGACTAAAGTCATGGCTATAGCTGAATCCTTGATCGAGCTCGGCATAAAAAAGTCAGACAAGTTCGGGTCCTCCAAGCCAAGGGCAAGGGCAATGGTAGGGGAGACAAAGATTGAAAGTCCAAAAATGACAATGGAAAGTCATTGACAGAGAAGCCAAAGTTCAAAAAATTGAGTGATAAGAAGAAAGATAGGGAGTCAGTGAAGTGTTTCCTATGTGACAGTCCACATCGGATGCAAGATTACCTAAATCTAGCCAAGCTTTCTTCCATCAACAAGGAAGGTGATGAGCCAAAAAAAAAAGAGATCTTAAAGCTTGGTTTAGTAATGAGTTTTGTTAAGGTAAAAAGGTGCCAAAAACAGAAAGGGCTAATGTTCATAAACATCTCCATCATATGCAAAATAATAAGTGCTCAAGTTGACATAGAAACATTAAATTTATTCATGTTCGAGGAGGCTACTAAGAAATTTGATCTTAAAGTTAAGAAGATAACCAGGTAGATCAAGACAGCCAACTTAAAGGAGGTCCTATTAACAATATTTATGCTATAAAAGAGTACAAAAAAGATTATTTTTTACTTTCGTTTTTTCCAAAAAAAAAAAAAAGAAGAAACTTTGGGATTGTTGTAGACTTAGCAATATTTAACATTATTACATGAATATGACACACATAAGATCAAAAAAACATGACACGACACGACACAATTACATTCTTAAAATCAATATAATACGAATTATAAATGTATCAAAAATGATAAAAAATAAAAAACTTTAAACACGATATGACATAAGAAAATACGAATATGACACGAATACACGAATTGCCAGGTCTAGATTGTTGAATCACAAATGAAATAAATATATAAAGCAGCGGAGCCATCATAGTGTTTTTAGCTTTTTCGTAAAAAAAAAATGTGATAATTGGATTATTTATTGATCCGGGTCTAATAGAATCTATATTTTCTTTTTTTTCTTTATTCTTTCATTAAAAAAAGAGAATTCCATTGTAAATGGCAAGCTGTACGCAATGCGTAAAAAATGCCCGTATAATTATTCAATTTTATCTTTTTTTTCTTATTATTCTTTAGTTATTCTTCTTACCTCATTATGTGAGTTAGAGAACCTTTTATTATGTCATATCATCAGGGTAATGATCCATCAATTTGCTAGTTTTTTTATGTGGCACAAATGAGAGAATTTATCTTGGAAGTAGAAGAATTATTGAAACCTCGTGAAAACACCACAAAGGTTTATGTACAAAGAACGGGCAAGCCCTTATGGGTTGTATTTGAAGACATGGAAAAAGACGTTTTTATGTTAGCAATAGAAGCCTAAGCTCATGGAATTATGGATCTTGTGGTGGTTAAATAACAAATAGCAATAGCAATGATTTAACACAAATCTACAAGCTAATTAAGATTGATTTAATCCCTCATATTTCTTTCCTTCTTAACTTAAGCTTAAAGGGTTAATGTTTTATTAATCTATTAAATAGAAAAAGAAGTGATTCATAATCATCTGGTTAGGATCGATCTAAACCAAGATATTATGTATATGATTTAGCATGCTAACTATTAAACAACTTATTAGAAATGCAAGACTACTAATTAGAAATGTCATCAAATGCTCTGCTCTTTAGGGATGTGCATAGAGAAGAAGTCACTTACTTGGTAGCCTTAAAGTTCTATGAGCCTCATAAAGCCATGGACGAGATTTCCTTGAAGGTGCTAGAGGTGTTATGGTCTTTTAATGATGTGATGCCTGCAGAATTACCAAAAAAGATACCACCCAAAAGGGAGGTGGATCACGAGATTGGGCTAGTGCCCATTGCTGAATAGCCAACTGAGGCTCTATACTAAATGTCACCTTTAGAGTTAAAATAGTTGTAGAGACAGTTAAAGGAGCTTTTGGATACCAAGTATATTAGACCATTCAAAGCCCCATTTAAAGCAACAGTTTTGTGTTAGCGGAAGCATAATAGGTCCTCAAGGTTATGCATAGACTAACGACCACTTAACGAGCTCATTGTGTAGAACAACTACCCAATCGCATTCAACTTGGAGGTCCAAGATGGTTCACCAAGCTTGACCTACGATCAAGGTACTACTAAGTGAGAATATCCAAGGGAGATGAGCCAAAAATACCATTTACAACACACTATGGCTTCTACGAGTTCACGGTGATGCCTTTTAGTTTAAGTTGTACGAGTTCACAGTGATACCTTTTAGTCTAAGTAATGCTCTAGCGATATTTTGCATTCTAATGAATAAGGTAATTTAACCTTTTCTAGATCATTTTATGGTTATTTACCTTGACGATATTGTGATCTATAGTAAGTTGCTTGAGGAGCATGTGGAGCGCTTGAGAAGGTGTTCCAAGTCTTGCATGAAAATAAGCTCCATGTGAAATAGGAGACGTGCTTATTTTCCCAGAGTGAGGTGTCATTCCTAGGACACATTGTGGGAGGTGGCAAGAATCGAATTGATGGAAGCAAGGTCCGGGCCATATTATATTAGGAGCCACCAACCAAGGTAACAAAGTTGTGGTCATTCCTTGGATTGGTGAACTATTATGGGCGATTTGTCAAAGCTATTCCAACATCACCATGCCATTGATAGACTTGCTTAAGAAGAAAAAAAGTGTGGGATTGGAATCTTGATTGCCGACACACCTTTACTCAATTAAAACAAGACATGATGGAAGAACCCGTACTTGTTAGATTACATAAATCGTATGACATTCATACGGATGCATTAGACTTTGCGATTGGAGAGTGCTAATGCAAGATTGACATCCCATGGCATTCAAGAGTCGTAAGTTAAATAAGACTGATAAGCTATATATAGTCTAAGCAAAGGAGATAAATGCAATGGTGCATTACTTGCGCACATGAAAACATTACCTGTTGGGCTTCAAGTTCATTGTATTTACTGATAATGTCACAAACAGCTATTTTCTGACATAAAAAAAGTTGTCTCTAAAAAGTCATGTTAGTAAGTTCCTAGCAAAGTGTGTTTTAGCATGGAGTACAAGCTAGGGAAACTAATGCAATGGCTGATATGCTAAGCCGAAGGGTAGATTTTGCAGCCATTAGTCACCTTGAAGGTTCACTACTAGAGCGCATCAAAGAAGGTTTGCCCATGATCCTACAGCCAACCTTGATAGAGAATGCCAAAGGAAGAAAGACTAGATGGTTTTGGGTTAAAGGAGACTTGCTCTACATTAAAGGACATCGTCTTTATGTGCCTTAGTATGGGAAGTTGCATAAGAAAATTTTTCAAGAATGCCACAATTCGAGATTGGCTAGTCGTCCCGATAAATATGTACCTTAGCACACTTAAAGGGCCATTATTATTGGCCACACATGGACGATGATGTTGAGGCCTATGTAAAAACTTGTCTTCTATGCCAACAAGAGAAGGGTCAAACTATTACAGCCATTATCCATACTGGAATGGCCACGGAAGAATGTTCCTATGATTTCATTGTTGGCCTGCCCAAGGTGGATGGGTTTAAGAGCATTATGGTAGTAGTAGATAGGTTTTCCAAGTACGAGACCTTCATTCCAACAACTAAGGAATGCCTAGTGAAGCAAGCAACCTAATTGTTCCTAAAGAATATATAGGGAGTACTGTAGACCATTGTTAGTGATCGGGACGGGTGGGATGGTTCTGGACTGAGTTGTTCAAGTTGTTAGGGTCAGACTTAAACTTTTTCACTAGTGTACATCTTCAAACAAATGGGTAGACTAAGAGAGTAGATGCTTTACTAAAGGTATACCTCAAGCACTACGTAAGTGCTATACAACGTGACTGACCAAAATTGTTAGATGTAGCCTAGTTTTTTTATAACTTGCAGCGAAGTGAAGCCATAAACCAAAATCCATTTGAAATAGTGATAAACCAACAGCCGCTTACACCCAGTGTTGTTGCAACATGCTACACAAGATAAATCCAGCAATTTACAAGTTTGCCAAGGCTTAGCAAGAGCAAACTAACTAAGCCAAGGCTTGTCAACATAAGGCAGGAAAGCATACTAAGAAGTGAGTAGAAAAACGAACCAATTTACAGTTTTAGGTTAGAGCAAACTAAACTTGGTGTTATGTAATCCAAGCATGCAAAAAGGGCTTGTGCAAAGATACGAGGGTCCTTTTAGAGTTCTGAAACAAGTAGGCAAGGTGGCCAACAAACTTGAGTTACTGGCAAAGCTCAAGGTACACCCTGTTTTCCATGTCAGCATGCTCAAGCCATTCCATGAGAATTAGGAGGAACTAAACCGAGAAAAGTTGTAATATGCACTGATAGGACTGAAAGCCTCCAATGCTAGAGATGTATAATGCATTTTGGTAGATTGAACAGTATAGTAAAAGAGTCATAAGCCAAGGCATGAGTACTTTGTCTGGTGAAAAAGATTATCTGACAAGTGGAAGAGAATGTAATGGGCTATACTAATTAGCCCAGGCCAAAGATAAAAGTTACATGGAGCAACTTGGCCTACCAAAATAGGCTGAATACTTAGGAAATTCTAGAGGGCCAGTTTCTAAAAGTTTACAGATTCAGTCAAACACAAATACTCCAGTTTTTTTAAAATTAGATAAAGATAGAGTTGATAGAGTTTAAATTTATTTGGGATTTTAGATATTTGTAGATAAGTGTAATCTTAGCTGTTCACTAGATTTAATTTGAGCCATTGATGTATGAGAAATTCAATTATAAATAAAGGTATTCCCAACCTCATTTATATCATTAAACACTTCAATAATATATTGAGCATTCTTCTCATTTCTCTTTATGTTCTTCTTTTCTAGTTAGTTCTCTTAAGCCTTTTAGCTTCAATGCCTTAGGGGAATCCGGATTATCATTTTGAATGTTTTTAGACTGACTTAGGCATACAAAGAAGTGAATTCCAAGCCTAAGACCGCACAGTTTGTTTGGCTAAAGTCTAAGCCTGTAACACAATCAGATATTTTAAACTTTATAGGGTATTAAAATTCTTTCGAATCACTTAATTTTCTTGATAAATAAACTGCATAATTTTTCAATCATCATTTTTCTCTTATTTTAGTTGATTATTAATTTATGGATGAGTCCTATTTCTTTGAATTTCAAACTTTAAAAGGTACTTAGATTCGAATTTGAATGTCGGATATGGATAAGTATGTAACACGAGTATATTCATTTTTAAAAAAAATTATTTATATATTTAGAGGATCATATTTTCATACCTATATTTAAATATGTATATAACATAAGTGTTGAATATAAATACTTAAAAAATGAAAAGTTGGAGCAATAGAAGTATTTTTTTTCTAAATTTCAATACTGTTCTAATTGTAGTTGGTGTTGTGTTTTTTTTTTTTCATAAATATGAGTATGCATAATATTTGATACACGAACTTAGCATCTATGGGCACCATACTCGTGTCGGTGCAATACGGTACAGATTTTAGTGCAGAATCTACATACGATGCAACAAATGCATGTCAAGTTCGGCAGTGAAAAAGAAGCAATTTAAACACCAAATCAACCAAGCTAATAGCAAAGACAACAATGGATAATTGTTAGGGTATGTGTGAATGCCAAATTTACCAAAGTTGATCCACAAATTGATAGAAGAAAAGGTTTAAGAGGAATTAAGGAAGCATCCTGCATTTCAGGTTTAGGAAGAATCGAAAAAATCAAGAGATGAACAAGAAATGAAGGAAAGAAATGAAAATAAGAAAGAAATGAAATTTTTATAAAGATAAGAAAGAAGATAAATAATTTTAATTGGAAGAGAAAGACATAAAAATTAACTAGTCATCAAGATATTTTATTTTTAGGGTCCATTTCAAATAAGCCCCTCAATATGCGTGCGATTAGACCCCTTTTTGGGCCGAATCGTGTGAAGATAATTGTTTGGATTTCAGGGTCTGGCATGTTGAGACTATTCACATCACACCAGACCTTTCTTCTCTACTCTAGTGTAGACACCTAAATTCGTTCGGGTTGTTTATCCTCGAAAGTCCCAAATATATGAAAACAAAAATGTAATGGCTACTCTGATGGAGGTCAGCTTCCACTAGAGGGGTTTCATATTTTTGTAATTTTAATCAGTTATATGTAAATAACTGTACATGCACATGATGAAAAAATTTATTTTTTTAGGTAAAAAGGACGAATCCACAAAGGAAAAATTTTTGTTTTTGAACAAGTTCTTGACAAATTTTGAAAACTACCCCTGCGAATGATCTCACGGTCAATTTTCTTATTTTTAGGAATTTTCTAAGATTTTTTTGAAAAACTCAAGAAATTAGTGGTCGGATATTTTAACCGACACCGGTGTGGTTTTATGCCAATTCTCACCCCGAAAAATCATAAATATTAAAGGAAAAATATGTATTGGCGTTTTCTACCGTGAAGTGTCAAATTGTAAATTTTATAAATTAATTTTGAATTTTATAGTCTTACAAGTGTCGTGCTCGTAAATTTTACTTTTGATTCTTACTGATATATATTTAGAAATTTTACATGTTCGTTTTCTTCACTTTAGAAATTAATGTTTTGAATAATATATGGTCTTAAATTTCAGTGTCAATAAAATTTTGAAATTTTTCTCGGTATTGAAATACGAGTTATTCTTTACTCGTAAAATTTTTGATGGAATCCTCTTGAGTTTCAAACATTAAAATTCATCCAATATTATTATTTGATTCACCTTAATTCAATTTTCAAAAATTCATTCATTTTAATGAGTTTTGATTTTTTTCTAAACTTCCCTTGTTTCTGAAAAATCGAGTTTTTTATTCCGTAAATGCTTTTTGGGGAATTTTATTTGGTTTAAAATTTTTAAAATTCATCTAATATTGTCATTTAACTCTAATTAAATTAGTTTTAAAAAATTCAATTTATTTTTTGAGTTTCAGAATTTTTTCTGTTATCGAAATACAAAGTTTCTACTTCGTAAATTTTTTTAGTAGGATTTTTCAAAGTTCATAATTTTTAAATTCTTTAAATATTATTTTTAATCCAAATTAATCAGTTTATAAAAAAAATCAATTTATTTTATGAGTTTTGAGTTTTTTTCATATTTGTCAATTTTTCTTCGGTAAAGGCTTTTCTCGTAAAATTTTACGAGTTTACTATTTTTAAATATTTTTTTGTACATAAAAAAATTATTTTAGTATTAAATTGAATTAAATTGATCATTCAAAATTTTATTAAAAAAACGTAATTTTTAATTTTTACAATTTAAAAATTATATTAATTTGTACAGTATAATTTTACATATTATATATGAATATCAATCAAAATATCTCTAGCAATCAATGATGTCATGCATAACATCACTCTAAAATGACAAGGGTATGGGCTTATGACGCACATTTATTAGTTCTAACCTAACAAGCAAACTTAACATCAAAAAATATAAAAAAAATTCAATTGAAAATGGCATGAAACTTTCGGCCAAAATCCTCCCCCCATAAATACGGGAATATGTTATTTCATAGGTTTTTTTAGAGTTTTAAGAAGCCAAAAAAAAAGAGTTGAAAAAAAAAAGAAAATACTTGAAAAAAAAGGATTTCAAAGCTTTGTTAAGGTAAATCTCCACTCTAATCTTTGAATTTTTGTTTGTTTGATACATTTTTCTTCTCTTTGGTGAGCCAAAAATGTGCTTAAGTTCATGGATT
>JBBYHK010000006.1:12349367-12361195 GCA_038382065.1 Adansonia grandidieri | reverse complement strand
GGTATTTTTCACACTTTAGGGGGTATTTTGTAATTTCTCAAAGTTTAGGGGCTAGTTTGCAAATAATGAAAAATTTTTGTTTTTGGTCAAAGGTGTTTGACCAAACCTTCTTGTGGATGTTCTTCATGATTTATGTGCTGATTTTTACCTGATTAATTATATTTTGTGATGATTTAGTTATTATTTTTTACTTAAGTACCTAAGTGTAAAATCGAGAAAGTTTATGGACCCTTGGGGAAATTTAGTATTTTTAGGACAAGATGGTTATCTTCAGCATGAAATCATCCATTTGTATTATTTTATATATTTTTAGCATCCCATTGGTCCTCCGGTGAGGTGCTAAAAATTTAAAACCTTTTGTATTCTTTTGGTTCTCCGTTAAGGTACGAAATGCAATTTTTGAAAATTTAGGGACCCATTAGCAATTTTCATACTTTAGGTCATTTTGGTAATCTAAATTGCCCATTTAGAGTAAGAATCATCATTACTTGTCCTTTCGAGTCTATTAGGGGTATCGGGATATTTTCATGTTGAAGGTATACCTCAGAGGCATTTTCGTAATTTTTCTCACCAAAAGTTTTTATGCCAATGGTGAAAGTTTAAGGTCCTTTTAGCCTTTTAAGGTTATTTTTTGAGTCCATTAGGGGTATAGGGATACTTTCATGTCGAAGGTATACCCTAGGGGCATTTTCATAATTTTTCTCACTGAATGCTTTTATGCCAATGGTGAAAGTTTAAGGTTCCTTTAGCCTCTTGAGGTTCTTTTTGAGTCAATTAGGGGTACCGAGATACTTTCATAATGAAAGTATACCCAAAGGCATTTTCGTAATTTTTCTCACTAGGATGCTTTTATGCCAAAGGTGAAAGTTTAAGGTTCCTTTAGCCTTTTAAGGTTATTTTTGAGTCCTTTAGGGGTACCGTGATACTTTCATGTCGAAGGTATACCTCAAGGGCTTTTTTGTAATTTTTTTCATCGGGATGTTTTTATGCCAAAGGTGAAAGTTTTAGGTTCCATTAGCCTTTTAAGGTTATTTTTTAGTCCATTAGGGGTACCGGGATACTTTCATGTCGAAGTTATACCCCAGGGGTATTTTCGTAATTTTTCTTATAAGGGCTTTTATGTCAAAGGTGAAAGTTTAAGGTTCCTTTAGCCTTTTAAGGTCAGTTTTTAGTCCATTAGGGGTATCAGGATACTTTCATATCGAAGGTATACCATAAGGTCAGTTTCATAATTTTCCTTACCGGGTGCCTTAGTGTCGATGGTAAGCATTAGAAATATTTTAATTTTCTTTAGAACCCAATCCTTAGTAGTTACCGGGTGCCTTAGTGTCGATGATAAGCCTTAGAAATATTTTAATTTTCCTTAGAACCAAATCCTTAGTAGTTACCGGATGCCTTAGTGTCGACGGTAAGCCTTAAGGATATTGTTATTGTTCTTAAAACCTAGTCTTAAGTAACCATCAGGTGTTTCTATGCCGAAGGTATACTTTAAGGATAGGTTTGTTTTTCTTTTATCTTTTAGTCCTTGGATTCGAATTAGTATTTCAGTGTCCAGACTGAGTCATATGTCCTTTATTTGGTTTCAAATAAAATTCGTATGTCTTTGAAAAATAAAGGCAATGTCTCAGAGTTAGAGTGGTGTGTGAAATTTCTCCCACCCATATGTGATAGGGTTTTACGGATCATTCTAATGATGAGGTACCTTTTTCAAAATGGGATTTGGGAATTTTATACAAATAAAAGAAAACCCTTTCACATTCTACCAGGTACCCTAGTAGGATGTGAAAAACATTTTTTAGAACCTTTTATGTCCCTTTGGTTCTCCGTTGGGGTATAAAAGAGAATAATGAAAACTATCGTGTCCCATTGGTTTTCCGGTGAGGGTACGTAAGATGTTTCGATTTTTTAAAATGCAAAACCTCGATTTTCTCTCATAAAGTAATAAAATCTTATTTGAACAATACGAGAATTGTAATTAAATGCCACATATTGAAGCTGAATAACAATTAAAATTTAAGTTAACACGTAATTAATAACGTACCGATTTTTGGGCATTACGAGAGGGTCAATCCTTACTTGTGATTATAATCGACTCCTGGACCCTTTTATATGATCTTTGGTATGACCGCGGGCCTTGGAGTTTGTAATCTAAGGTTTCATAACCCTCAAAATACAAACTTCAATAAGTGGCCAATATCACCTAACCCAAATAGATTGGTGGCAACTCCAAATAAATAGTCATTTTGTAATGACTATTTAAGGTTAAGTCGACTGAGCAATTCATCTCGACCACTCAATCCCCGAAAGTAAAAAGATATCAATAATGATATGGCCTATACAAATAAAAAAATATAAAATAATAATAAATTTAATAAATATAGGAGTAAAGACCATTTAAGTCGGGCATGGTTAGGATTCATATCTGGATCACGTTGCGATATTCAGAGTTTTACCTCTGGTGAAAAAAAATCAATCTAGTGGCGAACAAATTCCCCACTTTATCTTATTTTTTTTTCAACCCACTTTATCCTATATAAAATATATATTTTTTATCCTTCAAATTTTAATTGTAGCATTTATGCCTTCATCAGATCAGATTTATTTATTTTTTATATTTTTTAAAATATTTTTATAATTATTTATATAATTAATATTTTATTAAATTTTTTACATAATTATTTAATAATTTTTATTTATTTTAATTTAAGATATATAATTGTATTATTATTTTTAAATATAGTAATAATTATTTTAACATAAAAAAATCACATACATAAAATATAGATAATTTATTAAAATATTTTTAAATTAACATATTTAATTATCATTTCAATTCTTATTTCACCATTTTTAAATTTAAATATATATTTTATCATTAATTTTAATTTTATAATTATAATACTTAATTTTATTATTATAATAATTAATTTTATCATTATTTATTATTTTTAATTTTATTAAAATCAAACTGTCGTTTATCTAAACAGGCTTTCAGTCCAGAACACGGGCAGAAGAGTGGAACCTACGAGATGTGTTGATAGTGGAGATGGAAGAGGCGAGACAAGACAGCTCAGGTAAAACAAGCTGCCCAACAAGAAAAATAGGAGATTCCAGATATAAGTCACGTGATTGACTTTGCCAAATTTAGACCATTTTTAATTAGTTTTTTAATTTATTTTGGATTTATTTTCTTCAACCTTAAAATAGCCTAGAATAATAACTATGACAAATAATAATTATAAACTATAACACTATGGATTTTAAATTTTCGTTTTTCAACTTGAGAAGATTCAGAATTAATTTGCATGAAAAAACAAATTTCAAATGCTTATGCTAATATCAGTTTTGGAACTTTGATTTTTATATATGTATATAGTTATAAAACGTCCAAATATCCATTTCTTATTTTTGAATTCCTTTTAATCTTTGTTATAAATTTAAAATTTTAAATAAATAAAATGTTATACTTTTAAATACATATTCATATAGAATATTCGAACCCATCTATCATACTGTGTTATTGTAATCTACATATGAATCACTCTATTTAAAGCTAGTAGGGAAATATGATACTAGATATACATTCCTCTGTATCTTTTTTTATTGAATAAAGATTCTTAATATTACTAGGAAAATTTGATTGTAGCTGCTTGTCCTCCGCATCACCCTGCTGTATCACCATAGCAAACATCCCCAAGAGAATAGGATCTTTTTCTTTAAGAAAAAAGAAAAGAAATGTAGAAATTTCAGTACTGGACTTTCCAATCCTTCTTTCTAATATCTTCTGCAAAATATAGGCTGTTGATCACCCTTACCTTGTGGTATATTCGAGTACTGCTGCACAAAGAGCTGAACAAGTATGTGGCATTTGCCATGAGCCGGCAGAAGAGCCGGTGGTGGGTTACCCTTTCTCTTTGTTCTTTCTAGCATTTTCTTCCTTTAGTTCTTCTTCTTGGTGTTAAAAGCATGTAACTTCTACAAAAGCTCAATGGTTACTCTAATCGAACCATCCATGGTCATGTTTATGGAAGTCATAAGAATGAGAAGTCACTGAAAGAATTAACCAAAATAATTTCTACAAATTGATTCTACTACTATCACACATATTTATATACTTCATATATGTGAGACGGAAAAATCAATTGCAGAATATGTATCTTGTTGTTTGAAATTCCTGGTTCTAATTGTTTCAGATTACTGCATGTGCACATGCCTTTTGCAAGGCTTTCTGCCTCCTTGGGACAAGTTTCTTGCCCGTCATCCTCAAGATTACTTACTGTTGATCTGACTACAAATGCAGATGCTGAAGGGGCAGTCTAGTAGAACAATGTTGAAGGGGTTTAAATCCTCAAGTATTCTGAACAAAATATAACTAAACGATTTTCAGACAAGTACAAAGATAGAGGCTCTGGTATGTCTTATTGGAATTCTTGAATTGCCAAAAGAAATTGCTTTGCATTTTTGAAGAGGATGCAATCTATACTATATGTCGCTCAACTATCAGTTGGCATTATGTAGAAAAGCTGTTAATGGCTATTAAATATATCTCATTTATCATTTCTTGTTATGACTTTACTGTCTGGTTAAGCAGAAACTTCTTATTAATGTGGTAAAAATAAAATACTTTGACAGCATTTTAGAAGTCAGTTTGGCTTGTTCTTTTGATACAGGAAATTCTTCAGCAATTTCTGAGAACTGGCAGTGGCTTTATGTGTAAACCATGTTTAAATGAAAGTTGCAAAGCTGGTATTTTGAACATCAATCTGCCCTCTTTTGTCATGCTTTAGTAATGCTGTCTAGCACTTCGTATTTACGGCAATTTATGCTACTCATTAGAAGTTCGAGGCAGCTGTATTTCTTATGTCAAAATAAATGGATGATAACAATGGGAAAGATGCAAGAAAGGAATAGGTAGTATTATATTCAATGCCCTATTTGATGCACCTATAAATTGCAGCTGTCAAATTTTGCCCCTATTGCATGGCATATCCATATTGCATTGGCTCTATCTCTTGATTCTCTCTTCTGACTTTTCACGTGATGTTAAAGGGAAGAAATCAGATTCATGGTGGAAAGAGATGGTTCTGCCGAAGGAATTTTTTTCAGCCAATTCACTTCTCTCTTGGATTTCATAAATTACTCCATAAGGTTTCTAAAATGAGAAATGAAAAAAAATATATATGTTAAAAAAATTAACGAAAGCTTTAAGGTGTGTAGTAATATCATTTTTTTAAAGGTTTTATTCGTTCTCACCATTAATTAAGTATGCAAAAAATTTACCGGCATATAAACTTCGAAAATACAATGAAACCCAATAATTAACGGCGTTTTGCATTGACGATGACAATTCATTTTGCATTAAGTAGTGTGTAGCGAAACTATTAAAATTTTATTTGTAGTTTTTCTATCTATTTTTCTCTATATATCTTTCAAAATATAAAGGTCTATTCATAAATAAATAAATGTTTTTTATATAAACAAAATATGTTTTTTATATAAATAAAACTATCCAAATATATATCTATTTAGATAACCACACCACTTGATAAATAACAAATAGACATCACTTTTAATTAAATAATTAAAAAAATTATTTTATGATTATTAAAGACATAATTTTTCTTTATTTAAAAAATGTTACAACAAAAACTCTATTTTAGTTTTTTCTGCAGATTAAAAAGATGCCATTATTAATACAATGGCCTGTTTTGCAGTCCAGCATTAACTGTGTTCAGTTAGTAGGGAGCATGTCCATGGCAGCAAGAGATGCTGCAATCAAGTGATTCACTGTGGATATCCAGATTGCAAGATATTTCTCATGAGTTTGAAAGCCGGAGGTGTTGCCCTTAATCTCACAGTTGCATCACGTGTAATCAGTATCTTCTCTTACGTTCATTCAATATAATCTCTGACAGTTATCGGGATCCTTTTGCGAAAATGATTTTGCCGTTGCCTTCTCCTACCTGGAATAATTAATGCTACCATTTTGTGTCTGATTTTGCAGTAAATAATTTCTTTCTTTCTATTTCTTGAATATGGTTTAAAATCAAATCTGAAGTTGCATTACTTGAAATTCTATTAAGTTTATTAGACTCCATTTCTTTGCTGATTAGAAGATCTGCTTGTCAAATAAATTTAAAGCACTAGGGCACTTATCGATCAAAATTTATTTGACAAGCAGATACCTTGGCAATTTTAATTATTTAAAACGGTTCAGTTTTTACTTCATTCTCTTCTTGAGGTATGTAGGCCGTCTCTCTTTTTAACAGCAAAAAAAGTGAAAGGGAAGGGGCATTGGGGTTGGGGTTGGGGGCTATTCCTTTATAAACATTTTCTATGTTCTTAAAATGGCTTCATCTCTGAACCTATTTAGATTTTCTTGATGGACAATTGGTGAAACCCAGCTGTAGAGCGCCGAGCACAAGATAGAATTCACTGAATTGGCCAATGTAAACCAATAAATTTGTGCTTCGCGACTCCAGTTCATCGTTAAAGATCCTAACAAAATGTCAACTAGGTTAATTTCTTTATTGTGTTAGTGGGACTAATGCCTCTTCTTGTATGATATAGAATTGTGAGATATGTTATTGAGAACACAATTGTGGGACTACGCCGGCTCATTCTTCAACAGGCGCGCGGTCAGAGCCCTGGGCTCCTCCCACTGTTTGGGAGCTTACGGTTTCATGTTCTATTTCACTCCCCGACGGGGGTTCTTTTCACTCTTTCCTCACGGTACTACTTCGCTATCGTTCACCCAAGAATATTTAGCCTTGTAAGGTGGTCCTTGCTGATTCACACGGGATTCTACGTGCCCCATACTATTTGGGTCAGAGTGTAAGCTAGTGACGCCTTCGGCTACTGGACTATCGCCATCGCTTTTATTACAAAGCCAGCTTTACTAATCAATTCAATGCTAGAACATTTTTTGCAATTTGATTAGTGCTGGAGTGTTTTGTTACGTTTATAGGACTCTGGGTGGCTCAGCTGAGGCTCTAGGAAAATTGACGGAGGCGGGTATGAGATTTCTGTTTGTCATTTGAGCAGGGCTTTTCTTGTCCCAAACACGATGCAAAGTTGTATTGTTTATTACGACTCGAAATTTCTGTGTTGAGGAGTCGTAAGGCGGCACCGGCGTCGCCACCCACTTGGGTTGGTTGGTTTGTTTTATAGTTGGAATTCCTCCATCAATCTACTCTTTAAAGCAGGAATTAGAGGCTACATATATGTAACATGACGTAACAATCTTAGGAGTTATTATTATTATTATTATTCATTTTTCTTTACCTAACAAGCAAGCAAGCAAGCCCCCCACATGTTGGTAAAGGAACAAAGGAGGCTCATTTTGTAGTAGTTGAGAGTTGAGTCACAGCTCAAGAGATGCGGTCTTAGAGTGAACTGACCGACTAACTGAGAACAGTTTCGATTTTTCCTTTTACCCTTTTTCATAAGATATTATTGCGGCAGCTGCGAAAAAGCAGTAAGTACAGCTCAGCCCATATACCAGTCAGTTGCTTCCGCTACACAAAAAAAGATAATAACAGTAATAATAAAAATAAAATAAAATAAAAAATAAAAGAAAGAGAGATTGACAGCATCTCTTAACGGGACAGGTGCTCTGTAACTGTAATACTAGTCTAGACGACCAAGGATATGCTTTCTTTGCACGAATTCAACTCTATTCCCACCGACAAAGCTCCAACTCTAAAGCAGCGAAAGAGAAAAAGAGAACAACTAAAGTAAAAGATTCATTGATAGAGATGCTAGCTAGACGACTCTAATAGTACATGAAATTAAATAAATAAAAGAGGGAAGGAGGGAGGGAGCTTTCCAGGCACACAGATTGGGACTGTTCTTTCTTGCTTATTTCAATTGTCAAGTAGTAATTAGCATTCCCGTTTTCTCTTTCATCTCGAAATCCCTCTCAACTTCTAGTTGTGAAGGTAAATAATTAAAAATGGCGGATTGTATGGGAGTAAGTGCATGTTGTTTTATGTTGGTGATGCTGCTTGCGAGCTGCTGCACCAACGGAGAAGATCCATACAGGTTCTATACTTGGAACGCCACCTATGGTGATATTTATCCTCTTGGAGTGAAACAACAGGTTCCTTTTTCAAGTTAATTTCTATTTCTCAAATTTAATTTATTGGTGGGAGCCAAATGCTCAACATGATACAACAACATGTGATGTGATGGCAGGTGATATTGATAAACGGCCAATTTCCAGGGCCGCAAATTGAAACCGTGACCAACGAGAACTTGATCATAAATATTTTTAATAGCTTGGATCAACCCTTTCTAATCTCTTGGTTGGTTTCCCTATCCTAAGATCTACTTTTATTTCTGTAAGCAATGTTGCACTGCCACTGCCACTGCTCTTTTTTTTTTGACCTCTGCCTCTAATTGTAAATCTCTCTCAAGAATTATTATACACTTAACTGAGTGCTTGCATTGCATTTGCATGCAAAAAGTGCATCGCTATTTTTAGTTATTTTTTTCTCATTTGGGGCCGGTTGATTACACATTCAACTTGGTGTAACACAGTCATAGATTATTCCGCTGTAACCAACAATTATTAATTGTTGTCCAGGAATGGAGTGCAGCAAAGAAGAAATTCTTGGCAGGACGGAGTCTACGGCACCAACTGCCCCATCCCTCCAGGGGGGAACTTCACCTACACTCTTCAAGTGAAGGATCAGATTGGCAGCTACTTCTACTTCCCATCGCTTGCCTTACATAAGGCTGCAGGAGGATATGGTGGCTTCAGGATTCTCAGCCGCTCTGTTATTCCTGTTCCTTTCTCACCTCCTGCAGCTGATTACACCATTTTGGCAGGTGACTGGTACAACAAAAACCACACTGTATGTATGCTTAAATTCTATTGCTCTCTCTTTCACCATTTTGCACTCTTCATTCATAACTAATTAGTTCCTTTGCTTGGAACTCTACAGGAATTGAAAGCAATTTTAGATAGCGGTAGTGATCTTCCCTCCCCCGATGGCCTACTAATTAATGGTCGTGGTGCTAATGGGTATACATTCACTGTTGATCAAGGTAAGCAATCGTGATAGCTTTATTTTGGTTTGGATTTGTGCGAATAGTCCTGGACTGGACTTATGGATGGTTCTCTGAGCTTGTGAGCAGGTAAGACTTACAGGTTTCGCATATCCAATGTTGGGATCACAACATCCATCAATTTCAGAATCCAGAGGCACAAGTTGCTGTTAGTAGAGGTTGAAGGAACTCACACACTACAGAACACTTATGATTCCCTTGATATTCACTTGGGGCAGTCCTACTCTGTGTTGGTTACTGCTGATCAACCGGTGCAAGATTACTACATTGTTGCCTCAACCCGTTTCACTTCCCAGGTGCTGGCCACAACTGCAATTCTTCATTATAGTAATTCAGCAGTAACCGTTTCTGGTCCTCCTCCTGAGGGACCAACTATTCAAATTGAGTGGTCTCTTGAACAAGCCCGGTCTATCAGGTATTGCACCAATGCCAATTATTTTCCCTTTTCTATCAACAGTTACATTACAGCAATAGGTCAGTTGCTAGTCTCTGCCTCATAGTCACAGGTAATTCCTCTTTTGCTATTGGCTTCCTTGGCAAAATTATATACTTTCTTCTGGATACTCTCAGTATCATTATATTTAAACCATATACATGATCTCTTCAGTCTTAGTAAGATAACAAGTCCATCTATTGAGTACTTGTTTATGCTAACTGGAAGTTCTCTCATTAATTTTGTTATTCCTTTACCGTGTATCAAACTAGGCGGAATCTCACAGCTAGTGGACCAAGACCTAATCCCCAAGGTTCATACCATTATGGACTGATAAACACCACACGTACAATTAGACTTGCAAGCTCTGCTTCTATTATCAATGGCAAGCAGAGGTATGCTGTCAATAGTGTTTCCTTCATCCCATCTGACACCCCGCTTAAACTAGCCGACTATTTCAACATCTCCGGAGTATTTTCTCTTGGAAGCATTCCAAATGGTCCGACTGGAGGTGGTGCCTACCTGCAAACTTCTGTCATGGCTGCTGATTTTAGAGGTTATGCTGAGATTGTTTTCGAGAATCCAGAAGACACTGTGCAATCATGGCATATTGATGGTCACAACTTCTTTGTTGTGGGGTATGTATATATTTAGCTCATTAATTGTACTTCTGCTTCAATGAAGTGCTGATTTTGCTCCGCCCATGCAGTGGACGTATTTTCTGAGCGTTGTAATTGTGATTCTAATCTAAGCAAACTTGTTTTGGGGAGTGTTGGGAGGGTAAAATCATCTTACATTCCAGAACTGTAAACTTTTACATTTTGGGTTGCAGGATGGATAGGGGGCAGTGGACGCCTGCAAGCAGGTTAGCTTACAACTTGAGAGACACAATTTCACGTTGCACTGTTCAGGTAAAGTAAAAACTATTGTAAGTGAGCTATACTTGCATTTCCTTTTCCGTGATTCTGGAAATAGAATCGGAAAAGACAACCACTGTTTCCTTTTATCATGTGTTTTTTTTTTTTCCTCTTTTTTTCCCTTTCACAGATAAGAGCCAGCCATTAGTTCCAGTAAGGCTCACATTTTGTTAAGAATTACTTTTATTATTGCTCGTCGCTCGTTTACATTACATAAAAAGGCAAAAATCTTTTTAATTAATTGATATTGGGGCCTGGCTCCTGGTTCATCGTCTAATAATAGCACAGTTCTTTTCTTATATATTCTAAAGAAGCAGCGGCAGCAGCAGCAGCATTCCCTTGTGAATCTAAATAATGTGATAATTATGTAAACTAAACACATGCATGCAGGTGTATCCGAAGTCATGGACCGCCGTATACATGCCTCTGGATAATGTGGGGATGTGGAACGTAAGGTCAGAAAACTGGGCTCGCCAATACCTAGGCCAACAGTTCTATCTCCGCGTATTCTCCGCAGCAAATTCATGGAGGGATGAATATCCAATCCCAAGGAATGCTCTTCTATGCGGTCAGGCGGTAGGCCGACGCACACCAAGCGCAAATGATTAAGGGACAGTACTGTCGTCAAAACTCACGAGTGAGCCGGTGGAGGAGGCACAAGTCAACTTATGATCTTATGTTGTTAACAGGTGCTGGAACAATCGCGGAAGGCTTAACTCAACTCTAACTCAAGCCATGCACCTTTATTAATGGATTATATATTATTTTATATTATTATTATTTGTCATTAGAGGTAGAGATATAGCTTCGTCTCAGGTGAATTTAGTTAAGACAATGGTAGAGTTCGAATCATAACTCAATGTATCGAAATCATTTGAAGATCTGACCCAGCATTAGTTATCTGCTTTGAATTTGATTCCAAAAATCATTCGGAGATCTAACAAAAATATGAAATTAGTCTTTACAAATATAAAAATCTCATCACTGTTCCTCAGCAATCATGTTTAATTATTAAAACTTTCATAAAAACTCTATGAAGGATAAGATAAACACCCTTGAACTTTTTTGGTTTAAAGAAGATCCATAGAGGTGGATTTCGAGCAGGAGGGGTATAGGAGGCGGAGCTGGTGGAGGAGGAGGAGGAGGAGGAGGGCGGGGTGGGGTGGGGGTGGGGGTGTGCTAGGCTGTGGGTCTGGTCATCGTAGTGGTTTTGGAGCTGGTGGTGGGGCAAATGGTTGTCAAGGAGTAAGGTAATCACAGTGGAGGATTTGGAGTAGGAATTGGAATAGGCATTGGAGTTGGGGTTGGTGCTGGTGTGGGTGCAGGTGCGGGTGCGGGTGCGGGTGCGGGTGCGGGTGCGGGCCAGGGCTCAGGCACCGGTTCTGGAGGTGGAGGAGGCAGAAACT
>JBBYHK010000006.1:12338123-12349267 GCA_038382065.1 Adansonia grandidieri | reverse complement strand
GGGTGCGGGTGCGGGTGCGGGTGCGGGTGCGGGCCAGGGCTCAGGCACCGGTTCTGGAGGTGGAGGAGGCAGAAACTGAGGGTGTTTAACTTTAATTATGTTTGGAAACAAAATATAAGTCATATTGTTGCATTGCATGCAAAACAAATGGGTTATTGACATGACAACTCACATGCAAATGCAAACAACTTTATTGCTGTCATTCCAATTAATAATATAGTATTGTCATGAGTTTTATTTTTATCCTTCTTGCGTCGTGCTGCCAAAATTGCGTATTTTGTTTTTTATGGAGAAGAGAGATTTGTTGAACGACATAATTAAAAGAAAACGATGCCACTTTAATTAATTAAATTTATTTTATTTTTCTGTTCCTTTGTATGTCACTGTTTTTTGAAGCTAAACCCTCGTCAATATAAAGGGTCCAGAATGAGTTCCGTTTTCTTTCATTACTTCTTTTTCTGTTATTTTTAATATATTTTTTATCATTATAATTTTCATAATTAATAAATCAAAATAGACATATAGTCATATAAAAAATAATAAAAGATTAAATCCTAACCCATCAAAACTCTTCAAAAAGGTAATAATCTACTTTTCTTATGTACAATTTGAATTTAGTTGTAAAACAGTACAATTAGAATATATTTAGCTGCAATTTTTTAGGGTGAATAATATTAATTTTTTTAATACACTTAATAAGCAAATAAATATATATAAGCTCACAATCAATTCAAATTAAGTATTCAGCATTTGAATTCAATTAGCTCGTAATTCGAATTGTTTGAATTTGAATATAGCTTGATAATAGTTAAGTTGAATTTAATTTTTTTTTATCTAATTCAAATGACTTATAAGTATAAATATTTTATTTGCACTTTAATCTGGTGTTAGTATCACATGCTTGCACCATTGATTTCATAAAATTAAACAAATTACATGTTTTAGATAAATAATATATGTTTTAGTTGTTTTGGACAAACAATCTATTCCACTAACAATTGAAAGAGCAAAACAAATTTATAGTACTTAATTATAAAAATAAATAAATTTTAGATGTCAAAATAAGAATTTAATTATAATTTGAGTAATTAATCAAAAAACTAAAAATAAAAATAAAAGTAACCTCTACTCTCCACCTCTAAATACTCTCCGGGGTGAAAACAGGTGATGAAATTGAAAAGGTCCAAACGGGAGCAAGTCAATCAGCGCATAAAGCCAATTAGATAGAAAGATGGACATAAATGATAGGTAGATAGATAGATCAATAAAAAAAGATAAGATGAGATAGGTGGCATTTTGGGTAAAAAGTGGGGGCATTCCCCTCCACACAGAGCCCCAAACCCAACAACTATGAATTATCCTGCTCTGTTTCTCCTTTTTTGCCACTACCATATTTTCTTCACTTTTCTCTTTAGTCCCAAATCGTCTTCGAGCCCACGTATTGGAACCATGCTCATTAACTTTTCTTCTTCTTCCTCTTCTACTATTTCTACTTGTCCGTCTTCCTCGTCCACTTATTTCCTCTGCAGATTATCCAATTCGAGGCCACCATACTTGGAGTTCTCATCAAGACCATCCAGAACCCACCTCTTTAAATCCTTTTCGCCTTCCGTTCCTCACTCTTCTTCCTCCTTCTCCTCAAGTAAGACCAAGATTTTGTATCCTTCCGCCAAAAGGGTTGATTTCAGGTCATGTGCTCTTCCTGGGTTTGATTTTGGGAGTGTTCAATCTGTGCTGGAGGCAGCTGGCGTCTTGACTGCCATCATTGTTGTACATGAGACCGGTCACTTCCTCGCTGCATATCTCCAGGGAATCCGTGTAAGTAAATTTGCTGTTGGTTTTGGTCCAATTTTAGCAAAGTTCAATGCCAACGATGTAGAATATTCTATTAGAGCTTTCCCATTAGGTGGATTTGTGGGGTTTCCTGATAATGATCCCGACAGTGATATTCCTGATGACGATGAGAATTTGCTTAAGAACAGACCCATATTAGATAGGGTTATCGTCATTTCGGCTGGTGTTGTCGCCAACATCATTTTTGCGTACGCTATAATACTCACTCAAGTCTCGTCAGTTGGATTACCAGTGCAAGAGGCATTCTCCGGGGTGCTTGTCCCTGAGGTTAGATCCTTTTCAGCTGCCTCCCGGGATGGCCTTATTCCCGGTGATGTTATCCTTGCTATTAATGGTATTGAATTGCCAAGAACTGGGCCTGGTGTAGTTTCTCAAGTTGTTGATATTATAAAGAAAAATCCCAAAAGAAATGTCTTCCTAAAGGTTGAGAGGGGAAAGCAGGATTTTGAGATTGGGGTCACTCCAGATGAGAATATTGATGGAACAGGAAAAATTGGAGTCCAGTTATCACCAAATATAAAAATAACTAAAGTGAGACCGAATAATATCTTTGAGGCCTTCAATTTTGCTGGAAAAGAATTCTGGGGTCTCTCATATAATGTTTTGGATAGCTTGAAGCAGACTTTTATGAATTTCTCACAATCAGCAAGCAAAGTCTCCGGTCCTGTAGCTATTATTGCTGTCGGTGCAGAAGTTGCAAGGTCCACTGTGGATGGGCTTTATGAGTTTGCGGCTCTCCTAAATCTTAATCTTGCAGTGATAAACCTTCTCCCTTTACCAGCTCTGGATGGAGGCTCACTGGCCCTGGTACTTTTAGAAGCAGCTAGAGGCGGAAGGAAGCTTCCTTTAGAACTGGAGCAGCGGATTATGTCATCGGGTATCATGTTTGTCATAATCCTTGGGTTGTTTCTTATTATCAGAGACACACTAAACCTCGAGTTCATTAAAGATATGTTATGATTGATCAATGCTTTTGAAGTTTGGATGCCACCTGGGTTGAAAAGAATTTCTTGGAATCAGATGATCCGATGCATTGCCTATGATGTCTTGTAAAGAAAATGGATTTGGTGTATAAGGCGATTGCATAATACTTGCTTGCTTGCGTCTGCAAAAGATGCGATATTGTAGGTACTTTTAACTTCTTGGTCTCATTTGATTCCATGCAGATTTCTATATTCCCCATACTGTTGTAAACTAAGAATTCTTTGAAGATAGTAATGAAAGAGAATGGGTAATAGTCTAATAGACTTCAAGACCTTGTTTCTAACACATGACAATTAATGTCGTTTATGTCATGTTATGAGTAGGAATTGTGTGCTGATGCATATGCCTGCTGGTCATTTGAGTTCCAGGAGAAAGATAAGCTCATGTTTTCACCATCGTCTTTTTTCATGTTTTTCTTGTCTTAAAAACGTTTTAAATTCATTTGAATAAGTTTCAGTTCTACATGGCTATCAAATTGTCCACCTCGCTGTCTCTGTTGAAGCGAGTTTCCCCAAATCCCAAGGAAGGTTAAAAATTTGATGCTTAGTTGTATGTTGCCATCTTGATTGAGGAGACATGAGAAAACGTAGAGCATGAATTTACGTAGTTTTCGGCTACTTCTGCGAGCATTGAGTTGATACATACTGTTGAAAGGCATGTACGCTGGGAACTTGAAATTTGAAGGGTAACAATGAAAAAGTAAAAGAGGTAGGCTATGAATGACCTTTTTGTGGTAATCATGAAAATAATTTCTTGTTCTGTTTTATGATTACCATCAACTCCGATGGAGAAGGGGGTTTCAATTTTTTTATTTATTAATTTCCCTTTCTCCATTTGATTAAAAGACTAGAAAATTTGGTACTTACCTGAAGCCCTACAAGTGATGCAATAAAACTTGTATTAGTGCAAGTTATGGTGCACGGATTTGGAGAGATAGTCATCCTCATCCATAACTTGGTAAAATTAAGTAAAGGTATACCACAACAGTAAAGGCAATCTGTTCATCAGACACATGTTAGTAGAAATCAATAAAGCGGATCAGTTAAAGTGATGCTTTCACATATATAACAAATACGCAAATCATCTGCAAAATCACCCAACAAAAAAGAAATAAAGAAATGTAAAAATTTTCAGGAAGATATTTACAATGAAAGACAATTCATGAAGACATTTACAATTTTTAATGTAAAATTATTGGTTTTGGATAAATATATATATGGGGAGAGAGAGGTAAGATTGTTTTATATCTCTATAGAAATAATGAAAGAGGGTGATCTATATCAAATATAATGGAAAGAAGCATGAAGGAAAATTAAATTAATTTACTTTAAAACTAATTAATTTAAAGTCAAAGTGATTTGAATGGTCATTGTTTGAAAAAAATGTATGTAAGACATGGCATATAGGTATGCTCTATATATATATATATATATATATATATATATTGTTATGCTATACATACGTATAGTTGGGCTTATGTTATTGAAACATTTTTTATATATGTATCAGTTTGAAGATGTTTTAAATGGCAAATACGATTAAAGGGAGGTTTTATTATTAAGAGTTACGCAATATGTGCATATAGTTAATATATATGTATTTGTAATTAATTTATATGTACATATAATATGTAAGTGAAAATATGTAATTATTCTGTGTAACAAAGATCGATCCTTTGAAACAAATCGATCTAATATGGGTTTTTATAATTAAATAGATCAATCAATTACATGTAAGATTTAATTTAAAAAAAAAATACCTTTAACTATTGTTGATCAAGAACGCGACCTCGCTCCAAGTACACGAAGACAAACACCCCGTATAAGCCTTCTAATCTATTTCTTTATTTTTGGATAATTACCTTATGATGGTACACAGACAATTTATATAAACTAGACTAGGGACCTATATTAGAAAACTAAATAGAATTGTATGCTACCATCAAGAAGTCTGAATTCTAATTAGTTACTGAAGTGGAGTTTAACTCTTACCATTAAAGTAGTTAATCTGAATAGAATTTACTAGATAATATCACCTCAATATTAATTAAAGTATTTATCTTGTTCCACTTAATTATCATGTGGGCCACGTAAAGTCCAACATTTTTCCACTTGGCCAATATGATAAACCAAGAACTTAAATAAGTGATAATTAAATCCAAAATTTTAATATGGTCATAAGTTACTCTCGCCCAACTCTAACTCAATTAAAGATTCACATAGCAGAATCATGACGGTAGCATTCTAAAATGAATATTCCCTTCTATATATTACAATGCATGATTATCTTTATAAAAGCACTTTATGAGATAATGTTTTATGAATGTATTTTCTGTAATCATTCAAGGTTTACTTAACATGTAAACTTTATGTACACAAATTTAAACATGTCTATAAACTCTAAAAATGTGAAATTAACAAAATCAAAAATGCCAAAATACATCTTGGTAGAATTTAACTAGCCCCACATGATCCACATGAAATTTAAACTATTTTGTCGACAATGCTTTAGTTATGGGATCCACTATCATTAAATCTGTACTGACGTGTTGGATATCCACTTCTTGCTTCTTTATAAAATCTATAACAATAAGCTACTGTATATCTATTTGCTTGCTGTGACTCCCATTTTTATCATTCTCAAGAAGCATACTGCATAAGAGTTGTCAAAATAGATCTTTAATGGTCCTGTTGACAACTCTTAAACTAGAGATAAAATATCTCAACCTTATTGCCTATGATATTACTTTATAACCTAATCCATTTGGCAACTTTCATAGTCCAAGGCCATGATTACTTTAATATCGGCCAAGCACTTTTACTATAAACTTTATGTCAAGTTTCTTATAAACCTGATCATATATAAGGCTCCCAATACTATAAGCATATGTAATTCCTTTCATATTCTATTTTTCCAAATTATTTGGAGATATTGGCTCAAATTGAAATATCCCTTTTACAATTTATGCCTTTGTAAGTAAATAGCTTTGCATCCTAATTCTTCCTAAAACTATCTTGATATAGGCTTCCTGAGATAGACATAATGTCTTTTCAAACCTATCTCTATGAATCTTTATGCTTATGATATATGAAGTTTCACTCAAATTCTTCATATCATTTTTTTAGAAAGAAAGCATTTTGTTTCATGTAACAAAGCCAAATCACTTTTGTAATGAGAATATCATCAACATATAGGACTAAAATTATGACTTTACTCCTAGTGACATTAAGGTATAAACAATGATCAACAACATTTTAGTAAAACCAAATGATGTCCCAACATTGTTAAACTTTGCATACCACTGATCGGATGCTTGTTTTAGTCAATATATTGATCTTTCAAAGAAACCTCCAGGTAGAATCATGTATACCTCTTCTCAAGATTCCTATTCAAGTAAGTTTTTTTTCGCCACCATTTAATGTAACTCTCAATCAAAATGAGCTACAAAGCTATGATAATTCTCAATGAAACTTTTAAAAATTGGAGAGAAAATTCCATGGTAATCAGTACCTTCTTTGAGTGAACCTTTTGACCATTAGTCAAATATTATATCGCTCAAAATTACTAAAAGGTTATTCAATGGGTTACTAGACTGGATTATTATCCATTGGTTCCATGTCTTTTATCATAGCTTTATTTCTTAATGAAACTTTTTAAAAATTAGAGAGAAAGTTTCATGGTAATCAGTACCTTCTTTGAGTGAACCTTTTGACCATTAGTCTAATATTATATCGCTCAAAATTACTAAAAGGCAATTCAATGAGTTACTAGACTGGATTATTATCCATTGGTTTCATCTCTTTTATCATAGCTTTATGCCAAAGTGTGAAATTTTGACTACTCATGGCTAGTGAAAACAAGATCATCTTTATGTCCAATATCAAAATTAGACTTTTATAGATATACAACCAAGTCATAGAAATGGCTACTTTCTTACCTATTGGATCTCTTAACTCTACGATCATTTGTACATTTGTACACCTTTAGTCAGTAAGATTAATGATTTATTGTAAAGGTTGTACTTGATTTGATTACTCTCCAATTAATTCTGTATGTTTATTTTGAAAAAAAAAATCAAGTACTATTCAAAAATCAATATAAAATAAATTCATTTCTCAATGTCAACTTTATGAGGAAAGTCACTCCCACAGGATTTATGATCCATAAGGAACTTAACATTTCCAGCTTTAACAATTTTAGTTGAATATAAGAAATATTTAAAACTTATACCCCTTTAAGTTAATTGCACAGCCTACAACTAATAACTGTTCTTCGATCTAGTTTCCTTATGCTTGGGTTATAAGTCTTCACTTTAATTGGACAACCCAAGTTTGTAATGTCTTAAGTTGGTTTCCAACCATTCCGTAATTTTAAAAAAATTTTAGAAAACAATTTGGTTGAAACTTTAATGAATACATCAATAGCAATTTTAATGCATCAATCCATAAACCTAGGGGAATGTGTATAATCTCTTAATATTACAATGCTTTCTTTAGTTCCCTTTTGTGGACTTGTTAGTTTGCCTTTTTCTCAATGCAAATAACATAAGTGTCAAGCTCAAGAGTTTCAAAAACTCCATCATTGTCAATTCTCCTAAATTTCTATATGGAGATGTAACACAATCTTAATAGCATAACTTTAAAGGAGTTTTTATTTATAACACATCTTTACCACCAGAAATCATATAAATAGTTAACAAACTTATTTTCATAATCAGGATCTAAGTTAATGATGAAAAATCTAATAGAAAATTTTCCTTTTGAAATTTCAACAATAGAATTTAAAATTTAAATTTAAAGCTCTTTTTACATAAAAAAAATTTTAAAATGAAAGATAAAACCTTTTTAAGGTTTAAAACAAATCTTAATTTTAAAAAATGATCCTGATAGTCCTTAGCAATTTTTGTAGTAGATATTCCTCACACTTTATTTTGGTTTCCTTAACTTTATGAAACCTTAAATGATTATAGAAATATAATTCGTTAAACATAAGTCCAACCACTATATATTATGAGGAACATCACCAAAAGAAATCTAAAAAAATGAGTTTGCCTTTATTTTTTTGTTCCTTTTATACTTTAAGCAATATTTCCTTATGTGTCTGAGTTAAAATAAAAAATAAAGGACTTGATGCCATTTCTTTATTGGCATTTTTCTTTTTTTTACCTTTATAACATATTTTTCTACTTATCACCATTTACCTTGAGTCACTAGGCTAACTGAATCTAGTTTACCATTCTTTAATCTCTCTTCCTCTTGAACACGTATAACTAAAAGTTCATTGTTTAACCATTTTCTTTATGTGTATTTCTCATGGTCATACTCATTAGAAAAAAAAATTAAATATGAAAGTGATAAGAAATTTACTCAAAAAACTTAATTTTGAAGATTTAAGTTGAACAATAATGTCTCTCAAATCCTATAATGTGCTCATGCACAACTTTTAGAATTATTGCACTTTATTCCTGAAAGCTTCCTTATCATGGTGATTGCCAAAACCTTATCAGATTTAACAATCTAGTTTTTATTGGCTTTGCAATAATCGTTAACCTTATAACAATTACGATGAAATCCCAAACTGATCTGATAATGTAGGATTTGATGTACATCATCCTTAAAAGGTTAGATTGCTCCCACTGCATATCAAAATCTATTTTCCTTTTGAGCATTTTATTCGTTGAGGATAAGTTGTCCACCCGAAATGCTAAGTTAAGGTTTTTACACCTAAACTAGCTTAATTAACTTTTTCATTAGAGTAATTTTTCATCACCAAATAGCATTTAATTCTAGGAACCTTATAGATCATAGTAGTAGAATTTGCTGCAAAATGCAAAGAGCTATACTTTAATTAAATATTTTATATTCAAATGTAAATCTAAACTTTTTTGTGGGTAGATGTACATTATGCATATGAATTTACATAACTTTAATAATAAAATAATAACTTTAAAACACCAATGGGCCTAGGAAAAATTACCTTTAATGTTATATTGTTTTATTCTTTAATCATTTTACAAAATTAATTATTTTTTTATGAGGCCAAATAACTAATTTCATGGTCTAACATTTTATGGATGTCATTTTTCTTTATATAGTTTTTGAACAACTACTATTTTATCTAAATCGATTAACTCAATATGCTATAACTACTCTTAAATTAATAATTTAGAACTTAATAATAACATTAGACATATATGCGTAAAACTTATTGTATATCACAAATAATTCCTTATCATGCCATTTTTCTTGTGTAGTTATTTAAAGAAAATCTTATTTTAAATAACTACCAATTGCCATCTAGATCAACTAACTTAAGATACAGTCGCTACTCTTAAACTAGTGATTTAGAACCAGTGTTATTGGTACCGTACCAGTACCGGTCCGATTTTGACATATAACGATACCGGCGATAGTTGGTTTCGTTTCGGTCTTAGTTTCACTCTATACATAATATAAGCTTGTAAAAAAAGTTAAACCAACATTAATCTTAAATCTGACGAATATTATACATAATTACTCATAAATTTGATGAATCTTAAATATAATTACTCATAAATTTGATGATTATTAAAAATTTTCAACATTACTACTTAATTGATATTGATTTTTTATATTTGTTGAATTTTTTTATAGAACATTATATATAATTAATGAATATTTAATAAATAAAATTTATTTAATCTCATTTATTTCATATTTGAAAATATTTTTCATATATATAAATTAAAAATATTTAAACTCCGATGAACCCGAAACGATATACCGAAACACACTGGTACCGGTATGTACCTGTACAAGAACAAAAACGGTACACCCACCGGTACGGTACTGACTACCGTGTTTAATTCTTTATTGCTTGTTAATAATTACAGCAGAATATAATATTAAATCATGTTAAGTTATTACAATTATAAATAATTTCATATATTAACGTCATTCTCCGGATATAGTTATTTAAAGAAAAATTTTTATTTTAAATAATTACTAATTTAACTAAATCAATCAACTTAAGATGCTATGGCTATTCCTAAGCAATTGATTTAGATTCTTTATAATGACATAATATATGTATACCATAAATAATTGCATATATGTTTTAATAACTCAAATATGTACCAAATAAATTCGTAGCATAAAACTTTATTGATGTTTATCGTATGTAGTTATTTAAAGAAAAATTCTTTATTTTAAATAACTATCGATTTCTCTTAAATCATGTAACTTAAAATGCTTTGGCTAATACTAAGCTAGTGATTTAGATCCTTAATAATAGCATCGATTCTTTATGTAGTAAAGATTTACATACTAAAACAGAATTTTTAATTGTAATACTATAACTGATTTAAAAACATGATATAATATACGACATGCATCCTTAAGTCATATAAAAATATGAGCAAGATCAAAATGTATTTATTTCATGGCATATAGATGTGCACTTTTACATTGTAATTCTAACAACAAACTTTATGGTGTAAGGTTGAAAATACTAATATTTGAATACTTTACAAGGAGAGTGCATACTGCCATAATGTTTTCAACATACCAAAATATTTTATAATGAAATAAAATCACAGAATATTTTCATAAGCATATTTATTATTTAATGAATACAAATATTAAATAAAAAATATTTTACATAATTTTAAAATTTCAAAAAAATTATCAAAAAATCAAAAATCACAAAATATTGGGATCCAGAAAAAACCGGGAATGAAACGACCCTAGGACGACACTACGAGCGCCATACATGGATTTTTCTTGACCAATTCGGGTCAATTTGATGTTCTAGGGTCAATTTTCATGTTGTTTGATCAATTTTAATGCAATTAATGACCTAAAACCATGATTTTATGCTAAATTTGCATGACCCATGTATCAATTTTAATCAAAAACATGAAAACCATCATCAATCAAAAATATTTTTTTATTTTGACAACTATAACAGACCCATTTGGATTTCTTTAATTCCTCACGATTTGTTTATCATTTTTTTAAATCAAGAATTCATAAAAGCAAAAATAATTTATTGATTTTACCAAATCATTTTTAATCCCATCCTCTTATGAGATTTTTTTTTTAAACATAAATAAAGCATAATCATAATATTCTTGATAAATATGTTTAAAAATTCTGAACAACATAGCCAAAGAACTTAGCTTCAATACTACATATAATATTTAATAAAGAACGTACCTTTAGCCATTGTTGATCAAGAACATGACCTCGCTAAAAATACACGAAGATGAACACCCCGTATAAGCCTTCTAGTCTATTTCTTTATTTTTAGATAGTTACCTTAAAATG
>JBBYHK010000006.1:12317419-12328024 GCA_038382065.1 Adansonia grandidieri | reverse complement strand
ATTATTATTATTATTATTATTATTATTATTATTATTATTATTTTATATGCAAAACGAAATACACTAAATATAATTTTGGTTTTACCATGTATAGCATAAAACGTGCTAATTCCATAGACAAAACACAAGCAAATTCTGCTAAATCAGACCTTTCATCTGAACCAGTTTCACAAAAGAAAAACATGTGCATAATTAGGGAATATTGGTATTTAAACGAAAATGAGTTCTTGCAAAATTTAAAATTTCTATTCTATGTAACAGAGCCAATAGTTGGTTCAGAGTGTCAATGTTTCAACATGTTCCAATAAACATCAATGTCACTGCACATTATCATAAAGATGCTCAATTCACTATTTTTGGGGTTTGACAAACTTTAATAAGAAACCTAATAGAATATTATAATATATATATATATATATATGGATGGATGGATGGACGGATAAAAGGAAAATATCATATTAAATGCACAGGAAGGAACAATCTTTAGCTCATCCAATGACGTGATATGTTACAAGCAAATATATGTGCTTAAGTTCACCACATATTTCTAGATATTTTGATCTGGATTATCCTTCTGAAGAAGATCTCAAATAAGAAAAAGTCAATGTAGGCAATTTAGAATTACACCAGCATAAAATTCCCAACTAAACTGTAAAAACCAGCGTACAGGATTAGTCAAGGAGTCTGTTTTTCTTTTATTTTATCTCGCATTTCCAAAGTTATGCCGTTTTAGTATGGCATAGCTACTCTTTAGGTGATACCACAGAATATCGAAACAGTTAAAACTTGAGACTCCAACTTGTAGGTCTTTGGTTTGACTATTACGAATGAGGGTTGGAATTTATGAGATGAGGGATGGCTAACTCTCATTCTATTACCTAAAATCATATATGCCCAAAAAAAAAAAACTCTACATTTTAGATAACAACAGTTCATCATTCTGCAGAAAAGAACTTCAACTTCAAGCATAAGATTAAAGGGGGAAAATAAACAAAGCTCTTCCATTGTATAACCAATGCTAGGATATACAACTTAACTACTTGTATCCATCTCATCACATCCAATAGCATTGGAACCTATCATACAGTAGTGTCCTTAGGTCATTATATTCAAGAGGCAGTTTTGTAGATGGCATATCCAAATTTCAGACGAGAGATCAGACGCACACTTTGAAGAAGAGAGATAAATTTTAATGGCAAACGGAAGTCGCTAGAAAAGTCTATTCTAATATCCGCTACGTCACAGAACACACAAATAAAGGGAAATATAGGCTGCTGGCAATCTGTGAAGACTTTGATAATTAATCGAAAGGAAAGAAGTTAGAAACTCTGGAACTATGCATTGATTAAAACTATGCAAGACTCAATAAGCTAATCCTACTCAAAACTGTGAAACATAAAGCGATACAGCAGCTGAAATTCCACAAAATAAGGAATTTATTAAATTACCTTTTGATAAAGGTCAAATTGTACTACTTATCCCTTAACTTAAACAAAATGGTGGATTTATTCTCTATAGATTCATTTATACACATTGAATCCCTCTATTTTTATTGATTGTAAAATTCAGTCCAATCAGCAATGGTGCTAAAATTTCTCCATTAGTGATGTTGACATGGCCATTGACTATGGTGATGTGGCGTTCACTACAATAGTCTACTGCTGGTTTGATTATCTTTCAGAATTCTTTGACTTAGTGGAAACTTATCATTCAGAACTCCGAAGAAAAACAAACCAGCTGCAGACCATCATGAACAATATGAAAGTTCAACACTTCATTCAACTTAAATTTTCATTTTTAAGAAAAAAGAGATCAGCAGTAAACTATTCTAAACAAAATGAAGTTGAACGCTTCATTTATCATTTCAACTTGAGTTCCCTCTTAGCCCTAAATCACTATGTTATGTCCAAATGAAATATGTAAAACCATGATGCGTCAGTGTCCAAAATCGTAGGTCAAAGTCCTTATAACATAAGGTTTGATCAAATCGTTACTGGTTTTAGCACTGTTTTGATTCATAAATTGAAATTATCCAATTCATAGAAGCAGAAATGCTTAGTTTTTACTCACTTGCTCATTCTCCTTCTCAGTTTATGTCCAAATCAAGCATGTTGAAGCATGACGTCAAATCAGTGTCCAAAATTATAAGTGAAAACTGAAACAACATAAGGAATGGTCAAATATCAAAATAACTACTTACTCTTCTAGCTTCAGTAGGATTTGATTCATAATTTTAAGTTATAGCATTCTCAGTTATTCAGGAACAAAGGCTTAGTGTTTGCTCTCTATCTCTTTCTCTCTCAATTCATTGATTGAAATTATCCGAGTCATTGAGTCGCAATTGACTAGTGTTTTCTCAATTGCAAACAGAAATATCCAATTTTTCTTAAGCCAAAAGGTTCAGGAAATGTTTTTCGAATTCTGACATACGACAAGAAAGCAATCTTGCCATTGTAAAGAGAAATCAACCTACATTAAAAGAACTTACCAAATTCTTTGATCATTTCTCTAATAGCTGTCTCAAAACTATTAAACTTGATATAATGGCTAGTGGATATTGGGTTGCTTGATATGCTTGAGTTGGAACTAGGGCAGCATTAACGAGTTAAAAGTGTATGGGATGCTTAAGGGACTATCTTAAATCTGCAATAAAGAAATGCCATTTAATTGCTTAAGTAAAGCAGAAAACCTGGGACCAAATCAATAGCATTAGTCATGGAATGAGAGAGAGAGAGAGAGAGAGAGATAGAGAGACAGAGAGAGAGAGATGTGACACAAAAGTTATACAACAGCATAACTTAGTATTTTTCTATTCATAGATATATCATCAAATTAGACGATATACTTTTCAAAAATACACCTAAATAAGAGTTTCCAATTGAGTGTTAGTGAATATATAAAGTTCAAAATAGTAACTCTGAGCATTAGGCAAGCACAAAAAAGATTAGATGGCATCAAATTCAAATGGCAAACAGAAATGTGGTTGATGTTAAAAGCTCACACTTTAGCAAAAGGGAATGATATAGCCAAAGAAGACGGTATCAAGTCAAAGAGACCAGCTTTGCAAACATGGTCTAACAGAGAAAAGAAGTAAAATACAGAAAAGAATAGAATAGAATAGAACAGAATATACAACAGCAGCAATCGCTACAAATAAATAAATAAATAAACAATTGGCGAGAAGGATAATGCAATAAAAGTTGTGATACTTCATCTTATAATAATCTACAGCATTTGGGTCTCCTTTTCTTACAACAGTGTAATGTTTGAGCATACCTTTGCGAGGATGGAAAAATCGAGTATTGAATCTTTCTACACCTTCCCAAATAGAGCTAGTGTGTGAAGGCAACATGCTTGACAATCTTGCGGTGGCTTGTCTTTGAAGGACGGAGACCTGAGGTGCAAAAGTATTCCAGCCAAGAGCAGGTGTAATTTTGGAAGAGAAAAGACCGCTGGATCGGGAAAGATCCAGAGCCCCAGTTCTGGCTGTTAGAAAAGCTGAAGCAATATGTCAATTTGGATAAGCTTGCTATTTTTATTTAGGCTATAAGCTATAGGCAAAGAGACAGAGAGGAGGAGGAGAAGAGAAGAGAGTATATATGGTATACCTACCGTTGTATGGAAGCTGAAAGATGAAATTTGCAGGAAGACCAATGCCAACACCAGCAAGGGTTATACCCACACTGAATCCAATCCCACAGCCAGCTCCAACATAACCAATGACCTCGGGGCCAAACCCAGGGCCCCATCCAACACCACATCCAACGCCTATTCCCATACCCCAAAACGCACCCCACGTCGGATGCACCGGGTTCCATCTTTCATATCTCCTGAACAGTCCTTTTATGATCATCGGGCCCTGACCAATTAGCAAATGGCAAAGTTCTATTATTCAGCATCGAAGAGCCTAAGAATGGAAGGCGAAAAGGGATGGATAGGAGAAGGAAAGTGAAGAAATAAATCATGGTCTGGTACTGGTAGTGTAATACCCATTACCATCAATCGCAAAATCTGCGTCTTTTAGCTCTCACTCTCCGTTGGCCTCCGCCTTGGTCTTGGACTTGTTTTGCCTTTCTTATGTTTGGTATTTCATTTCATTACCCTTAACACAAGCTGCGTCCGCGATTGGGAGTGGGCTGAGAATAAGAGGATCCGTTACTTCCACACATGTAATGTGAGGTCCCTAGTATTCATGTGTCATTCTCTCGTCTCTTCGAGTAAACCACATTCACATACGTACATATACAATTTTATTTTATTTTATTTTATTTTAATAATGTTATTTAACAGTTAACACATACTGAGTTTCAGGTTTTTCCCTTCCGTAAATTAATCCGAAAAAAGAAAAAACTTACAAAGTGTTCTCTAAATATTCTATTCAAAATAATAAAATTTCTACTTTTTTTTTGGTAATTGCACTCAAGTATACACCCGATAATTAATATACAAATTTCTTGTTTAATAATATAAAAAAATATTTATAATTTAAAGAAAATACTAAATTAAATTACTGCATTTTTATTTATTTATTTTTTTTGCTAAATTTAAAAATTTCATGTCCCAACGCCCATCAACTAACCTTCATATTGTAAATTCATAAAAGTCATTAATCAAACAAATTTCAAATTTTTATCTATTTAATTGTCAGGCTTATTTTTTTTTATTTACTTGCTTTATGGCATATATATCTATACTTACATATATTAATTAACTACTTCTATATTTTTCAGGTATATGTTTAAATTGGTCTTTGTAAAAAAAACATTTTTAATCGTACAAATGAAATTAAAAAATTAATACGGTCCTATTAAAATGTATTTATGAAAGTTAATATATTAACTAATTATTAATGAATCTTATTTTGTAATTTAAAAACTTCACTATCTCTATATAAAGTAATAATCCCTCTTACCTAGAAAAAAAATTCCCTCGTAGAAAATCAAGAATAAAAAACAATAAAATTTTGTTTAAAATTTACCCAAAAATCAAACATATCCAATACACATTTTAAGCAAGTTGTTACACATTTATGTACTTTTAATTGATCAATTAATTATATATTTTTAATTTATTTACACACTGTTAAACACAAAGTATGATGACAAAATCTAATAAAATGGCTATGAATAAAATTAAATCACATAATATATATTAGCATATCAAATAGAGATAATTTTTTCAAAAAAAAAAAAAAAAACATTATCCAAAAAAAGCATGATTCATCTCCTACGTATCAAATTCATACCAATCACTGCACAATACTAATTCAAGAACAAAAACCAAACCCAGAAAACATCAATGAATCGTTACTTCCAAATAATAATACTAATAATAATAATAATAATGATTTTTTTTTTTTTTTAGTTTTCTTGAAGAACAGTAGCTGTGGCAATATTAGAGGAACAAAAAAAACAACAGGATTGGTATTATCGCTAATTAATATTAATTACATTGATAACAATAATTAAGTAGAGACTGACTGCTGCCATGCCATGCATATATCTTTATTATACAACAATATATTATTATTAACTATTATTAATCAATAAAGGAAGAGGGAGGGATTGCATTGCCTTGCGTTGCAGTTCATATTTGCTTAATGATGCTGGGGCTGGGGCTTAACTTCAATGATGACTTTCCCCATATTAGAGCTAGAGAAAAGGGATCCTAGACTCTCCGCAAAGCTTTCAATTCCTTCATAGATTTTGAGTTTGGAACTTATTTTGCCCTGTTTTATATAGCTCTCCATCTCCATAGCAAAATCTGCAAATCGGTCCAAGTAGGAACCCACCAAATACCCTTCCATTCTTACCTCCTTTCCCACAATATTGAGCAGATTTCTGACACCCTCCCTCTCTTTCCAATTCTGCAGGCAGCATGCATGCAAAATTCATGCATTGGAAATTGGAATCAAATTTAAGTTTTGAACATCAGTTGTTCAAAGTCTATATAAATTTACCAAGTTACCATATATATGTATATATACACACACACACACACGCAAACAGATGAGTTGTAAGTAGTAAGTACTAGTTGTTCTAGACCTGGTTGTACTGAGAAATCATTCCGCAAACAGGAATCCTTGCATGAAGGTTGACGTGATTCAGGACAGCCTCAAGCATCTTACCACCAACATTGTCAAGGTAAATGTCAATACCATCGGGGAAGTACCTGTACATTCGACGCTATGATATCTGATTTCTGATCCTCTCTCTCTCTCTCTCTCTCTCTCTCCCTATATATATATATATGTTTCGATTTACGTTTAACATTATACAATTAATGCCATTAATTATTGAAACCTCTAACTTAAAATATAAATTAAGATTTGTAACTAAGCATATATATATATATGTATATATATATTCGATTTGTAAATTAAGATGATTAAGGAAATAGAAATGATAAATTACTTGCTCAAAGCAGCATCAAAATTAGTTTCTTTGTTGTAGTTGAATGCGTCATCATACCCGAATTCCTCCTTCAAGAGCTTCACCTTCAAAAAAAAACATATATATATATATATATATTTGTGTGTGTGTGTTTGATTTTACTATTAATTGTCAAGACACAAAATCTAGATAACTCACATTTTAATATCGTATTATTTTCTTGTAACATATGCGAGCGAAATAGATGCTTCAAGAAGCAAGTCAGTTCTTCAAATTTAGAACATTAATTAAAACTTCTAACATTTATGCAGGAAAACGGGGTAAAGGTCTTAAAAAATGTTGAATGTCTGAAATCAACTACATGAAGGATAAATTGGTTGCTTGGTTAGTGGACATCTTTTTATGATTTCAATATACCTTTTTCTTCTAATATTTCAGTCTTTCTATTATTTAAACGTCACAAATCTTTTTCTTCGTTTGCTCTGCTACTAACGAAGTTTACTGAGCATGCATTCCAAGTCTAAAACTCATTTTTCTTATGTCTTTGCGTCCTTTTAAGTTTTGGGGTGATTTTATTTTTATTATTATATTTTTTATAGTTAACGTTACATTTAATTTTGAAATACAGTCAAATGTGCAATGCCATACCTTTACTTTAAAATTATGCCACTATGCAATTGCAATGCTTGGAAATATCCTCCGGATGTTTTCAAAAGAATTTGAATATTAGTGGTTAATGGTTACTGGTGATGGCTTTTTCTACGACTGTAGTCAACATTACCCCACCAAAAAAATTGAAAAAGCAGAGGAAACAAAAAGGGGGGTTGGTTTGGTTGGGTTGCGTTCAAAGTTGAAATCAAAGAGTAGTGGAGTACCTTGGCATCAGATCCGGTGCTTCCGATGACTCTACAACCCTTGAGCTTAGCCAATTGTCCAGCAAACATTCCTACACCACCTGCAGCCGCTGATATGAAAACGTTTGAACCCGGCTTTGGCTCTCCCACCACTTGTATCCCCACCCACGCGGCGAACCCAGGAACTCCTGTGATACATAATGTATAAAATTGATGCAAGTCCATCCATCCCTCCATCACGAATACTCAATTAATGATTTTATATATATACATATATATCTATAATTAGCGAGAAAAATAAACTAAATGATGCCTGCCAAACTAGTCCAAGAGTAGTTGAAATTAATTAATTACCAAGACAACTGAGATATTCTGGCAAGGGAATTCCAGCCTCCGGGTCAATCTTTCTGATGAGGACATTTGAAGGCACCACGCAGTATTCAGCTACAGGGAAGAAAGCACTCAGCACAATATCACCCTCGCTGTACTTATCATCCTTGGATCTCATCACTCTTCCAACTCCAAACGCAGTTATCACCTGCATTTATACACTTACATGTATGTATATGCCTCATTAAAACTATACTTAATCTCATATATATTATGATGTAAAGTGGCTAGCATTACAGACTAATTAATCGTAATTCTTGACTTGGGTTTACTATTTAATTTATATAATCATTGCAAACAAATTAATGCATATGCAGCATAGCTAGCTTTGCTAATTAGTAACTCACAACGAGTCCGTACGTGGTATGGAATTAGTTTATCGATCGAACCTGGTTAAGGCTGAACTGTGGAAAATATAAACCATCATCTTGGCCACTCATTCTGGTACGAAGATAGGGATCAATAGAGATGTAGAGAAGTTGAATGGCAACATGGCCCTCTGGTAAGGAATCAAGGCTAGGGGATGGTAGGACGCTGCGGATCTTCAGATGATCAGTGGTTGGAACGCCTCGGGCTGCATACCCTACTAAGTACCATTCTTTGCTTTCCACGATCACGGTCGTTTTAACACTTTCACTCATAGTTCTCCCTCTTCTGTCTCCTCCTTATGGACCACAGATTTTGCAATTTCTGCTTTTAATTAGGTCTATCAATTTCGCTAAATAATAATAACGTTCTTGCTTGCATAACTTTTTTTCTAATGTGGAGTGTTGCTGTCATGCTTCCCCCTTAGCGCTGGCTAGACCTAACCCCAAGTAGGCGTCCACCAACCCCTGTGCCTATGCATGCCCCACCAATATTGTTAACGAAAATGCTAAATGAGTCACTTACCGCGCCGTCCCGCCTGATAGAGGGAGGAAAATCGCACGGGGACGAAATGGTGATTTTCTTTTTTTAATAAAAAACCATCATTTCGATACGGGATAAAATTTGAGACTGATTATAAAATATCGCTCATTATTAATTTAATTTTGTATTGATTTATATCAATCATACCACATCAGAAGTACTACGCACTTTTTGAAAACATTAACTTAAATTGACTTTTAGTGTAGAAATTAGAAGCGGCAGATGTGAAAATAACATTGGTGGGACACGCATAGGCGCTGGGGAAAGTCACCTAACACCTAATAATTTGTTTTTTTCAAACTGGCCCCCTATATTGGGATGATATAAATAAGGAAATGGATATTTATAAAAAAATACATATAATTAATAAATTATTTTTTAAAATTTAATAAAATAATGTATTAAATTCAATAAAAAGAACTTTAAATTTAACTAATCTTTTATCAGTATCTATAAATATTAGTTAAGTAAACTTATATTATAAACAAGAACATTTTTTAAAGAAAAACTATGTGTCCTTTATTTTTTTTAAAGCTATAAAACTTAATAAAAGGAAAAGAAAAAGTTTTCTAAAAATCAGTGTTTACCTAAAAAGTGAAGAGAGAAAAAAAAAAGAATTTATTATAATATTTTTAATTATAATTTGTTTTATCAAATTAAATTTTTTAGAATATCAAATCAAGTATTGTAATAATGTACGTTAATAATTGTAAGCAATTAAAAAAATGTTATTATCATGGATGTTAAAAGCCTAACCAAGAAACTTAAAGAAAAAAATTAAATTTTATAAAATAAGAAAATATTATAATAGAAATTTCAGATATAAGGAAAGTTTTTATTTTCCTTTCTTTTTATTTTCATCAAATTGGAATATTAAAAAAATGGATATTTCAAGTGAAAACAAGAATACTTAGTTTCCTTTATTTTTTTATTTACTTTAGGTTAAATTATGCATTTAGTAACAAAGTTTACAATCTATCATTAACATCCTGACGGGACTTTTGATCATTTTGACGTGGCATGATCTGAAATGAAAAAAGTGATTTAGATTGTATATTTAATCTTTGTATTATAAAAAAAATGTGAATTTAATCTTTTTATAATTATTCGAATAAATTGAGTCCATTTACTTTTAATTTTTTTTTAAAAAAAATCTCAGCTCAACTGTTGACAGTGTTAAATTTCTCTTTGATGATGTAAGTTTTACCATAATTACATGAAATTTGCATATAATTTTAAAATTAAAAGTGTGTGATGTAGAATTTCTAACAAATATGCTTTGAAATTGTATCATTTAAACACCATCTTTTAAAAAAAATAAATAATTTTAAAATCAAAGTTAAAAATATAAAATTTTAATAAAATCAAAGTCATCAATTAAAAAAACAATAGATTTTTTTAAGGGAATATTAATTGAGCCATCAAAGAACAAAACTTGAAGGAAAGGAAATGGTAGACAGGGGGCCACTATTAAGGAGGAGTCGGTTAGGTGTTTTTTCTAACGAGAAGGGAAATGTAACTAAGCTAATATATCATACATGGATTAACGGTTGAACAAAGAATAATTAGTAATTTAGTGTATTATGAGCTTAAAATTTGTGTTCGGTATGATAGAATTTTGGACTTATTGGCCCAAAGAATTTGGTTTTGGCAGATTCGAAGTCCAAAATTAATGACAATGAATGCAGCCTACTTACAAAATATTTGTTATATAATTAAATTATCTTAATAATTTATTACGGTAACATAAAATATTTTCTTGTTGATTAAATTTATTTTAAAAACATTTTAGTGTTAACATTAAATTTTTAATTTATTTTGAGAAATTCTAGTGTGTATTATCTATATTTATATAAAATAAATTTGTTATTATCATATCTTGTTATACTCATATTTTCGTCTTTTACAAATTCCTGTGTCGCCGTTTCATGTTTCATAATTTTCATTGTGTGTTATTCCTGCACTATATTATCTCAGTTTCACCCTCATAGATAAATATACAAACTATATATTACTTTTTTGCTCTCTTTAATTGAGTGTGTGTGTGTGTGTGTGTGTGT
>JBBYHK010000006.1:12290095-12300797 GCA_038382065.1 Adansonia grandidieri | reverse complement strand
TAGTCAAAATTAGCAAAACGCGGTTTCCACTTGAAGTTTGAACCGTTCCAATTTCCAACAATTGAACAAAAAAACATAACAAAAGGGAAGGGAAAACCCCACGTCTTCAACAAACCAACTTCAACAATTAAAGGACGACGCCAAACCACTTTTTTGCCCCCCTTTTCATCATTAATCATTATCATTATCATCGTCATCTTCTTCGTCTTCTTCTTCCATGCCCATGACGACTAGCAGCATCCAGTCGGCCGACCAACTGAAGCAACTGAAAGACATATTCATGCGCTTCGACATGGATTCCGATGGCAGCCTGACGCATCTTGAGCTGGCGGCTCTCTTGCGCTCCCTGGGCCTCAAGCCTAGTGGTGACCAAATCCACGTTCTGCTAGCCAACATGGATGCTAACGGAAATGGGTTTGTGGAGTTTGATGAATTGGTCAGCGCCATCAAGCCCGACATGACCGACCAAATATTGATCAATCAAGCCCAGTTGTTGGAGGTTTTCCAATCATTTGACCGGGATGGTAATGGATTTATTACGGCGGCTGAGCTTGCAGGGTCCATGGCCAAGATGGGCCATCCCTTGACCTACCGTGAACTTTCCGAGATGATGAGAGAGGCTGATTCCAACGGAGATGGCGTCTTAAGTTTCAATGAGTTTGCAAATATCATGGCAAAATCGGCTGCCGAGTTTCTTGGCCTTAAACTTTAGCATAGCATACCATAGAAGAGCATAGCTATTTTATGAATTTAACTCTTTTCTATCATTAGTCTGATATTGTTGCTGTTCTGTGAATATTATATATATAAAACGGGATGATCTTGGAATTAACAGACTATATTGATTATGATTCCAATCCAATGACTTCATTTCTTTCTGTTTTTATCCATTGATGATTCCTGTGTCTTTAATTTGAAGAGGGGGGTTTTTTAGAATGAAATATATTTCACTGATTATTCATTGATAGAAACGTAATCCAACATCACTAATTAAGGTACTAATGACGTCAGCACATTCCTCAACGCAGCACAAAATTTTCAGAAATGGATAGACCATATGTTTTGCCAAAGCATACGCTACCTTCCCTAGCTCCTAAAGTATATGCGGGAACAGGACCGAAGAGTCCTCAATGCTTTGCATCCTGGACAAGCCATCTGTAATTACGGGCCCACAAGGTCCTCATCTGCTGAAGCAGCTTCTTACTAATCTGCAATGCAATACAATGCATCTACTCCCAGCAATATATATATCATTGTGCACCCCAGACTCAGTCCCCTTAAAAAGCTGATACTTCCTCTGCTTTAACAGTTGCCAGAGTTTCTATATACAATGAATGCAATGCAACCCGCAAACTCAGAGACTGAGCTCACTGTAATGGCTGCTGTTCCCATAACACGCCTCTCGTGGTCCCTGATGGTAATACCTATTCCTTCACGCTTCCGGTTCTCATCGAAAGCACCGTCCAAATTAACTGGAGGGTCTTCAGTTTTCACTCTTTATATGTTATGTACATTATAAATATACAGTAGTAGTATTACTGCTTATACCTTCATTTCATATATTTTAGCGCGTGTATCTATATATATTGAATACCTATTTGATTGATCAGCTATGGAGAAGCATTAAGTAGAGTTGTGTTTACGCTCTAGAGTCTAGTGTCTAGCTAATTTTATTTGTAGTTGAGAGAACAAATTTGCAAAGCCTTGTAAACCCAACCTGCAATTTGTATTTTATTTATCGGTAGTCTTAGGATATTCCCGTGTCAATATATGTCATGAAAATGCACTTTTATCTACCACATGGGCGATTTGCTACTTTAATGTTGGGTCAAAAGTATTGTGTTTTGGACAATTAATAGGAGAAATCCTCTCAAATTTCCCGGGGATATGTAGTAGCGTTGGGAAATATACAGTCACTATACCTTGTTTTTGGAACAATTAGATTCAAGGTTTGACTCCTTTTCAGCTTCTCCACATTATATATAATTTTTTTTTTGGGGGGAGGGGGGGAATTAATGTATATTACAATATAATCACTTACTGTTTGCGTTTTATTGCCCAAAAAAAGGAAAGGAAAAAACATCAACTACCAAGCAAATTAAAATTCATTAATATACATGTAACCATAATAATATAAATAAAAAGGCTATCGAAACTTTTAATTTAGTAAAAAAAAAAGGAAACTTGAGACAAATTTATTAACAAAAAGAATATTCATTAAACAGAGAAAAATAAAAATTGAGCCTGAAACAGTCGGCATTATTGGTGAATCTAAAGCTAAAACCACTGTTCTAATTACCTCTGCACTCACTAGTTACAAATCTCGTGAAAAAATATTAAAATACATAGTATGGTATGGTACAAAAAGCGGGGGAAAACATATGCTGCCCCCCACCGTAACGAATCAAGATTTACAATAATATCCGGCTGCTCTGCCTTCCAAATACTGAATCTTAATATGCCTCTGTACATGGTTGTCTGCCTCTGATCTTCGCTTATGGAGAATTCTATTCTAGTTGAATGGAGAACCCCCACATCTTATATTCATAGAGTGCAGTGGAGGCAAATTTTCACCAATAAAACATAATCATCTGTGTTTGTGTGAGTCTTATCTTCGGTTAGCGGCTTGCTGCTCGGCGTGCTGTGAAGCCCACGGTTGTTGGCCGGATGGATCTTTGCCGCACCATATCACAGTAGGCTGGATCATTTGAAAGCCCCTCATGTCTTATCCACTGTATCATTCCGTGATACATCGGAAAGAAACGCATCTGAATTGCTGAGTACAAGAAGTACGGGATTAGGGTAGCGATGACGACGAAAAGTGTGGTAAGCCAGTATGAAGGAGCCGGGGCAAGAGCTTCAACGAACACTCTGTAAGCATCAGTGGAAAAACTGGGAGGCAAGGCACCATAGACCAATTGAAAAAGGTACCAGAATGCAATGGTACCCCAGATGACAATATGCTGTATCAAGGTGAAGTAACTAATGGAAAGGGCCATCTGGAGGTTCACGACCCAGACAATGCATGCATACATTGTTCCCCCTAAAATTTCTCTACCAACAGTTTTGCCCTCATCATTGAAGGCCTGGTGCTCCAATGCTTTTGAGCAGAAGAAAAAAATGATTATTGCACTGTAAAACCCATTAAACATCCAGCTGACAATGCGGCGCCAGCTGAAAAGAACATTCTGGACTCCTTCTTGGTATAACAGAGGAAACTGCCAGAAAACAGCAGAAGCAGTTAGCAAAACATCTCACAATAATTTGCTAAGAAACCAAAATAAATAAAATATATATTTATATATATGCTTAATGAAGACTAGAAAACAAAAAAAAAAAAACAATCATTGAGCCTACCTTGAGACAAAACCGTGCAGATACATCCTGGTCAAAAACTCCCATAGCAATTACAGGAAGTGATGAGAAGAAGACATTAAAAAGTGACAAATACCAATCATTGTAGGCAGGTTGTGCTGAAAACGATGTATACACCTCGTATAAAAAGAGTGTGAAACCAAATGTAATATTCTTGTAGAAAAAGTAGCATATCTGGCAACACAAAGAACAAAAAGCAGTCAGGCTTGGAACGAATCACCAACCTTATCATGCAAGTCAAACCAACTCTGTCAAATTGATAACCTTTTCAAATTCAACTTTGAATATTTTAATAACTTAATGAATCACTAGTGACTAATGCAACAAATGAATGTATTACCATTGATGAAATTCTCCTGTAACACCAATGTCCGTGCACAAGTAGCAAGCGTTCCAAATATCGAAACTGAGCAATTGCTACATCACTTGACATCACTGCCTGCATTAATTAAAAATAACAAACAAAACAAAAGAATTTTGTGACTAACAAAAATCAGAAAATTGAGGAAATTCTAAAATCCTTCAGCGTTACAATACTCCCTTCTCAAATTATAAATCTACCTTTCCTTTTCAAGATACCTGAAAATTATCCCTTTCCATTTTACACATCTACAATTCTAACATTTTTTTTAAAATTTTGTGGCATTTAAAATTAAAAGAATTGAATATCAATATTATTTCATTTTTTTTAATTCTTTAAATTGAAAACCTTACAGTCGAAGCATTTTCTTAATCCCTGTGCCGATATCAAATTTGAGACAGTAATCCATTAAATACCTGCATTCCTTCCACACCACTGATTCCAATTCCAATATCAGCTTCTTGAAGCATTCCCACATCATTAGCACCATCGCCGATAGCTAAAGTTGTTTTCCCGGTTCCTGATTTAACTAGTCTTGTAACCTACAAATTTCAGTTTTGTCACTTAAAACAGATAATTACTTGATGCGAGGGCCAAATATGACGGAAAGGAAGGGGAATAAAGAGCCAACTCAAAATTGACTTAGTAAATGTGTAAAATGGGAATTGTCATTTAAAGATGTGAACCTACCAATGCCTTCTGTTTAGGTGAAGAGCGGCAGCAAATTACAGATGCACAACCAACGGCAAGCTCCAGAAAAATTTTCTTCATATCATCCTCTAGAGCATAAGCGAGTGATTTCCCATCAATGATTAAGGCAAATGCCTCGGAGATTGCACTTAATGCAGTGACCTGAGCCTTTCCTCGAACTATCTGTTCAAGGACACTTTTCCTTGATGCCTAAAAGAACAATCAGTCCATCAATACAATAGACATATTATACACACGCTTGGATGCACACACATAAATTTCACATACAGACACACACACACACACTGATGAAGCACAAAATCCATAAATAAACAGTAGCACAAGGCGAATAACACCCGTCCTGATATAAATCTGTGCTTTTCTTTAGACTTATTTCTCACAGCAACTTTAGCTATCAATGAGAATTAACCAATCTTCTGAGAGAGAAAGGATTATAAAATTTGCTCTTTTCTTTCAGGAGATGATACTGATTCAACTATGCTTCACTCAATTGTCCTTTCTCTACCTCAATACTCGTCCATTCTTGTAGATTTAGTAAGCAATACACATCAAATCCATCTCCTCATATTTTTAATAAAGAAGTACATGAAAAACTGCCAGCACTTGGTACAATTTAACCAACTTTGGTTGGAAAAGAAGCCTCAGGATTCAACTTATGGCCAGCATCCAGTCATTAAGAAATGCTTAATTTCTTTAAATACAGCCAAAAGTAGATTATTCAACAGATACGCAGACCTAATAGGATCAGAGAAAAACACAAAATTTGTGATATATGTAGGAATTTAGAATCTCTCTTAAGCTACATTAGGGTAAGTGACAACAACAGTCATGCAAGCTTACACTACACGTGCATTGCAGCGTTATATTGTACAAAAGGTTATGTCATTGACACATAGAGCTACAAGCTCTAAAAAGGCTATTATTTACATTCAATAATGCAATACAAATTATTTTAAAAATAATTAAGAATTTTAAGTTATTTTACCTTGGTGATGGCATCCTTTTCTCCAGTTTTCTCCAATGACTGGATTTCGGGAGTGTCTAAATTAATTATAATCTGCTTCATTCCCTGTCTAAGCAAACTACAAGCATAGCTGCAAATTTATAAATTTAGGTTAGAAAACTAAGCGAGTAAATTAAAGTAGGTTTCGCTTTAAGCAGTAACAGAAAAAGTCAAACACAGAAAGCATACCCAATATTGATGGCAGTCTCCATCTTGTCTCCGGTCAACACCCATAGCTTAATCCCTGCTTGAGCAAGCTTGTCAATGCAGTCAGGAACCTGTCGGGTAGAATAAAAAATGAAAAACCATAAATCCCCCTCTCCGCCTCCAGAAAGATTAAATTATACTTGCATATTCCACCCTACCCCATTTTGAAGTTTGTCCTCAACAGCAGTAGCCCCTAAGAGAATTAGATCCCTCTCAATTATGTCAGCAGCTTCATCAATTAAAGTTTCGCGATCTGCACTAACTGAATTTTTTGCCTCAGTGAATTTCTCATTAAACACTTCGTATTCATTTTCCGAAAGTTCACGATAGGCTAATACTAGTGTCCTCAGGCCTGCATCAGCATACTCATTCATGTGCTCCCTAGTATCCTCTTCAAAGTCACGACCACTCTTGGCCAGCCTTTCAAACATGACACTGCATAGGATAAAGTATTATGATAATATTCTTGTGCAACTAAAAAGAAAATAAGGGTTATTGATGTGCCCAAGAATTGGATTTAGTCCATACTGACCTGTCAGCACCTTTGCAAAGTAGAAGTAGTTTTCCCTCCTCATCTCTCACGATTACAGACATCCGTTTTCTGGAGCTGTTAAACTCTAGAACATTCAAAAGTTTATACAACCTGCAAAATGGATGTTAATCACTCAAAATATTCTTAAACAAGTGAACCATCATTTTAAGGACAACACCCGTCTATGCTGATGAGTATGTTATATAGTCACATATGCAAAGAGTAACATTTAAATATTCAGTATCCTTTCTTTTTAATTAACCAGTTACATAGAGGGAATATGAAATAACGAATGCAAGTTAAGAGGGGCAACTGGATCTTTCTAAGAGTTAACGTAAAAGTCTATATCAGAATGAGGCTTCAGTGACATGAAAGCTCATATTTAACTTAGCAGCATCATGCAATCAAGTGCCTAAAATTTCAAAAGAAAACTAACCCATCTTTCAGCGAGCTTGTATAAGAAATAAAGATCTAAGATAAGCAAAACAGCTGCAAAGAATTTCTTGTTTGATCTATTTTTTACAGACATTAAACAGCGCAATACGCTCCTATTAAGCTTATAAATGATTGAGGTGCCAGCTGAATGTGATGTCAAGATGATCCTACAATGTTAGTCAAATGCAAAAAAATAACATAAGATGATTACATAGAGACATAGTGTCCACTTAGTTAAGGCATATGAAGAGATCCTCACCTGTCAACTCTCTTTCCAGACACAGGATCCAACTCACGTAGGGAGATGTTTGTTTGTGTCCTTTTGTGGAATTCAAAACCAAGTATTCTTGCTGCAATCACAAATGCTGCTTCATCAGGTGATTCAGCCTCATATGAAATATCTCCTGTACCTTCATCCACTTCAGGTATTGCAGTATGACAGATTGCTAATAGACGAAAAAACTTCTGGATGACATCTGCATGAGGTTCATTAACCCAGTTTCCATTCATGATCCTTTCATCCTTAAAGTTAAAGCCTTTAATGGCTGGGTTGACATCAGTAGAATCCTCAATATGGTTCAAACCGTTTAGTTCATGGACCAAGGGTGAACCTTTCTTTCTATCCATAGCCCTCTCAACCTCAGTAACACCACGGCCATAAGCTGTACCAGCCACAGAACACTTGATGAACTCCATTGAATTACAGGTTAATGTTCCTGTCTTATCAGAGAGTATCGTGTCAACTTGACCCAGCTCTTCATTCAAATTAGAGGTACGGGCATAAGCTGGTTTGTCAGCTTCCGCATAATACATGTGAATATCTTGATTGATGAAGATGCTCTGAAGAACTTTAACAATTTCTATTGACACATACAAGGAGATTGGGATGAAGTAGCTATAGAGAAGAAGAGCCGTTAGGAAGTGATACATTGCTGCAGCTGGGGCTCTTTCAGGATCAAAGAAAATTTCAGAACTATCAGGTCTAAGATACCATCTCCTTTTTATCCTACCATTTTCAAAGTCATTTTCAGTTGCAACCCCAAAGAAAATAGAACCAACAAACCCCATTATAGATACCATAAAAAACATTAAGTAGATAATACGATCCATCTTCTTCTCAATTTTGCTTCTCTTAGAGGGTGGGTCAGTAGAATTTTGGATGACCTTCGTGTCATGACCGGTGAAGACAACAGCCCCATATATGTAATCTGTATTTCGAAGTTTTGAGTCCCGAAGAAGAAGTTGTTGAGGAGAAAGGGGATACTGTTGCCCTTCAAACTCCATAGTTCCAACAAAAGAGTACAAATTTGCATTTGGGTCCTCACATTTAATAATAGCGTTGAAGTCCTGAAAGTTATTATCATCATGCAAGGAAGAAGTTACCTCAAGTGCTTGTTTCAATTTCAAATTTGTTTCTCCATCAAGATTCATGGTCTCAACATAGCAGACCGCATCCTCGTAACTGGATGCAAGCAAGACGAGGTCTGCTGGAAAGAATTCATCTTTCGTCACCTTTACAATATCTCCCACCCTAAGATTCTTCCATTCAGAATAATGGAAGTTGCCATCACCTTGATGAACTTTTACCTTTCTGTTGTTCACCTCAATATCCTGAAGATTGAACCAAAAATTTTAGAACAAAGAAAACAACCAGATTATGGAAACTAATTTTGCAGTTCTAAAATGCACATGGACTCAAGCTACTCAAGCTGACAAGCAGCAAGATAATGTTGTGAAGAAACAAGTACAAGCGTTTAGGTATTGATAGAATTGAATCAGTCTCTTTGCTTACACACATAGCTCAGCTAAAAACAACTTGATATACCAAAAATGTAAAACATAATATAGTTTATGGCAATCAAGATGGCCTGTGGATCCAGAAAAAAGATGAAGCTATATTGAGGAATGATCCGATGTTCTGATCCTCTTTAAAGCCAAAACGCTCTTCGCATCTGTAACAACAATATAAGGCGAATGCCGGCACTTCCTATCCAATCCAATCATGTAAACTATTTAACAAGTCCTTCCTATATATGGAATATTTATTTAATGTACTCCACTAACAGGAAACAATTCCATATTCCAGTAATGCCTTCTCTTGACCACCTATAAAATTAGGAGGCATCTTCAAAAATTCCCCCAAATTTATATAATAGCAAACAAAAAACATAAAGAGAAAAATGACGAGAAAATAAAAATGAGCAGTGCAAAGGAAAGCAGGCAAAATCCTGTAGAACTAATTATCTGATTATGGTAACTGAAGTGGCGATTAAAAAGAAATGAACAAACAGCAACAAAGAGAAATGGAAAAAGAAAAAGAAAAAAAAGGAAAGTAAGGAGAGACTAGAAATAATAACAATAATAATGATGATGATGATGAAAACAGTGAAACCTGCTGTTTTCGGCGCCAATCCTCGACACCTTCTTTGATCATAGTAGCGCCAATAACGATGATGAGAGGGACGATAGCACTAACAGCGGAATAGGGTGCCAGAGAAGTGAATGAAAGTATACCAGTAACCAAAAAGTAAAAGTTAGCGACCCTCCTGAATTGCTCGAACAACGACTTTGGCAAGAATGTAGCAAGTGTATACTTGGTAGTCCTGACATAATTATCAGAGTAATTGAGGATTCCCGCTTCCAAGGAATCTGGTTCATTGCAATAAACAACCCTGGAAAATCCGGGCCCCCCAATCTGCGAATGGTCTTCTTTAAATGATGCTTTACCACATGCAATTCCATAGATCTTGCTCAACACCAGCTTCCTCCTACCACCAGCCATTCTTTTTTTTTTCTCCCTTTTATCAAAGCTAACTATAATTAATTCTTCACTAACAGCTTTAGTTTCTTCTCCCAACAAATACTTGTCCTCTTAATCTTAATTTCACCTAAACAATATACGTACAGTACTATATATGTACGTATGCATTCGGCTGATGTAAACAAATAGAGCTTGTTCAAGGGCAACAACTGTCAACGCAACAAACCCCAAATATTCGAAAATTACAAGAAGAAGAAAAAAAGCAGAGACCCCAAAGAAAATTTATAAAATAAGAAGATGAATACAAGCTTTTAAACAAAATTTAAAAAAAAAAAAAAAAAACAGAAATTTGGGGTGTAGAGCTTAAATGAAAATGCCCCAGAAAATGAATAAAGTAATAATAGAATATTTTCCCAGGCAGAAATAAACTTTTTTTTTTTTTGAGAATTATTAAGAACTGAAAAAGGCTTAGACTTTAGACAGAGAGAGAAAGGAAGAGCACATAGATAGATTTACACAAAGGAAAACAATACATTAAAGAAAGCTATATATATATATATATATATATGTGTGTGTGTGTGTGTAACCATTTAAGGATTGGTCTTGAAAGAGAAAGTGCTGAGAAACAGAGGGAGAATAAGTTAACACGGTTTTTTAATCGAATTACTAGAAGAAAGGGTCTCATCTGATGTCTCCATGTATAACAATATAATGAAAACAAGACGAGGAAGCAGAGAAAATAGGGGGCTGGGAGGATCTTGAAAATTCAGATATATTGAATGAATTTTCCTCGTTTAATTTTGTTACTCTGTTTCTAGGATATATCTTCAGCAGAAGCTTTGAACGAAGACTTTTGATTTGGGGGGGGGGGGGGGGGGATGACTTTCTATGAGTTTTATAAACGCCCGTTTTCCCTTTTGGAGGCCACGAAAAGAAAATATATTTCAGCTCCAAAATAAATTTCAAACTTTTGATTTCTTTCAGCAAAAATAAAAATTAAAAACTAAGAAATGGTATTGAATTTAATAATATTAGGTTGGGTGAAGAGATTCTACTTCTAGACGATGATGATGATGATAATTATTATTAATTTATTATTATTAGTGGGGCCTGACAGAAACAAATAAAATTCAAGCGTGAATCACAGAGTGCCCATTGCATTTGCATTGCATGGAATTAATAAAAAGGAGAGCGCCTTCTCCCTCAAAATTCACGGCGTTTACGATTTCAATTTCATCAAATGCCATTGCCAATCGTGACCGTTGGTTTCTTTTTCCCGGTCTTCTTTCTTTATTCTTTTACAAGTCTCTCTCCCTC
>JBBYHK010000006.1:12265618-12289995 GCA_038382065.1 Adansonia grandidieri | reverse complement strand
TAAAAAAAATTAAATAAATTCATAATATTAATTAATAAAATAAAAGTTTTAACATTTTTAAATTTTTTTATATAATAAACTTTTTAAAAAAAATATTAATTACTTCTTACAAAATTACCAATACAAAACTTAATTTTTCTTTATCAAAACATGTTTTTTACTACTAATATATGAATGTACATATGATTAATTGAATTAATGGCACTAGGTAGAGACCAATGCTATTGACAATTTTATTTAAACAGACTAAATTACATTTTTATAATATAAAATACAATCAAAGATGTTTCTCTTTTGTAGAGAAAAATCCTTCCCTCCAATAATATATATATATGTAACTTTTTAATTATTTTTTTATTTTTACCGTATTTTGGATGTACAATATCTAATAACTACTAATTAAATAGGATGTTTTTAACGCGACAAAAAAAAAGGGGTTTATTCTATTATACGTTGGTGGAGTTAATCAATAAATAAATAAAGAGAATAAAACGAAGTCGTTAATTATGAAGAGATGCAGTGCAGCAGCGTGGCGGGGAAAAGGCATGGCATTGGCAGTGAGGAAGGAAGGAAGGAGCGACGTGTTACACGGGTTGATTGGTTTAACACTAGAACTGAAGCTCAATCCCTAACACTACGACAAAAACATAACGTGACATGTTACATAACCAAACAAAACGGCAAAACCAAAGGCAAAGGCAAAACCAAGATGAGCTGCTTTGCAGCCCGTCAACACAATCGAATAAGAGTGGGAGAACGGAATGGGTCAACACCACAGTCTTCCAGAATTAACATTTAACTTTATTATTAATTAAAATGCCGTCACCCCTTATGTCATAGTAATTAATTAACAATTTCCATCAATGTCATCATCATTGAATAATATATATAATTATATATATATATCTCCGTTTATTGACTGCCATTTCTTCTTATTATTAATTTGCAACAGTATTTGTTATTTATTTAAAGACATGAAATAATAATAAAGACTATTATATGTAAATGTAAATGTAAATCTGTGTTTGGGATTTGGACAGATGTGTATTGTACAATATTGCCTTACGAGTACCATGCAGCATATTATATCACTTCCTGTTACATTATAAGGTAGCTAGCTAGTTAGTTACCTAATGTATAAGGGCAGCAAAATGCAAATTAGACATGAACCATGGCTTAATCTCAAATTAAAAACACCGACTCACTTTTGGGTTTACATTTACTACATATATATATATATATATATCTACACCTACCTGCCTGCCTACTCCTCCTCTACGATACATACATATATATATATATATATGTATATTTGGATAAGTAACATTTTATTTATTCAAAAATATATATATACTTGATATATTAATAAATTATAACAGTTAATTTTTAAAGTTAATTAATAATATTTTATATCTATATCTATATTTATATTTATATTTATATTTATATTTATATATATCTTTATTAATATAATTAGAATAGTAGACGCCTAGACGGTATAGCATGGCTCATTAACGTAATTTTATTTTATTAATAACTTATTTTTCAAATTAAAAAAAAAAAATCTGACATGCCTTTTTATTTCTTCTCTAATTTCCCTTGTCTCTACGGTACTGGTCTCCTTTTTTTTATCTTCTTTTTTTGCCTATCCCATAACTACTTAGACCTGATAATTCATATCATATCATTTTATTATATTTTATTTTTGATACGATATAATTATTTGATATATAAATATAATATAATTAATTAATTATATTAAATTTTAAAACATAAATACGATATTATTTATATTCGTATTACACGTGATACAAAATAATTATGATACAATTAAAATTGATCTGTTTATATTTAATACAACACGAATAACATAAAAACACAATTAAAGCACGAATTACACCAAAACACGATTAGAACATGAATTAATACAAATATTGCCAACCAATCTACCAATGAACTTTATTTTTCCTTCGTTTTTAAACTGTTTTACTTTTTAATTGTCTTTGCACAAATTACAAATTATAGTTCACATTATTAAGGGTCATAATTTTAAAATATATAAAAAATTTGTTAAAATTAATATACTAGCTTATTAAAATTAATTTGTACTTCCTATTTTTCAATTACTAATTTACTATTTACTAATGAGTTAGTAGCATATTACAAATATATAATCATCTTAATAGTTTAATATGAGATTTAAATTAGGAAAACTATTTTATTATTAATTAATACGGTTGAGTCTATACTTTAATTAGTTTATAAGGTGATGATATATTATTCTTATATTTATATTATATTACATTTAAGTAATTATTTATAAATTATAATCATAATATATTAAAAATTATACGAACAAATCATGTTAGTTATATTTAACCTTTATCTTAATAATTATATTATTATTAATAACTAAAGTAAAACAGATATTAATTAAATGCTTAAAGTAATTTTTATATATTAAATAAATTTTTTAATTAAAAGTTTAAAATAATATTTATAGGTTATATATATTATATAATTATATTAAAAAATTTATTAATTAAAACGCGTCTACTTGTTTATGACACGTTAAATGTGTTAACAAATACGATGGACACGATTATATGTTTACAACACGATTAATTAAACATGTCTTAATAATATAAATAGATGGATATGACATGATTACACGTTTACGATATAATTAATTAATCATGTCTTAATCGTATCTTATACGTACTATGTATGTTTTACACATTTATAATATAAAACACGATTATATAAAATTTATACATAATTAAAACGTATCATATAAGTATTATATTTTTGTATTATATCAAAAATTATTAGGTCTATAGCTACCGACAACCTCCAAAAGCAAACCACATCAACCGCCGCCAAAGGCAACGGCTTGCCATGCTTGCAGTTCTCTGTCTGCACATCATTCCTCTTATTATTGATAGATATTTTGTAGCCACCCCCGCGTCCTTCCTTCCCCCTCACGCCTCTCCATCCCATCGGCTTCTCTTCAACACGCACGCAAAATTCAATGCAGCAGAAATGAAATGGAAATGGAAATGATGTATTGCATATTCATTGTTATTACAATAATTTAACGTTTGCATAGCTTAAACTTTTACCTTGTGTAGTTGAAAAACACTAAATGGCTTTCAATTAGCAATTTAATTGAGATAAAAATGATGATAAATATATCAAAAAATAATCTACAATTTTGACATGTTTATTTTAATTTTATTATGTATGTACATTGATATGCATTCCCAACTTCAATTTAGAGCAAACAAAGACAAAATAAACCTTGTCTTTCACTTAAATAAAGTTTGTCATTAAACAAGTTTTGGATTTGTAATGTTATTAAAATATAATTATTATTTATTAAAACTATTTACTACTTAATTACTCCGTTCAAACGCCCCCAATTAATCATTCTTTGTAGGTTACCTTTTTTTGATTGTCGCTAGCTTTCTCCATCTCCAAAACTCTTTCTTATCGTTCCTATCCAAAACTCATTTCTGTCCAATTCCAGATTCCTTTTCATATTACTATATTATTCTATGGTCAAAGAATATTTAAATTAAACATGAAAAAAATACTAAAATACTAAAAAAACCTCTAGAACTATTTTACTTTTCTTAAATAAATTTTTATACTTATATTTTTTAATTTTTATCGATTAAGTCACTTTCCTTTTATTTTTATCTAAATAAGCTCTTATTTCAATAAAATACTAAAGTATAAAAGAACATATATATATAAATTATATTTATTATAATATGAATTTTTTAAAATTTTATATTAAATCAAATCAAAATAATGCTAAATGTATGACACATGATACTTATTTAAGACTAATACTTGTAAAAAATAAATAAGTTATTTATGTAGGATATTTTTAATTCTTTCTTCAAACACTTTAATTTCTATAAAGATGAGACTATATTGGTGATTAACTTACTTTAGTAATTAAATCACTAAAATTTTCTATAGCACAGTGCTATTTTAGACTTGGGTTGCTAGCTATGACTCATCCTCCCTGGTTGGCCCATACATAATAATTAAGGGTTGTCTTAGGCTTAACCAAACCTCAATCTTCACCTTCATTTTTGTATTTTTGTATGAGTTTTTAAACAAAAGGAGGTGACATGTCGTTATTAAGCCAATGGATGAGGATTGTGATTTCTAGTTTAATTTGTAATCTCCCCCGCGAGGTCAGTGTCAATGAAGTGAATGATGAAGATGTCTCCCTCTTATGAATTATACTTGTATGTATCTGCCGTGCCATGCCATCTGTTTGCTTTTAGTTTCCCCTTGCAGTTATATATATCTTCTTGTCTTGATAACCTGAGGCAATGGCTACGACTATAAATAATTATATGTAGGAATAGGATCGGTTGAGTAGTGGAGGACTGGAAAAGAGAAGAGATATTTAAACATGCAGTTGGCAGATTGGAGATTGGAAATGGACATGTGCCTGCCAACCAAAATCTACTTAATCTATTTAATTGCCAAAATTTGGCCAAATTTGCTTACGTGTGCTAATTTGGGCCAAAAGTATGGGGTAAGAAATTAAACAGAAAAAGAAAAGTGGATTTGGCATATGGAGCAAAGCATTTTCCTAAATTATATATATATATATATATATATATATATCTATGTGTGTGTATTAATGTAGTGTAGGGAAGGGGGCAAGGTCAATAGTTTATTTCCAACCCACCAGAGGGTGCAATATATTATAAAATTTAATTATATGAAGTTTGTGCATAACTAGCAGCCTGCCTAGGCTAGATGGTCGCCTTTCGAGACTAGACCAGAAGAGCAAACCATATTTGTATTGTATGTCTGAGTCTGATGATTAATATATTAGTTTCGTTTAGTTTTGAGTTTTGAATGAATGAATATATAGTAATAGAGGTGCATTAATTGAATTCCATGTGAGCATCAGGCTTTGATTTGGATGCTACCATACAAATATTATGATGGGATAGGAGCAAAAGTTGACCAAGAAATGTGAATGAATATTCTAAAGGATCATATAGAGCATCATTTTGCGGTTGGTTGATTAGTTTGGCTTCACTTGCTTTGCCTTGGCTTGGCTACAACTGCATTTTTATCCACCAAACATTAGCCACGTCAACACAATACCCTTTCTTGTGCATGAAATAATCCAAGTAGTAGCTTCTTTCTTAATTATATATATATATATTTTTTACAGAGGAATATACCTAATCCAGTATTACGTGGAATTTATGTGTATAAGTGATGAATTTTTGTATAATTTTTAAAAGTAATTGGAAAATTTAAAGATTATAATAAAAGGAATAATATATTGAAATACTTTCTTAAAGGTATTCTTTAAAGTTATCCTATTAAGCAAGTTATTATTTTCAATGCACTAAAATTAAAGAACTTAATTATAAATTATTGCATCTAATATATTATTACAAATAATAATTTAATTAATTTTAAGGAGTGTTCTAAAAGCACTAATTGACAAAACAATTTTTATCAAATTAAAAAAAAAAAAAATCTTCTTTTCAATCTATTAATTAATTAATGTTATTATTTTATAAGAAATTCTATTATATTATGAATCATTCATATCTCTGTTTCTCATACTTAGCTGCAAGAAGCATCTTTGAATTTTTAATCCTATTTTTAATTTATAGTGAAAGCTACAAATTACTAAACCCATTTTAGATTAGTAGCCAAATTTGAGTGTTATGTATTGTACGGGGAAAGAATATTAGTATTAAATAAATAAATATGTCATGGCATTGGCGTGGCAACGGGTGAGGCAGAGGCATCAATCGATTCAATATTGGGTTGGGTTGGGGTTGGATTGATAATCCTTCCAAGAAAGGCCTCAATTGCAGCCCAATCAAAAGGTTTGCTTTGCAGCTAAGTTAAAAGTTGTAAAAGAGTGCAAGAGCCCACGTTTTGGTGAAATTGGGATGGGAACAACGTTAAAGGCCATTGAAGCCCACTCTCACTTTCACTGCACTGCTCAGACTCGGAAGTCGGAAACAGATGAGGAGAGAACTCACAGCTGCCGATAGATACAACCAGCACAGCCCACAGAGGCACAGATTAGTTCTAGCATTGCCTGCTGCCAAACCCACACTCACTCGTGTAAATAGAATAAAATAAAAGGAAAATTGACAATGCAAACAAAATCCTATTAGAAAGTCACTGAGTCGACCGAGTTTGGCCAACACAAATGGGTCAACTCAACGATTCTGCACCACTAACTCTATCATTATCATCCTCCTCCTCCTCCATCAGTTCGCCACTTTTAGTCCTTTGAGGTCCAAATATCAAATCTTTCTAATCTAAGAAAATTCCTTTTTTTTTGGTCATAAGTGACTAGGAGAATCTGATCTACACACGCCTGAAATGGATACAGCTTTAGTCTGAATTCCAGCGGATGCAAACGGCACACCACTTCCGTCATAGGTAAAACTTAAAAGCCTAACCTTGATATCCAAAGAAACAAACATGTACAACTCTTATAGTGTTAGTTCAAGTGTGTTGTCACTTAAGAGTAATGGATCTCTTTCATTTTCATTCAATGATTATTCTTCCAACTTGTTGAATTCATCACTTGAGAAAACCCCTTTATCATCATCACCTTGTTCTTCATGTTGCTTATCTTGTGGTTGTTGCTGTCCCGCATTCGCCTATGCCACCCACAGACTACCCATTACCCCTTGTTTTTTATATGGATTAAGGCAATCTGCCTTTGTTCAGTGCTCACCTTCTAAGAGGCTCATCTTACCTGCTGGAAGCCGCTGCTTTTTGCGGTTTCCAAGTTGTGATCTAGATCATTCTGCTTTTGAAGTTTCCGCTTCCAGCATCTTTACTTGGAAAACTAAGGGGAGATTTAGATGTTTCGTTTCCGAGGAAAATACGGCGAGGTATTTGTTAGATGGAGTAGATGCCGCTGACGCCATGATCAGCTTATTGAGTGAGGAAGTGGATGGGGAGTCTTTAGGCTCTGGAGAAAGGAATAGGAGTTCATATAAGATAGTGGAAGTGACGAAGAGAAAGGATTATGATAGTAAGTGCCGCAGCCAGAAGAAGAAAAGCGAACAAGTGGAAAACACAAGAAATTATGGTAATGAATGCAACGATAGAAGAAAGAAAAAAATGCAAGCGGAGGAGAGAGGGAGCCATGCCAATGAATGTTATAGGCAGAAGAATAAAATTGTTGAATCAGGTTTTTTGGAGAGTGATTCTAGGGACAAATATGAGTCCATCGCTATTGAGTCAAGGGGAGAGAGCGGAAGGAATGGAGAGAGAGAGTCATCCTTGGGAGGTGAGAATCGTAGGGAAAGGACAAAGAGTTCTAGTTGTTCATCTTATTACTCATTGTCATCTTCAGGGGAATTAGAAAGTGATACTGAACTCCCAGAACAGGAGCAATTTGTGGAAGAATCATTAAGTGGGCATGTGACGGAATTAATAAGAGACGAGATTATCAGAAGTGTGAGACCAGTGGCAGAAGGCTTCAGGAGGGATACTGCAGGGGGGAATAGTTTTGATTGGGATTTGAGAAAGAAGTCAGAGAAGAAGCTGGCTGAAGTATCTGCTGAAGAAGTACAATCTGGGGCTAAATCCGCACAAGAATATTCAAGAAAGGTGAAGAATGATGAAATTGACTATGCAAAAAGATCTAATTCCCACAAGCAACTTGATGTCAAGGACTGGGAAATACGAGAGCGGCGTACTCAGACAAATAATCAAATTATTGGGCAGTCCGAATCTAGAAGGAAAAGCCAGGACGTTAGAGAAAAATCAAAGATCCATGTTAGTGATGCTGGAACAACTTCTCAAGAGAAGCAATTCACAGGTGGAGAAGCAAATTTGAAAGTGTCAGAAATCAGAGACGGTGCTGAAACAATTTCTACTGTGCAGAGGCAGTCGGAATCTAGAATGAAGATTGAGGAAGAAGAGATAAGTCTAGCTCAGAATCAGTCAGGATCTAGAATGAAGATTTTGGAAGAAGATACAACCATGTCTCAGAGTTTTTTTCAGCAGACAAGAAAGCAACACCAGCAAAGAGGTGAAAGGATCATTGGACAATTGGAACTGAGAAGAAAATCAGAAAGCTCAAGTGAAATTAATGAAGCGAAGAACAAGAAGACCTTAGTATTGCAGTCTGAAACACAAAACAAGAAACAGGATAATACTTCAAGTTTAAGTTTCACTTCTAGTCCAGAAACAAAGAAGCAGTGCTCTCCAAAAGATCAAAAACCTCCTCAGAGAATTGAGCCTGGTAAAGGAATGCAAGCTATTACAAATATATCTGTTGTCCATGCTGACAATATTGAGATAATTGCCAATTCTCAAACAAGTTCTGGAGAAAGATTGATTGAACATGAAGGGAATTTCACTTCAGGTTCGGGTCTGATTAATGAGAGACGTAATGAAACTAATGATAGAGTCGAGCAAATGAAATCAAGAAAAGAGAACGTGAAACCTACTGCTGTATCAAGTTCTTGGGGAAAAGATGAGGAGGACTCTAGTTTTCAAGCACCTTTGAGCGTGGTTTCAGAAGCACGGGAACAACAATTTCATGTTGATTTAGAGGAATCAGAAAAGAGAAGCACAGAGGAAGTTTTGATGGCTCCCCATTCTCAAGTGATAGCTGGAGGTCTTCTGCTCGATGACTCAATGACTAGGATTTTCACTCAGGAGGCATCTGGTGAAACTTCAGAAAGTGGCTCTGCTACCTCATATATGCATTCAAGCGGAAGGACTACATTTGCACACCATGAACCATGTGCAAGAAAGAGGAGAGAGGCTTACGGGGAGTCTTTAAACTTAACTACTCATGAAGGTTCTCTGGGTTCTGCTCAACGATTGGAGGAATCATCCTTGCAGTTTGTTGGGGAGTTTGTTGAGAAGGCAAGACATGATGTCTTAACTTCTGAGGTCCAACAGGGGAATGGAAGTTCTGACTTTAATTCGGCATATGAAGCTGATAAGCATGGGCCAAACATTTCTGGTCAATATGGCAAGGAAGAACTGAAGATGAAAAAGCATGACTCGAGGCAGTTATCGAAGGGCTCTGGAGGAAAGGGACCGTCTGATGAAATGTGGGATGTAACAGACCCATCTGTTCAGGAGCCGCCTGCAGCAGAAATCCCACAGGAGATTTCTGCATCAGGGCATGTTGCCATAAGGAGAAGTGGCAGGTCCTTGTGGAGTCTCATCGGAGATATCATTCGATTACGATGGGGTTCACATGCTCAGGCCCCTAGCTCAGCTGCAAGATCCGGAGGAAGGACTTCACCAAATGAGTCTGTTGGTAGTGAGACATGGTTTTCTGGTCACGAACCAAATGAAAATAGTGAAGAACATCCAAGAAGGGAAAGAAGCAGCCTGGCTTCAGAGGTCATATCTTATCAGTCCGGACAAGGGACTCAGGTTGAAGGAGATGTCTCTGACTCAATGAGGTCAACTGACAAGATAAGACACCCGGAAGGGAACATTTCACCATCTTTAAATATATTAGAAACTGCACCTGCATCGGAAGGTATTTCATTGACCTCACAGAAGGAAAAACCTGATGGGAGTAGCTTTCGGATAGCCTCTTCAGGCAAGGAGGCAATACAGTCGTCTCTACTATTACCAGCTAGAAGCATAAGAACATCTCTTGTTGTAGAAGGAATTTCAGAAACTGATAAAATTGATATCCATGGAAGTGGTTCAATAAAGGTGATGGAACAACCTTTTGGTGCACGATCAGGTGAAGCTTTGGGGTCTCAGGGTAAGGATGGGGAATTGAAACAAAGAAAGCTTCAACGGGCCAAGCAAGTCCCAAGGGATAGATTTGATGAATGGGAAGAAGCATATACACTTGAGCGTGAACAGCGGAAAATTGATGAAATGTTTATGAGAGAAGCGCTGCTGGAAGCCAAGAAAGCTGCTGATTCTTGGGAGGTGCCTGTTGGGGCTGTACTAGTGCAGCATGGGAAGATAATTGCTCGTGGAAGCAACTTGTGGGTTTGATAAACTGACATGCTTGTTGTTTGATAGGTCGGTTATTATTAGTCAACATTTTTTTATTGATGATTTATATTTCAGGGTAGAGAAATTACGGGATTCAACTGCTCATGCGGAAATGATCTGCATACGGGAAGCCTCAAATATACTACACTCATGGAGGCTTGCGGTACTATTTTTTACTTTTACTTCTTGAGGAGAGCAATGTCAATGGTTCTGAAGATGTGGTTCCTCTAAAATTCTAGTTCCACTGCTAACCAGGCAGTTTGCCTAGAAAACATATAAAACATAAGTACACCTAAATTTCTCTGATAATGTGGATTATACGTTCAAATATGGTTCATTGAAAAATAGGAAGTGTCCCCAGCAAAATGCTGTCTCCTCACTGGCAGCGGACCTAATTGTCTAAAGATTGTTGGCTTTGTAGTTATAGCCGGAAGGTTTGATGAACTTGCTAACCTGCTACTAATTCCTAAAGATGCATTCAATTTTATATCCAAATGATGAAGTATCATGCTTGATAAGTAAATATAATTTGCCTAAAAATTCTACCAGTCTTTTCTGTTTGATCGTGGTCTTTCATAAGAACAAAATTCATGCTTTCGTTCCATTGTTGTAATATTAGAACAATTATCATTTTTTTTTTGGTAATGGTTCTATTAGCGCTTCTAGTAAAGAATACTATTTGATAGAAAAAGTCAGCAACTGCGCAGCTGTAGTCATGTTAGATGGTTTCTAATGTTGGATTGTTACTTAGGCAAGTGATGTTTCATTGGTTATTGTTGTTTTTTCATTTGACTTTTTCCATTGGTTATCATCATGGCTTTCTTATCAGCTTGCTAATTTCCTCTTGTGGATATGCAAATGCTTGGAGTCCTTAATTTTATTAACATAAATATGGTAGCAGTTATGCGAACAGCACTATGGAAGAATCTGAAACATCATAATTTCTTCCATATATCTCACCTATAATTCACGTTTCTATCTCAGAAATTATTGATTCTCCTGAGTCAAACCATTCGTTGATGCATTTTTGTAACTGAATCTTCTGCCCCTGCAGGATACAACACTTTATGTCACGCTTGAACCATGTCCAATGTGTGCTGGAGCAATACTTCAGGCAAGAATCGACACTCTCGTGTGGGGAGCTCCCAATAAGCTTCTAGGAGCAGATGGCAGCTGGATAAGGTACGAGTTATTTAGAATAAATTCTTGACCTGTTACCAGTCTCAGTGAATATTGGAATACCGTGAGATAAAAGTGATACTTTCCTTGATTTAAAAATTGCAACATAACATTCTTGCGAAACAATAAGAAGAGAAACAAAAATGCTGCTGTTTACAGCCATCTGGTTTGGTGTTTGTACTTGGGACTATGAAAGAAATAGTATAGGAACTATTCTGAGGCAATTCCCCTATATTTGCAGACTTTTTCCTGATGGAAGAGGAGGAAGTGGGTCAGAAGTGACGGACAAGCCAGCAGCTCCAGTCCATCCATTCCACCCAAATATGGCAATCAGACGGGGGATATTGGCATCTGAATGTGCAGACATAATGCAACAATTTTTCCAGCTTAGGAGAAAGAATAAGGAAAAGAATGCAAAGTCCCCATCACCATCTTGTCTTCCCATAACAACAAGTCATCATCCATCAAAAATCTTTACCAAGATGCATGATATCTTCCACATGATGTTCTGTTTGTAAGAGACTGTAGGATTCGGTAGGACGAACAACAAACTCTTTTTTTTTAGGTTCCATAAGAACAGTAAACCTAATTTCCTTAAAATAAAAATAAAGTAATAGTGTGGATTGGTGGAGATTTGGTACTCTTTGCTACGTGAACATGGAATGGAAGATTTGAGAGTTTGGAAGGTATTGAATCATGGCTCAGCAGGTTTATTCTAGTCATTGTTTTGCCGTCGGAAATATGTTTAAGTCAACATTATCATTTTTGGGTCTTGTTACATCACATGTTTATATTTTCTTCAGAGACACTGAGTTACATGAATTTTATTTGAATTTTTTTATTGTACATAATAATACTGACGTTACATTAAATTTGACAATTTCGATAAAAACAGGTTTTTTTTTTTTTTAATTTTTTGACTAAACTAAATGTCAAGTACTATTTGGATTGATTTCTTCTACAAAATAAAAGGAAGTTGTGGACTCGACTGTTTCTGTTTAATCTGGCTTTTTCTCCTCGAGTGTTTCGAATTAGATTCCAGGTGAAGTCCACCAATGCAATTGCAGGGAGTAGGTGCAGCTTTGTTAACATTGCCTATTTCTTATCTTAGCTAACCCTTTCTTCTTCTCCAGATAATAATATCTCCCTACCATCAAACACACGCCTATATCACAAAAAATTCGCAGTTCAAACCTAACAAAACAAATCGCATCAATTCTATATCCTTTTTGAGCAGCAGATATACTGCTTCCAATCAAAAAGATTGGTTGTCATTCATGAAACATGAAGCACGAAGCACGAAGCCAAACATAACCTATATACATATCCCTCAAGTTATGTTACGTACAAGTGTATAACCCCTAGCTTGGTAGCTATTATTTATTTCGTAATAAGAATGGCCATAATATTAAGCAGGAATTTAGGCCAGGGTGAGGCCTATAAAGCTCAGGCTCTTAAGTCCTTAAAAAACAGTGATCTCATCTCCTTTTTCTTTGTCTTAGCTAACACAGAATATTATTTCATTAGTATAACAAATAATAGTATAAATTTGAAATTTTAATGGAAATAGATATGAATAACAGCAAAGCTGAAAACCAAAATATTGCTACCAACTTATTGCTTATCCATCTGATTATTACATGGTTGATGAGAAAGAAGATTAATTTGAATCGTAACTGTCACGATGAAACTATCTATCTAGGACGAAAAAAACAAAAATGTGGACTACATACATTCATTGTCGCTGCTTTAACTTGATCTGTCTTTACATTTCTTCCCTTAACTCATACTCAACAACAAGGCCAAGATTGTCAGCTAATTTGTGATATTGGAGACAGCCTGCACACTGATAAGAAGCACTTTCTTTCGGTCAAGTGGTCAAAAACATTTTTATTAATTTAAAGAATTAAGATTAATTCTTCTGCCAACAGAGGCAATTATTGCTGCACTCCAGAAGCGCTTAAACAAAATGCTTTGGCTCTGTTTGGTTCACTCTTTTGTTAATTCTTTTTTCCTTCTTTTTGCGTCGCATTCATTTTTTGCAAGAAGAAAATGAAAAGGCAAGTGTATCAACCAAAGAGGGCCCTTTGTTTTCAATAAGCAAAATCCTAAAATCACTTCTAGCAGTTTTCCAGATAAAAGTTAGACCTTCATTTTGCACATGCAATAAATTAAAGCAGCAGTTAACATGCTTCATTCAACTTCAAGATTAGATAAACATTGCATGATGTCAAACCTCAAGCTTGTTTTCCACACAGAGGGCCACCAAGCTCACATGTTAATGCAGGACAGTTTTAAATGTCAAATCATGCCTAACTCTCACTAAGGTATGTAAGAGCTTTGATCTAATAGAAATCAGGTGTTACTAATAGTCAACGTTAAAGAATAAAACAATTATGGGATGAAATAATGGCATGTCAAACCAACAAAATACCATAATATTAATAGGAATCAGTATTATGCTAGCCTATAAATTGGAAAACAAATGACCCACTACAAAACTGAAAGCTTAAGGTTGCAATGGAGGAAAATGTAAAATTGACCATGATTCGGGTTAACATTCATTTCTATATCTTTTTTCTGAGAATCTACAAAATTACAGTGGACCATATCAAATATATTTTTCATGTTACCATGCTTTATATTGCGGTAGGAAGGCCTGTCTTCTAAATTATCAATGGTCCGAAGGGTTCCTCGAAGAAATTTCTAGGTTATTCCTTTACAGAAAATCAATTCATGCATGCAAACCTAACACCACTACATGTCTTATGTTTTTCTCCATAAATATATTTACAAACATTAATGTGAAGTCGTAGTCAAACAATTCAACTGGATGGATATTTAAAAATCCATTTAATCATCCGGGAACATACAACAACAACCCTTCCTGATAGGAAAAAGAGAATAAAAAGAAGGACAAATACCTGCACATAAACAAGTCCCCGTTCATAGGCCAAGCGGTTTATGAGCCTCTCTGTTCTTTCGCCACATTCCCCACAAGTGAACTGGACTAATAAACTTCTTCTTGGCAATTTTATGTCAATAGTTGAATCCTGCAGAAAGATCATGCATAACCAAGAAAAAAACTTATGGCCAATTAACAGGATGTACATGTTGTATGATCTCTAGCAATAATGTACAACAGCATCAGCGAATCTCTAATCACCTGCGAGGAGAACTCTAGCACCAACATGCTTTCATGAATTTTAAAGTGCAATAAAAACATAAGACTCCTCCTCTGCCACAAATAATTGCAGTCTCAATTAACAATAAATTTAAACTCTTATCAATTCTGAAGTTGCGTCCAAGCATCTCCAACCTCTCAAGTACGCAATCTGATCTTTTGCTAATTTGAATTGCAACTTATAATCAAACCAGATGCCGTAAGGACGTATTGATGAGAATGAGGACGATAGTGGAAGAAAGGGAATGAGATTGACTTTATCACAAGGGGATTGACGGATTGTGATGATTAAGTATTCTCTATGTGTGTATGTGTGTGTCTTTATACATATATAAATATAAAGAGGAGAGATGGTCGTAGAGAAGGTAAATCAACAGAATTCTACCAACTGCAAGATTAATCGTTAAACTTTAAACTATGCCGTCTTTTCGAAAGAGTCGTCTTTGGGATAATTATCTTCACTTCAAACTGACTGTCCAAAACATATTATCTTTCTGAAATTTATCGATTAAGATTTACATGAGCAAGAGCAATATATTTCCAAGATATATATATATATATATAGAGAGAGAGAGAGAGAGAGAGAGAGAGAGAAAGAAAAGAATAGCAGGAATAAGGAAGCTCACGAAAATTGGAGTAGAGAAAAAGCAGATTGTCTGATATTCATACCGCGTTGGAACTAGTCATATTTTCATGTGGGTCCGTAGTAGAATCAGAGGCAAAAACCGGAGATGGTCGCTTGGGTAGCGGCAGGGAGGGATGTGCAAGTTTCAGGCTATAAAAAGAAGAAAAGAAAAAAGCAAAGATAAGAGAAATTGAAGGGCGAGAGAGAAAAACTGAGACAAGGGGAAAAGAAAGGCTTACCTGGAAATTGGGATGAAGGAATTGGAAAATGGAAGGGGTTTGCAATTGTGAGAGTGAGAGTGAGAGGTGAATTTTGGAAAGGAAGGAGAGGAGAAGAAGAAGATAGCGCATGTTGTTGAAGCCATTGTATTGTATCGTGTAGCTGCTGGAGTTGGAGTGAAAAAGGATGTATAAGCTGAGGTGAGGTGAGGTGAGCTGAGCTGACCCAATGTTTCAGTCAGAGGCGCTTAGCAATAGTTAGTATCTATATAGTGCAATTTAATTGAAGAAGGTAGTTGAGGACTGGGAGAGGAGAGGAGAGGAGAGGAGGGGCTTACATTTTACATTGACAATCGTAACTAATAATAAGAGTCTAAGTAGTAAAACTTTTTTTTGACTGTCGTATTCTGTTTCTGGACACCCCACCAGAGTAGAGTAAGAGTAGATTTTTGTTTTTAACATCATCGCTGTGGAAAATAAATAATTCAAATTTCCCTTTTCTCCTGCGCCCGCAACAACTCTTAATACGGTTTTCAGGTAAGGTAATCATCCACTCCAGGAAACGGTTTATTAGTAATTTCCTTGCTTTTTTTTTTTTTTTTCTCATATCATATCTGTAGACTAGTCACTGAAAAAATTGAAATTCGGCATCAGAGTCCCAAACGCCTCGCAAAAGTAGCACATTATCTTGTCTTTGGTTATGAAGGGAAAATAAGAAGAGCCACCATTATCCATATTCCATTATCATTTTCAATTTCATTACAGAACCCGCTATCAAGTTGTTTACGGGGAAAAAAAAAAAAAAGTGACTTGCATCAATTTCTATTGCTTGTTTAAGAATTTGTATACAATTAAGTGTAAAAACTGTTTTCCCATATCTTTGGAGCAATAACAAGCAAGCTCATGTCTTTATAATCAGCTTGAACAACAACAACAACAGCAGCAGCAGCAGCAGCAACAGCATGGCTCCTCTTGGAAAATTCTGCTCATAAAAGAATTATGTCTTTGACCCGAATCAAATTCTGATAGCAGCCTTTGCCAATGGCCATCAGTCTTCCTCATCTACTTCATGAAAGGGAAGTGGTACCGTCTTCACTGCCCTGAACTTGCCAGCATTATTTAGATGCTCATTCTCTAACCTGGACCGTTGCAATATTTGTTCATTAGAGCTTCTCAAGTTGATATGTTCTGCTCTAGCGAGTGTGCATTTTTATGGGAACAAATGGCTACACTTTGCAAAGATTCAGCAAATATTAAACAAGTACCAGTTTTTTACCTGTAGAAATTCCACAATCCTCTCCTAATGACTTCAAGTGCCGCTAAAAACAGCCCGGTTACCCTGTAATCAACATGTTCAAAACTTGAATGGAGAACTGTTTGCAGCCAAGCCAGCCTGAGGATAAGGTTCAATCCCTGCATGTCATGCAAAAGGTTGTTTGAAACAGGCTCCACTTTTTAGATAATGAGCTGCGTTCCTACTCTGTATTTTATTTCTGACAGCATCCTTTTCTTGGATTAAAAAAAATAAAATGCAATACCTTTTTCTTTGTTTTCATATTATCTACTAAGAACAAGAATCTTACTTTCGTTTGTAAAATGGCATTATCTGTATTTATCTTAATAGTTTGTTTATTCTCCTCCTTGTGACTTATCTTGAATTCTTACTCATCTAAAATGGACAAGCTGGTTATTAGCTTGTCAAATCAGAACGACATAGCGGGTTCTCAAATCCATGGTGCAGTTTAATAGATTAGCTTGTATTCCAGTTGTATGCAATGCAGTGCCAATGGCCCATATATTCTAAGGGGTATTACTTTTCTTCTAGCAGGCAGAGGGAGTGAGAGGAGGCCATAACATATACCATGGAGAAGTAGTAAATGAACTTTCGACGAAGCATTAGTTCATTCCTTAGCCAAGGGTTCTTGGAATTCAATTGAAGCAAACCCCAGTCCTTTACAAAATCCCAATACAATTGGTACACTGTAGCAGCACTTGACATGATCACTACAACACATAGCCATCCAATACTCCTTTCTTTCTCATAGGCCACTTTGGCCCCTGCTGCTAACATTGCTGATACATATTTACCTAGATTGACAAGGTGATTTGTCTGTCCTTCATCAAACCACCGTCGAGCACACTGCAAACCAATCAAAAGATATTTTTTTGTCAAATATGAGATTAATTTCAACTGAAATAAGTTAACAATATGGAAAAGGAAAACTTGGTAGTACCAAGTTCCAGGGAGCAAAAATATACCTGCATGGCTCTCCAGTAATAAGGCAGGAAGGACACTGCATAAGCAAGATCTCTGTAATGCTTGGCTCTCATGCAATATCCGTAATCTTGAGTTTTATAGCTTCCGGTTATGTAATAACAAGCCACATACTCGAGGTTCCTAAGCATCGGTACCTGCAGTTCATACTGTCAGATTTTAGTCATCTGATCAGCATGTCATCAGGATTCTCTGTCCTTACACAATACTAAATTAGCAGTTAAACAAACCTGACTACAAAGTTGATCAGCCATGAAGAAATCCAACATGACAACCTGCAAACAAATTATTGTACTTAATTAGGAAACTGGTTTCTCGTATAGTAAGTGTTACATTTTCATTTTTCTCCAACTTGACAAGGTTCGGCTACAACACCTTAACAATAAATCAAGTACCTTGTAGAGAGGTGATAAAATTATGTTCCGTAACACGCTAAGGAAACGATAACGACTTGATTGGTAGAAGATATTGAAGGGGCAGACTAGCAACAATACAAAGACCTGCACATTGAGGAGAAAGAAACTTCTACAACATGATTCGCCCATCACATAGGCATCCAAAGAAATGCCTTAAGGTTAGAAATTTACCAATAACAGGAGACCTGGGATTGCTTGAACCTGGGCGTATGAATACCCTTTCGTAACCAGTGACAAGTGAACAAACATGATTCCCACAACTGCTGTCATTGAAGTAGTACAGATTAAAAACACATCTCTGTACTTAAGCTCTTTGGTGGGAGCTAACTCAAAGATGAAGCTGTAATTGATACGAGCTTTTCTCCACATGAAAATGTTGCAACCATACAAAAAGAAGTGTAGGAACAATAGACTGAACATGCTGCAGAAAGAGGGAGTATTGATCAAATGAGACAATGCCGTGCACATTATTAAAGCGATAAAAACTCTATATCTTAAATCATGTAGCTCAGAATGGAACTAGCTACTTGCCTAAGTACAGGGTAAGCTGTTTCCATATAGATTGAATCTGGTTGACTTCTGTACATCCCGGTGAAATGTGCCATAATGATGTATCCCGCAAGAAGGGCAATGAAACACCCAGCAAAGAGTCCTGAGTACGTTTAAACTTATAAAAGAATTAGTTTAATTCAAATTCTACCAGGGTAATCTAGGAAAAGAAGTGTTGCATTATAATTTAAAACTATAGAGGCTTGGGATGTATGATGTGATATGGTGGAATTCTAGTCTTGCATATTATGCACAACAAAAGACACTTGTTTATATTGGGTCCTTAGAGACTAGCTGTTTTTTATAACGTGATGATAGAGATGAGTCCCGGATTTTGAAGTGTCCAAGCAAGATGCAATATACATTGGTATGGTACACTGAAACTGAATAGTGCTTGCAGCAGTGTTGATGGGCTGCTGTTTAAAGGTTGAATACATGTACGGTCAAATTTGTCTGAAGCGTGAGACTATGCTTTTTGGTCCACCCAAAAAGTGAACTTGGCACCGCCTTCATTTTAAATCTGGTGTAGTGCCCTAATGGGTCCATGTTTTCGCTTCTCTAAAACCTATTATTTCGCAAAGTGGTCACGCTAGAAAGCTTTACACCAAAAGTATTGATTAATGAAAATATCATTTTTAAGTTCTATTTGATGTTTTCCTTTCCTAGAGAAGACCTTTATTCGCTATTAACCCTAGTTTGGCGAAAGGTAAAGGAACAACTAACCAATGAAGAAGGTTACGGCATGTGACTCTTTGCGCTGTCGTGGTCTGAGATATTTCATACCCTTTCTGCGATCTTCCTCGGCAAAATGCATGATAAATAGATCCTCAACTTCATCTGATAAGTTCATTACCTGTCAGATTCTGAGACTAATAAGCAGGTCTGCAAAGTTATACTGATACATATGAGACAAGCATATCTATGTTTGATTTTACATAAATCTTAGATATGCTTTTGCAGGCAGGCACTAAAGGACCAATAGCCACTTAACATTGTCGGCAAATAATCAGATGAATGAAAAACAGTGGTAAACATCGAAATATTTATGGAAATATATTTTACTTGGCAGACTTATGCTTGATAGGCACCTGAAATTTTTACTAGGTAGTTATTCAGCTTCAGTTCTTTACCTTGTCTGAGCTGTTGAAATAGGAACTCTCAACGACTTTAAGATAAACGGGAAGAACTTGTTTTCCAGTAACCTGAAAAATACATTTGGAGATAAGAGACTTCTTCTTTAGTTATTTAGGTAAATTGAAATGGAATCACTGTAAAGGCTCTAAAATATTTTACTTACTTTGTCAAACTTCTTCAGAATTTTAATAAAAGCAAGCATGTTCAAGTGCCTGAAAATCATATTTGTAGCAAAAAAAAAAAAAAAAGGGTAAGACTCTCCCTTGTTCTCATTTTTGAATTCAGTAATATAGTAGGAGTATCTTCGACATTTTGTGAGTTCTGATGATGATACCTGTAGGTTTTGAGATAACCCAGTCCTTTATATAGCTCTATGAAAGCTCCTTTTATCATCTTCTCTGCATGATGCAACTTTGACTTGTTGATATGCAGCTTACCCCCTTCAGGTCCACATTTCTTTGAAGACTGGTTGACTAAATCGTCCCAGACTAGGTAACTGATTGCTGAGAAAGTACGAGATGGTGTTGTCAGAGGAATGTTTATTCTTAAGTTCTTCCCTTGGAAGCTGAAAACACGACCTGAGAGTGTTGCTAATTTTCCATTATCTCTTTTCATATTTGTTGATTTTGTGATCTCATCTGATCTTGGAGAGTCTGAAAAGGATACATCATTTCTCTCCAATTCATCTGTGCAGCTTTCCTGCAAGTGATCTTGTTCTGCTCTGTCCTTAACAGAGTCCTCCTCTGCATACAAGGAAAACAGAGACAAGTTATATATGTAGTAGGTCATGAATTTTATGATAAATTTACTACTTTTTATTGGCTCGGTCGTGTCTAAGATGACCAACTCATTTATTGCAGACCATTTTTATAAACGGGATTCAAACAAATTATAGGACTTCGAAGAGTTTTCTAGCTTTTACTTTTTTTTTTTAAACCTCCTTCCCTCTCTTTTTTCTTACTGTCCTTTCATCACATTACAATCTAGTAAACCCTAAATAAGATAAAAGGATATGTTTAAGTATGAATAATGTATTCATGAAAACGTATATGAAACGAAAACTTATAGATGCATGTATTAGTATTACGTTACGTCGATGGATGAATGCGAGGAAAAGAAAATGTCTTTTTCTCATGGTCTTATAAACAGAAGTCGTTAGTCCTTTCCTTTCCTTTGCAACGGAATTTTTTTTGGTATGACAGACAGACAGACAGAGTGACAAGACAACAGTGATATTTTGTTTTTCAATTGCATTTAGAAGGGGAGGAGGAGTCAGTAATATAATATATGACATGATATGATATACCGCATGAGATGGTGCAGGAAATGGAAGCGTCCTCCTCCTGGCCCTGGGCAGAAGCTCCTTTGCCGCGCTGGCGCTGCTGTTGCTTCATAATAGTTTTGAACTCAATCAGAATCTCCATTTGTTTCTTCAAAGACTCTCCTCTTTCCAGGAACTCTTTCTCCTTTGTTTTATAAAATTGGTTCACTTTGTTAAGTTGCATGTCCAAACATGCAAAAAATTCTTTGGCAGCAGCAGTATCAGCAAACTGCTCCAGCAATTCTGTCTCATATAAATCTCCTTTGCTAGCCGAATCTGCCAGTCTCTTGTGAACCTGCATGTCCACACCGAAACGCCGCATCAGTTAGTTGCTTGTCCACTTAGTTGCTCGTCCACTTGATAAGCATTAACATGAAAAAAATTATATATATATATATATATATATATAAGAGGAAATTGAGAAGAGAGAGGGAGGCAAGGAGTACTTGAATGACACCATGGTCTCTACGTCGCTGGTGACCAAATAAAGAGAAATTCCCTATTGAAGATAACAGGTTATTGGATAAAGAAGTGGTTTGAGTATTGTTATTAGTAAGGAGATGTATTTTCTTGAGGTCCCTTTTGAGTTGCCAGTAATCAACAAAGGCTTCTTTCCATTCCGGAACAAGCTGCCCTTCGAACTGCTTTGAGAATTTAACCATCTGTCCCTCTTGTAGATGTAGCAAATCTTGAGAGAGAAGAGAAAGTGGTGGCAGAAGATGTGAGCAGGGATAGCCGAGTGAGTGTTTACTGGAGGCCCTGGAAGACATTATTTATGGAGAGGAGAGGAAAGGAAAGGGAATATGGTTGATGTGCCCGAACCACGGAGCACATTCCAAAATATCCTTTGCACTTATTATATCCTATGCTTCCTCCACTTGAAAGTTGAAAGGTGTGGGGGGTGGCCAGATACAGGGACAGGGTTCGCCGGAAAATGACCAAACCGCTACCAGATGTTATTACTTCTTGGGCAACATGTTCTTATGAATATTTTGACGGAGTGGGAGGGAATTTAAAGTGGATGGCATGGCAGTGGGACCATACAGAATTCAAAAATATTCGCTAAACAGTGATCTTGTTCATTACAAGCCACAATTTGTCGTTTAGGAGGATCAGGGAGGTTTGTGGCCGTTTACTCCCTCGGCCTCCAACCTATGCTTAATTAAATATCAACGAGGCCAGCCGGGGCACCCGTGGACAGAAATATGTCTATTTGGCAAGTCAACAACGGCTGGTTTGTGAACAATGAAGCTAATTGGCTATAATTGATTTACAACAACACAAAGGAGACTTATCATTAGACCAACCTGATTTCCACTAGTTGAGGATAACTAAAAGTTTCAATTATTTCCAAGCACCACTTTGATAGCCAATTGATGATTCCAGATTGAATTGTTACTATTAATCAATAATTAAATTATGAGACAACTTAACATGTATTCAGCTTAAACAAACTAATCTGCCACACATAAATATGGGTGTTACTGATCAATATGTCAGTCTTTGACTGCTCGAATTTCTTGCATCATATATTTAGATCATCACATTACAGTTTCGGAACAAGGCCTTGATTATTTATCATTTATGGCGGTGAATTAGCAGGAAATGCTACAGATGCCGCTGCAGTGACGAATGATGATATACCAAACGGACTGCAGCTAGCTGAACATTTACCATCGGGGATCATTGTTTGAGCAGAAGTAAGGTTGGATTAACCAGCAGTAATTCGCTTGTCATTTCATTTCATGGAATGATGAATGGATCAATAAATAAATAACTAAACCTGGCAACCTCAGAGGTATGTATTTGTTTCTAGAATTAATACTTGTATTTCTGGATCAGATAGTACTGTGATTAACTACAGTTAGTAGTAGCTGAAACTGATCGCCAACTTCACTAGCAGGAGTTTGATTGATCTCAGTGGGATTATTCCTTAGGACAAAGTAATTGGACATCTCATCAATTCTTGCCTATTTAGAATGTACTAATCAGGATAAGGTAGGAGAGTGTATAACATTCCGATCCTTTTAGTACATTATTATTGCACAAATTAATAATAATGTACGAAAAAACATATGGCATAATTAGACATATATTGCGAGAGGCTGCAATGCTAACAGTGCAAGTAGTGGTTCTTGTGAGGAAGAAAGGTACCATTGTTTTATTCCCATTCTCCCCGACAACTTGTGAAAATGAGACCTCCCCATTAAGTCCCAATATCCACCAGGGACTAAAAATTAAAATTCAAAATCCCAAGGCATTCTTCTTTGCAAACATGGATTGCAAAATCAACATGACAGTTGTGGAAAATTGACAGCGTGCCAAAGGTGGCTGACTCAAAGATACGCTTCTCCATTCCATCCCATCCCATCTCTCTCTTCTTTGCATATATCTTTTCTTTTCCTTTCTCTTCTTTTCAACTTTTCACTTTACACATTCTTGAGTTCACATAAAGCGGCAATAATATTGTAGCCTTGTTAATTAACTAAGATTTAAGAATCCTTCCTTATACCTGAAATTATTTCATCGTCAAGAAAAATTGAGTGGGCATATATACTCCATATTGTAGTGTAAGTATATTTAACTTAAGAAAATCATTCAAATCACACTTCTTTCTTTTCTTAAGCTGCTCAAAACAAGTTTTGTAAGGGTTGAATTCAGCAGTTTGATTCATGAATGTGGAAATAAATTTTAGACAATCTAGATTAACATGAGAGCATTGTATATTGCATTTATTTGCGTTAGAATTATCCTAGGGTTAACCTTAAATTCGGAAAACCATGCATGTATATAATATAATGTAATATAAATCCACTTAGAGTTTTGAGTTAAGGGGGGAAACAAAGGTAGTGAGGAAATCTAAGCCTTAAGATCAATCGAACCAATGACAAGCCATGAAAATGATGGTCTGATTCGGATTAGCATTTTTGGGTGCGCCTTTGCAGCTACCCAAACCCACCTCACCCCTCTTTCCTCCGCATATTAATTACATTATCATCTCATATTTTCAGTTGCACACAATCCTTTCGACCCCACAATCTATGACCAATAATGATCAAGTTTAATTATAAGCCTCCACTGGGGTCAATGCTACGTTATATATATATATATATATATTGCCTTTACTTTGTTTTAATTCCTTTCCTCTCTTTTCCCCTATTTTATCTCTTCTTTTTGGTTAAATTTTGTGTGTGCGTGTGTGTGTGTGTTTTTTTTTTGCAAAGTTTGTCTGAATTTGTTGGAGATAGAGACCTAAATTTGAAACTTTATGTAGTTACCGATTAAACCATATATCATTATGAAAAAAAAAAAAAAAGAAAAGAAAAAGAAAACATACATATTGTCATACTCTTTTAACCAAGTGACCATATAGTTGTTGAATTTACGGTTTTGCTCTAATGGCTTACTCAACTTTTAAAGAAGATAGATTCTCACAAGGCAAGAATTAATCCTTTGCAC
>JBBYHK010000006.1:12234958-12251878 GCA_038382065.1 Adansonia grandidieri | reverse complement strand
ATTTAATTATAAAATATGTAAATATTAATATAAAAATAACTTTTTAATATTATGAACAATGATTTGTACTTAAATAGATCGGCCAGGACAAATTCGACCCTAAACTTAGAATTCAAAAATTTTTCAAGCCATGGATAAACCCATAAAACCGAACTAAGATTTTTTTCGAGCCAGACGGGGTCAAATTCGTGCCTAACTTAGAATTTAAAATTACGTAAAAGTGATTATATTTAACATAAAATAAAAAAATTGATGTAAATTATACTCAAACCGAACCCGCCTGAACTCGAACCCGAATAGGCCCGAACTCGAAAGAACCCGAACTCGAATGGACCCGAACTCGAATAGACCCGAACCCGAAAAAATTTAAACCCAAAATAACCCGTTACGAATCCACCCGAGCCCGCCCAATAGCCGTCTCTAATTATTAGTAACAAAACGACCCAAAATTAAATACATTTGTTTTCTGTCGGGTTTTCACTCACTCCACACTACCACATGTGATTGAGCCCTGATCCAATCAGCCTTTCCAAAATGAACCGATGGATTAATATATAGCATTATCATTTCTAATTCTAATTAAACTCTGCTCAATACATCTAATAAAGCAGTAAGTTTCACACGTCACAAACCACATGATAGAGATTAAGATTTCAATCCGAAAGGTGAAACAGCTTTCAACCTTGCTTGCATTGCATTCACCAAATTCCACTCCGGCTGTGTAGTTGTAGTAGTCTTATCTGAATTTAGTTTTCACAAAAACATTGTCCCAATTATAGTTATTAACTCAGCTACCAAACGGTAGCATTAAACACAACTATATATATATATACGCGCTTAATCTTTCTCCATCGCACCCACAGGTTGAGGTTGTACCTTTTTTTCTTTCTGGTGAAGATATAGATAGATCTAACCTAACCGGTGTTCCTCATACCAGCAGCAATTCCATTTATAGTAATTAGCAATGCATCTCTCAGTTTGTTGTTATCTTCATCACGTCTAAGCCTCCTAAGAACCTCCACCTGCAACATATTCATTGGATTCAGATAAGGCAGCCTGCTCTCTATCAGCCTCCTCAAGCTCCTATTGTTCTCTGACAATTTCTCATGTCCACTCACTACCAATACATACTTTTCTGTCATCATCAATTCTCTCCTAAGTTCCGCACCAAGTTCCCGCCTGCTCTCCGACACTAGCACTTCATCATAATGCTTGGCTATTGGAATATCCGCCTTTCCTAAAACCATCTCTATCAGGTCCACCGTGGATTGGAAAAAAGGCCACTCTTTGTACATCGCTTTCAAGTCCTCTGTATGACCCTTCTCACAAACACCCTTTAAACCTGCTCCAACCCCAAGCCACGCTGGAAGCACAAATCTGGTCTGGGTCCACGCAAATAACCATGGAATAGCTCGAAGATGTCCGATTCCTGTCGAGGCTTTTCTTCTCGTGGGGCGGCTTCCTATGTTAAGAAACCCCAGCTCAGCCTGGGGCGTAGCCTCATGGAAGTAGGCCAGGAAATCTGGGTTTTCATAAACTGTGCTTCGATATTTCTGGCAACTGATTTTTGAGATCTCCTCCATGAGATTACACCATTTCTGTTCTCGAGGTGGTTGAGGGGGGCGTAGAGTTGCAAGGAGCACAGCGGTTGTGTATATTTCTAGCTGTCTAATGGCAGTCTGTGGCAAACCAAATTTTGCCTGCACCATCTCCCCTTGCTCTGTTGAGCGAAGTGTGCCCTGCCAATTGAAAATAGCATTATCAATTACAGACCACACAAAATATTCCTGAAAGTAAAGACATCCAATTTTTTATAAGTTTAGCTCAGAAAAACTTTGCAACAACATGGAACATCAGTAAAGTCAATCGTAGACCACAAGTATTAGTTTGTGCAACCAGTGAAGCAGAAAAAGTATCTACAATATATAAGTCCTACCTTTTGCAAAAAGAATGGTTAGGACTCAGGAACTCAACATGTAAACTTTCCACATTGATAAAAAGAAGCAAATTGCTAAATTGAAGTAACTTATCACCACAAGAGACAGCAAAATAAGATATTGTCATTTATTATCTTTTAAATCATTTGAGAAAAAATGATCTCCAAAAATACGGAGTATTAAGTTAATAACTGAATAACAAAACCAAATTTCTGAGGTAAAAATTACAGTGGCAACTCACCATTACAGAACCAGGTGGTTGGGACTGAATGGCTAGGTATGTTGGGCCACCACCACGACCAATACTCCCTCCTCGACCGTGGAAAAGAGTAACTTTGATTCCAAACTCGTTGCAAGCAGCAACAACATCCCCTTGTGCTTTGTAAAGCTCCCATGCAGCAGTGAAGCGCCCAGCATCTTTACCCGAATCAGAATATCCGACCATCACCTGTGTAAAATAACTTCGTAAAAATCAGATTAATGAGCCTTCAAAAAAGATCTTAGAAATGGCCTTGAAAACAACATACTTCTTGATGCCCATTATGATTCTTTATAATGTGCTCCCGGTACCAATCAATTGATAGCAGTTTTCTGATAACTGAACCTGCTCCTCTGAGGTCTTTCACAGTTTCAAACAGAGGAACAACACGCAATCTACTCAAAAGATACAGATATGTTTAGATATCTTAGAAGTAAACAGTGCCAGAGTTATGCTAAGTTATTTTAACCATTATTGAATATGTTGTGCCGAAATGTAATATTAATTCTTATTTTTTCCCTTCAGTAATGCTTTATTGTTGTTCTATTATACTTACCCCAGTAAATATCTACAAGACATTAGATAGTGACTTAATAGATTCTGAGTTCCATTGAATTGAAACTTACCTTCTGCAACAAAAATAACTTGTAATTTGAACCCTACCTTAAACCCCCACCCCTCTTTTCAATCAACCAAAACAAAAAGATGTAAAGGAAAGATCTCCAGCTATGCAGTACTAACTAATTCACTCCTGATAATAAATAACCATGTAAACTTGGATAGTTGGTAATTTCTGCCACCCCTCTACAAGTGCATATAAGATCATCCATGTTCAAAGAGTAGCCCAGTAACTTTAATCAAACACATTATAAGGACCCACAATTAATATCAACTAAAGGAAGTGAATGCAGGAAACCAGAACCAGCTCAAGATAAAAGAACTATAAATCCCAGGGGAAATCATAGTTAGACATCCAGACAAAAAACGCCAACAATAACTCTCTCATTATATTGTGCTATCACTGTTAAAAAAATATGATACCATTTAATTTATCTAAGAGCATATGAGTATCTACTTGTAGGACATGCAAACTTACGTTCCACCAGGACATGGTCTCCCTAATTCCCCACTAACAGCAAGTCGAGCATCTTTCTGCAAAAGCTCCACAGCAAGGACATCGCTTGCCTGCAAATTAGCAAAAATGGATAGCATTGATTCTTTTTATCCCATATAAGAATATTGTAAAAGTTCTTCAAGAGAAATTGAGAATTTATGTTATGAATTGCAAAAGTAGAAACTAGTTTAAAACATGAAATAGTTTTAATAAATCATACATTGGATGCCATAGATATCACATATGCTCCAAGAGAATCACTTCCTAGCTCAGCAGCAACACAAAAGGTATCTAAGACTTCTTTAACATCAGGAGCAACCTGAAATATAACCGGCTGAGATAAGAGCTACATGTTAAAGAAAGCAATAAATGCAAAGAGAAAAATAAAAGGAAAAAAATACTTTGCTCTCCAATTTGTCTGGAATATTGCACGTAACAAGGCACCATTTTCATAACTCAAATAATGCCTAACCAATAGTGTGCACAAATCTTTTTGGAGTTGATAAAGAAATGAATGTATAACAGCATGAGCAAATCCAAGGGCCAAAGCACCATAACCTGCGCACGTACCAGTGGACCCCCCACACGTGTTATGCTATTTAGTCCACAACACAACCACTCTGAAAGTCAGGAGATGGAAACAATCGCTTGATTAGTAATGCCAACTCCAAGGGAAATTTTTTTGTCTCTGTTCAGATTTCTTCCAACTGCTACTAGTTTGGACTGTTAAGCCTTTTCCACCCCACATATATGAGTATGCTTTTTGTTCTTGAGATTAAATATCAGATTTTTGCTTTTTCTAAATTTTTTTCCTTTTTTTGTTTATCTTGTAAATTAGAAATCACTAACAGTAAGAAGAAGGAATTTATCCAAAATTTTCTACATATTCTGAAGCCCCACGTTATTAGTAGAGATGTCTTCCCAAGAGGCTAACACAAGAAACACATAGGCCTCAAGTTATAAGCATCTGAATCTTTTAATATCAGTTATCCAGCTATGGATCTCAATAATACAAGAGCTGTTTAGGTAATTTTGACTATCCTTGTAGTTAGAAAGAGAATGGACCTCTTTGCTAACTATGACTAAGAGACAGGAAAAAAAAAAAAAAGGGAAGGAAATTTGAACTCAAAGAAATCCTTGACGCCCGGTGACTATATGCATACAGTCTCACAGCATTATCATTCTGTCTTCAAGGCACTTTTTGTGCATGCTCTGACCTTCATCAACCATGAACCAGCTCATGCGAAAACTATCGAGGCATGAAGGTCAGGCAATACACAATAATTGCAAGAAGTATTCATCAGTGTTCTACCTCGACATTCTTATCAATTAAGGTTTATAATGACTACTTTAACTCCCAGGCTCCCACAACCTTTCTCTAATTTGCGAATGAAAACTGGATTGAGAGTTTGCTTAGCCATTTGTCCCTTTGGCATCATTTTCTTTCAATTTCAAAATTAACCACATTGCAAGCGAAATGTCACAACAACTACATGTGACATTTACATATGTTATCAAATTATAATAAAAATAAAAAATATTTCCAGCACATTAAAGAAGGCCAACTTGCAGTGTTTTATAACTGGATGAACATTCCAATGCTAACTCTTCCTAAAAAAACACATAAAAAGCCATGAATTGTAGCAAATTGAACTCATACATGAGTTCAAGTAAACAAATGGGAAAAATAAAGGCTATATTTGGCTCAAGACTCATGAAAATTTGGCAGGCATCCTGGATTCCCCTGGCATATTATGTTCCCACAAAAAAATGAGAATCGAAGACCCATGTCTTGCCATGCCTCATTTCATACAGAACCTCAAAGTGGTTTTGTTTCATTATATTCCATCCAGATCCCAATTCCATTTTGCTAGCCTGATTAGTCATTGACTGGTTATTACCATGAAAACTGACTTTTGTAACAAATGAGAATCCAGGACCCATGTCTTGCCATTCCACCTTATGACCCTGACAATCAAAACTTGCAACCACCTATTATTAATTTTAAGGAATTGTCATAATAAATTCTGACTCCTACGGTTAAGGACTTCTGATTTTAGGCATATTCAGGTTCTCTTTAATTTGTTATTATTTATGATGATCACAAATAGCAATCAAGGAAGTCAAATCAGGTTCGGATACTATGCTGTTTTCAAGATGAGTACTTTTGGGTTTTGGCTGTTTCAGCCATCAGGCCATTTGATTTTAGGTCACTTCAAGTTCAAGTTAATCTGCATATCCAACTCTTTTATCTACTTAATTCGGGTTTTGGGTTGCCTCATCTATTGATTACGGTAACACTTGGATCATTTCAAGTTTAGAAGCTTTAAATCTAAGAGCAATTTATCTGTAAGAATATAAAGGTTTATGTCTAGCATCAGTTTTTCTTAACATATAGAAACTTAAATGCAACCAATGAATAAAAAAAAACAATCCAACAAAGTTTATGCTATAAGAGCTCACATGAAATGTATGTCTGTATTCAGGTATGCATTTCATACACACATCAGCTCCACTACAGAAAATTCCTAGCAAGCCATTATTTGTTTCAATATACTTTTGAACCATCTTTACCTCTATAGTAGGAGGAACTAGTGGTCGCTTCCCCTTTAGCTCTTTCGTCAAAAATTCAAGTTTTTTTTCTTCATCCCACTCACTATAAGTACCCATATCCAAATATCTAGTAATTGCATCGAGCGTTTCAGCATGCCTACCAGATTCCTGTACGTTAACAAAAGTTAAGATAAAACACAAAACATGAGCAGGTCCCAGAATATAACTGAAAATTAAATGCACCTGACGCAAATCAAGCTTCATTAACACCATCCCAAACGTGGCAACTCTCCGAATCAGGTCAGCAAGCCGGCCATCAGCTAGAATCCCAGCCCCACATGATTGCTGCAAATATAATTATAGCACATTAGAAGCATATTAATACTTCACAGTAGCATGAACTTTTTTTTCTAGAGCAGGACAAAGGAAAAGTGCAGTTATTACCAGAGACTCGTAACATAGAAGCAGCGGTTCCAGAAGTTGATCTGTTGTCTCATAGTAATCCCAAGGATCATATTCAGAGGGAAGATCCTCCAGAAGAAGTTCCAACCGTCTTCGTGTTTTCATGAGCTGAAATTACAGGTCATCAAACATAAATACTCCATCTTACTGGATACTAAAAGCAGATTTACTGGAAAAATAAATTCCACAGTCCGGGGTTCAATAACTACACCTAATTGTTCACTAAATTTCACAAATTTTACATTGAAAACTAGCACTGAATAAGCATAATTAATGATATTTTGTTTAGTTCCCTACTCAAAATAATCTTGAAATTTCAGATAAGCTTTTCTTTAACTGTGCCACCCAAAGCAATTGTCCCAACATCTAGAAATGAAATAGATATAAAGTAAAATTTGAAAATGCCTTTCCTTTTGGTTCGATATCATTCTTCAATGAAGCCTAACTCACTTGAATTCTTTAATAAACTTAAGCTATTATTGTAATATGGACCTAGCATATAAGTTTGTTCATAGATCACTTTCACACTAGAATCAAATTTTGCAGCTTAACCTAAATACCTGGCAAAAGGAATGTTAAATATTTATTACTTACAATTTCACATGAAAGCTGTAACCCTATGATAGTCTAATTAATGTTAAAGTCCCAAATTTTCAAATTATTTTCAAATCATTCAGCCATAATAATCAGCATATTTGGCCAAATGAATTAATATAAGAGTTTAGGTTTCCTTAAAACTGAAATTGACACAATCAAAAACATTTTAAATTTTCCAGGAATTTTGAATACTATCTTTAACCATTTCCTACATACATAGAATGGGTAATATCATTTTTTATTCATCTTATTTTTTTCATTAACTCAATTCTTGGAGCAACAATGAACTAGATAAAAATAAAATTCTAAACATCCTCTATATGAACTAAATTGACATTTTTAAAACAGAAAAAGGACGTTCTCTTTCAGAAAGAATAAATATACCTTTTCATCTCCATGAACAAGCATTTTACACTGGCTATTACATACTTTAACTCACAGAGAAACAATACCTTTTCCTTGACATCTCCCAGAACAATTCGATAAGAAGCAATTCCAGGACGTAGTGACGAACTTGGCTCAAGAAGCTTATGGAAGCTGGACCTTCCGATGGGAGATTCTGCAAATAGTTTCCTTTGAGCTAGAAGCTGATTAGAGGAAAACGAACCCCGTGGTATGCCAGCTGATTGTGACCCATTGGAGTTAGCAAAGCTTCCATTTGCTGATAATTTGAGTATATTGTGACTAAAAACCTTAGATGAATTTTCTGAATTAGCAGCACCCCGGCCATCCTAAAGTGGACATTTAAACTAATTTTTAGCTATGATGCTGGCAGTAAAAAAGAACCACTTGAACAGTCAAAACTATAAGAGAATGAACTGACCTCACGAGTTAATGGCATGTAATTAGTCCCTGGGAGTTCTAGTTTTGGATACTGAGATCCACCATCATTGTAATCTGCAAGAATAAACAAGTCAGATGAAACCACCCAATGATACAGTATCAGTTGGAAATTAAGATTAATCCCATTACCATAGACAAAGAAATTATATATATATATATATATATATATATATATCTCACAGCTGTGGATAAAATGAGTGGGACAAGATATAAAATGAAATGTTACATACAAAACTAAACTTCCAATTTTGCTTATTATCATTACAATCAACTAATAGTTCAATACTTTATATTCTTTTGCTTGTACTTAAAAAGGATGATATTGGATAATAAATTATATCCTTTCAAAATAAAGTTCATAATTCAATTTCCGATCTCAAATAAATTGCTTTCAAACATACATCACTTCTAATAAAGAAAAAAAACTCTCCTATTTAAATTTCACATTTCATTTTTTCGAACAACATGCTCAGCACTGCTTATAAAAGTTCAGCTTCACTCCTGACACAAAATACATTACATTTTAGAAAGACCAAAACCTCTTCAAAAGAACATGCAGAAATGAGCAAAACACGCAAAAACGTTTTCCTAAGTAAAAAGTACCAAAACTATTTTGCTTTGTGTGCATGTTTTTGTACCAGTGCAGGCAGGTAAATCTGCTCTATCAGGAAGTTGGGTAGGAAGGGATGGAGTTTGTTGGCCGTGAAGCTTGAATTGACTTCGGCTTAAAGGTTGATTCCGACTCTCACGCAGGTTCTCCGATAAGGTTTCTGAAGATAAAGAAAGCCTACTATCAGATTTCAGAAGCACTGATATATTTGAGATAAAGAGAATTAAAATAGATTATAACAGAAAATCTGATATGTAAACAAGGATGAAAATCATCAGATCTAACTCTTTGATCCATCTCGCACAAAGCACAGAATCATCAGATCTATGATCACTTGTTTCTTCAAGTTTAGATTTCTTTCAACGAATTTGAACAAATCTTCAAAATTATACGCCTAATTAACATTTTTGGTTATGAAGGTCAACCAGAATTATGCTCAACTACATGTCTCTGACTTTAGCCCCCTAAGAATACAAGATTAGGCAGTCCTCAGTTAGCATAAGATGGTTCAAACAGATATAAGACTATAAAGTTCTAGGATACTTGTTTTGAGGTTGAGATCATAAACATGCCAAACAGCCCAAACCTTTTTCTAGAATTTCATGAGCCATTTTGGATAACCTATCGCTGCATTGATTCATGGATAGTTCAAATCTAAGGCTATCAACTTCCCGGATGTACAGATCAATGGCCATCCACCTAGATAAAAGTGAGACATCCCTTGTTACCTGAAACAACAAAGAAGAAAAACAACGAAGGCATCAGGCACTTGGTAGGAATAGAGGAAAAATACTAATTCTACATGAAATTATAAGATAGGTACTTGCAGAGAATGCTAGATATCACTGGTCGTAACAGAAACAAGGTAGAAAAGGAAACATGCAGTCTAAGGAAAAAGAACAAGAATCAATCTAGAAATTCCAAATGTAAGATTCCAAACAGCATTTCCAAAATGAACCAGTCATTCAATTTTTTGAGTATAAGCCAGCTTTAAATCAGCCATGAAAGAGCTAGAAAGTAAAAGGATGCAAGGAGCCTCACCTTTGCTGTGACATTAGGATTTCCATCTCTATCACCCCCCATCCAGGAGCCAAACTTTATTGGGGTACATGTAAGCGGAAGCGGCTTTCCTGTATGCTGAAAAGGATGGCAAAGAAAAGAAACAATGAGACTGAGAAAGCCCTCAAACATTGTGCATCCATTCAAAGAGCCTAGTAGCTTCAAAACAGAAATTACTATCCCACCTTCTTTAGAGCATTGCTAACACGACGTAAGTAATGAGGTACAGCTTTCCAAAGGGATTGCTCCACAATGTTCAAACCTGACAAAAAGTAATATTTTTGTCATATAGAAGCATTTACAAGACAAAATGTACGCTATTTTTAATGTGTAACATGATATACCAGCCCTGGCCTCATCTACAGGAGTAGGTTTGTGGCGTCTAAGTTCGTCAGTCTGCCATATAGATGTTATCTCTCTCACCTAAAAATGCCAAAAGGAACACTGGTAAAACCAAAAATGGAAGACAATTTTTTTCACATGATCCCAAAATAGCAGAAAAAACAACCCCCACACCCTTTTCCCTTTATTTTCCTTGAGAGGGATCAGGAAACATTGTGTTGGGGAACAATACCAGATCTTCAATTAGCATTTCTCGATCTTCATGACCAAGATCAGGTCGATCATTGTATTCTAACAAATGCTGCAAGGAAAGACAACTGACATTCAGATAAATAGCTCTAAGACAATTTCAAGATCAATTTAATAATAGAACACAGCCCTTATGGATCTTACAGCAATTCTTATATGTTTGTATTGTAAGGTACGACGGTTAATTTGTGTGGGATGTGCAGTAAGAACAATCTCAACCTCCTGCAGCAAAAAGGATTTAACAGTTAATTAGATCAGAAAATAAAGAATTGGGCAACTTGTTGCCTTGACTGAACTAAATGTTACAGTTACGTTACTCTCCAATAGTAGAGCTAGTACAAGAAGCTCATATTAGTTTGCCTTCATTGAGGTGAGTTTCAAATTTTTTTCAGAAACACAATGAGAAGTCGGAGTTTCTAATACTTTATATGCTTTGCTAATTTGTGTTTCTGGATTAGGCACATATTACTGAACAAGGCTTGAAGAACACTAAATCTAAAAGCAATTATAAGAAATATACCTGCTTGCAAACAGTGTTATAAAGGTCATCCGGGGTAATGCCACCATGAACCAACTGGCTGAAAATGTCATCACAAGATTTCGATAAATGTGTAATGCTTCGTCCCTTACGAACCCTACAGAAAATAATAACTTAAATTTTTTCAGTTTTCTGATTAAATAAAACTACCATAAATTTGTTTTGCACAAAGAAAAATTGAAAATACTAGTAGTGATAATAATATTAGACTCCTTTAAAAGGCATTTAGCAGGACATTTATTTTATATCTCCAGATTGTTTTGCATTTTCTTTTTTCTTTTTTTTTTTTTAAAGGAAATCCAAAATGCAACAACCGCATTTGCAAGTAGTTACTTAGACATAACATAGGCTTTTTCCAGATGGTTTACCCACCATTCACAGAATAACAGAGAAACGCAAAGTAAAATGATCGAGAAAGGGAACATTTTCCAGAGTCTCAATTACTTCCATTAGACCTAATCAATAACAGAAACAAGTGCTATTCCAACATGTTTTTCTGTTAAGAGAAAGCCATGAAAAATGTTAAATGACAACAAACCCTTCATTTTTTATTAAGTAGGGGGAGATAATAGAAACATTAACCCAAAAAAATCAGCACTCAAAGTCATTGAAGGAAAAAATCTACCTGAAGTTACGTAGAGAAAATTTTAAAATAACCTTAGTGGAACGTAGGATCTACAATTGTACATGCATTATTCCTTATAAATTGCAAAGTGAAGCTGAACTCATGAAATATGAATAGTTGATAAACTAAATCCCACTACCTGTGATGGGTCTCAGCGATTCCCATCAAAGTGAGGTAATGGCTGAAAGCACGGGCCAGTGTCAAGGCTTCCTCTAATGTCATCTCTGATATCTCAGATGCTAGTTGCTTCTCTAGCAACTCTGCCATATCCTCTATCCCCGACAACCGCATATTAGAAGCACTCTACAACATTAAAAAAAGAAAAAAACTACGAAAAATCATTCTCAATAAATCTTTTGCAATTGTTACTGTGGGAGATTTTAGGCAAGAAAAAGTAAAGTCAAATTCTAACATGCACTTGCAAATACACACAAAGATAGAGAAACTAGCCTCGATTCAGTTCATAATTTGTCTTCCATCCAAAAATCAAATAAATAAATATTATCATAAAAATAAAAAAAATACAATATTTGCATTTCCCTTCATGTTCCACTTCTTTTAATGTAATTTCTCAGCAACCAAACAGAATCCAATAACATTTTCTAAAGAAGAAAACAATAAAGGAAAAAAACAATTTACATACTTATAAAGAATATTGTTTAAGAATAAAAATAAATTTAACTTATTGTTTGAGTTGATTTTCGGTTTTTGATATCAAACAAAATCGAAGTAAAACGTAACTTCTGCACACCGGCCTTCCCCACTGTCGTTGCCTTTCCATCACTTCCTAAGCAACCAAAGAGAAGCATGGAGGGGGAAAGGGCAAAAGGCAGAACATAATAAACAAGAAAGAAGTATGGAAAAGAGAAATCATAAAGACACAAATAACTAGGAAAAATTTAAAAAGCAAGCAAGCAACCATACAAATAAACAGAATACTGGTATATTGAATTTGCATTTTAAAGGTCATATTTGTTCCCTGTCTATATCTGTCACTGTGTGCCTGTAACCTTTTGCTCTCTGCTTTATAAATAAAGAGCAAAATAGAAAATAAAAATAATGAAGGGATCAGAGAAAAAGAAAAGCAAAAGCGTGCAAAGATGATAAAATGAAAGAGAAGAGGGAGAAGTGACTGGCCTGAGCAAGGAGTCGAATCCTCTCGAGCTTCCCCATGAATTGTCCGCCGACTTCTCTCTGTAAGACATCGTTGAGCAGATTCCCCAGCAGCTTGCAGTCATCCTCAAAGCTCTGGAAGGAGATTTCCTCGGCTATATCGTCCGTCGTGTCCGTCATTGCTTGCTTCCTGGACTGAACAGGCCTCGCTACCAAACAAAAGGGGAGAAGGTTGTGAATTGGAATTGAAATTAGGAATTATATGAAATGTTATATGAGTCAGCAGCACAGTACTGATCTGATCTGATCTGATCTGATCTGATAATTGAATTATTTGCAGGATGGAAAAGAATAGGAGTAGTAGTAGTTGTAGTGGTGGTGGTGGAACGAGTACGAATATTCTGTTAAATAAGCGTGGGGCCAACAGTTTTACCGCATATGATGACGAGGAGACCCTGACACGTAGCGGTCTCAGCGGTAAGACCGGAAAATTGATTTATTTTCTCGACTCTTTCTTTCTCTTCGTAGCACTGAAATCCTGCCCCACCACCAGCTGATGTGACTCTCACTCCAACCTTTTCTCCTTCCCCTTTTTTTTTGTTTTTTTTTTCTCATTAAAAAAATTATAAAGAAATAAAAGTTGGGTCAGGGGGAGGAATACCATTAGTATATTCTAATCATAAGAACAAGATTCCTTAAATGTTCTTTTCAACAACAATATCCCTGCCTTGAAGTTTTTTTATTTTTATTTCTAATATTGTAAATCGTATTAATTTATTATAATGCATGATTTTATTTATTTATTTATTTATTCTTGAGAACGTTGGATTCCTTCGTTGAGTTTGTTTGGAGTCAAAAAATGGTCAAAGAAAGTACTATTTTTCATCATTTCTCTTATTTGATTTAGAAAACAAAAGTAAAAAAAAAAAAAAAATGATTATTTTATTAAAATCAATCCATTTAGATGTTGAATAGAAAAACTCGGATTCCACTTAAACTACGCATTTTATTTATAATTTTATCGTAAATTTTTTTCATCAATTCTTCATTATTCACACCAAACACGATTAAAGGAGAATAACTTATATCTCCCTAAAATCTTTCCTAAAAATGCTGAACATGAAGTGGTAACTACCATGACCTCCCACAATTTAAGACTTATGGAAGGAAGAAAATGTAAGGAATAATCTGCCGAGACGTAATTATCTTTAATTTGACATTCCCATGCTTGGATTATTTTCTTTTAACTTGAACTTGTCTTCTAACGTGACCCTCTTCTCAAATCACAATTCGGTCGTCTAACCTGCTCAAGCATTATCAAGTTTTTAAAATATCTCTACTTTGCTTGACCCATCGTCTTCTATTCTAACGTTTTAAACCTTAATTCATCACAGCCTTGTATATTTTGGTTTCTAGTCATATTCCTAATTTCAAATCTAAAACCTTTAATTTTACAAGGCTTGCATGTAATCTTTACAAAATTTTCACTCCGAAAGTTTGTATTTTTGTACACCTTCAATCTTGAAAGTTTTCAATCTTACAAACTTCTCATCCTAAAAGTTTGTAATTTTATTCCTTCTCTCTTAAAAGAAAAAATTATACACCTTCTCTTCTTAAAAGTTTTCACATTTACAACTTCCCCATCTTAGAAGCTTTCAATCTTACAAAGTTTGTATTTTTACGCCTTTCATCCCGAAAGTTTTCAATCATCTGAACTTGTCGTCGAGTTTATAACTTTACTCCTCTCACCCTGTAAGGCTTTCTCTTTTACAGACTTTTTATCTTAAAAATTTGTAACTTTACATCTTTTACTTCAAAGTTTTTCCTACAAACTTCCCATTTTGAAAGCATTTTAATTTTACGAACTTTTCATCCTAAAAGTTTACATATTTACACCATTCATCCTACGAGCATTAGTCTTACAAATTTTCTTCTTAAATATTTTTAATTACATCTTCCATCTTGAAAATTTTTAACCTTACAAGTTATCCCCCCCCCCCCCAAAAGCTTTTAATGTTACTAGTTTGTCATCCTCAAACCTTCTAGTTCTTAAAGCTTTTAACAAACAATTAAGTTTGATTTAGATAATTATTTATTAATAAATACTTTAAAATTTTCAAACTTATCATCCAAATTTGAATTGAAATGAAGTATATTTCAACTTATAAATTTGAACAATTAACTAAGCAATTTGATTACTTAATAAATTTCATATTTTAAACATATCATTATATTTAAAAGACCAATTTAACTATGTTCAAAAAGATATCTGAACTAGTGCTGCCAGATTGGGATGGTTGTGAGGGATGGTAAGGTGAAAGCTATCCTTTTCGGTGTTGGCGGCGTTGCATGTGATTATGGTTTTAGCTCATGCGTAATTGAGAGTGATTCCTCTGTAGCCATCGTTGAGATAAATAGAATGGAGACCGCGTGTGGGATGGGAGAGGGATGATGATTTCGGGAGCTAGCCTCATCTTGTTCTAGATATCAGTTTGTCCATGCAAGCCAGAATGTTAGCACATATGTTGTTTGGCCAGAGTCGAGTGTCAAGTTGATCAATAGATGAGTATGGGGAGGTTTTTTGCCCGACTTTATTTGTCATGCTGATGTGCCCATTGCTTCTTAATGAAATCCTCTCTTATAAAAAAATAAATTAAAAAAAAAAAAGAGGTTTGGTGGAATTGTTGTGCTGCGTTGGATGTGGTCCAAAATCTCTATTTTTTGTCTTCGTTTTATATATATTCTCTAAGATAAATCAAACAAGATGAATGTCAGTGTGTGTCTCAAAGCAATCTGAGCACCGCAAAAAAGCAAATTTCGGTAGGCAGCGAATTGGACCAAAATCACAAATATATATATATATATATATATATATGTGCGTGTCTGTCCTTCCTTTACATCAATTTCTTAATTTTCTTGTTTTAAGATATGAAATATGTGATATCTATATCATTTGGGTCTTTATGTGATCCGATGGATACCGGTGGCTATCAATTTACATCCTTTGGGATTCACGAAGAGCCATTTTTCCCCTCAACATAAAATGATATGTTAGTTGCAGTTGCGCATACATGATACTTGCAATTGTTTGTTTATAGTCCTTTTATATATATTTATAATCATTGAACATTACTTTGAAAATAAAAAGGACTAGGGCTCGGACTTGGAAAATCAATCAAAACCTCTGTTTATAGTGTTGATATCCTGGAATATTTATTAGGGACTGTAATCTAATATTAAGCAATATCTTCAAAGCAAACTAGGAGTTTGATGTTTCGTTGCAACATCATCATCATCACCATCATCAGTGGCTTGACAATATATGCGATGCAAATCTCAGCGGCTTGACTTGTATCTCTTTATATATCTAACAATTTAACTAGGTTTCTTTGAGTAAAAATAAACCCATTCTGCCATACGAAGTTTTTCTTTTCCTGAAGAATTCCGCAGTTTTCTCATAATAGGCAGAAGTACAGGGGAAAGCAACAGTCTTAAGGATGGAATGTCCCTGACAGATAAATTGCTGAAAAACCTCCTATTTCCCAGGAGATTTAGTGAAGCAGCGGTAGCATCTGGTCTTCCAATGCTTTCCAAAATCCAACTCACTGAATGGTCTCTTTGAAGCAAATTCTAATGGTTCAAAACATATGAACATTTATTCTTGTAGCCAACATCCTGTAGACTCATTTTAAAACTTTGCTTCCACAGCTCCCAGACTTGCTCATTTCTGTGGGTACAAAGCCTTCTAAATTTCCCATGATTAATCATTCAACTTCTCTGACTCCAAGATGTATAGGTTGGGTACATCCATGCACTGGACATTCTGAGTACTGGTACATTCAACATTGATTCATCTAATTCTATTTGCTACAACACAAAAATTCATCTGTAAGATTGATTTCTTCTAGGATGCACAACGAGAGTGATTTCTTCTAGGATGCACAACGAGAGATTCCTAAATTTCATTGCTGTAGTCTGTAGAAGTAATGTTATGTTCATTGCCACACCATCAACCAAAATTATTCATAACGCTGGTGTTGGTGATCGCTACATTACATTAGAGTAAAGGGGGTTCATGTATCCGCTTTTACAAATCATGGCTTCCGCTATTCACGGGGTCTTATTAGCTGGCTTACATTTAGTCCATTCTATTCTTTGTATATGATGTATATATACTCTAGTGTTTAATTACTCAGTGCTTTGGTTCTTTAGTTCTTTGTAGCAGACTTGTCCTGCTTCTATCTCTTAGATGAAGAATAGAACAATTTATCCAAAAAAAAAACGAAAAGCTTGGTGAAGAGGAACTAAAGTGAACAAGATGATAATAAAAAGCCTACTTATCCCCCCCCCCAAAAAAAAAAAAGTGAACAAGATGATAGAGCAGAGGTGGCAAATCCTGATTTGGTGATTTGGTGCTCCCTATATATAGTTTTCTGTTGCAGTCATTTTCTGCCCTTCCCTCATGATTTCTTTGTTTAGGCGTATATAGTGCAAGAAAAAGCAGTGTAATATTATTATAAACCCATTAACTAGAAACTCTAGAAGCAGAGAGGAAAATGAGTGGTAAATTTCTTGGGGTTAAAGGGCCAGTTCCAGAAAAACGCGACATTAATTTCCTT
>JBBYHK010000006.1:12199479-12219385 GCA_038382065.1 Adansonia grandidieri | reverse complement strand
TGTTGAAAAGTGACACCTCCTTGGCATGGCATTACTCCATATGGAGCATTAGTTGCTGTCACTGACCCAGCTGGATAGCAGAGATTTGGGTTATTCCAAGCCCCAAAACGCTTTCCCATTTTCCCATAGAAAACATCAGAGAATTTAAGCACTCCTGTCAGATTGTTCCCGTTTAGATAAAGTGCATTCAGGCTAGGCAGAGATGCTAGCTTCGGCGGGAGATTGCCTGTGAGATTGTTGTTACCAAGACCCAGAAATCTCAGTTTCTTCAATCCAGATAGAGATTCAGGAATTTCACCTATTAAGCCTGCATTAGAGAGATCCAGAATGACGAGATTTTGCAAACGATGCCACTCGAGGCTCATAATATCTCCACCTAATGGGTTGCAAGACAACGTCAACACTTCCAAAGAATGCATATCTAGAATTGGCTGGTGTAATCCACCTGAAAACTTGTTGTTTCTCAAATCTAAAAGGGTCAAATTCGTCAGATATGCAATATGGGCAAGCAGCTTCCCCTCCAATTGATTGTTACTCAAATCAAGCTTCAAAAGCGAAGTAAGACTGCCAAGAGCAAAAGGTAAATGGCCAGAGAGTGAATTTTTACTTAAATCCAAGACTAGCAGCTCCTTTAACCTTCCTAAACTATCTGGGATTTGACCAGTAAACCTATTTCCAGCCAGGACTAGTCGATTCAAGTTAGTTAAGTTGCCAAGATTGGTTGGTACTTCTCCTGTTAACCCATTTTCTAGTAAGACTAAAGATTGGAGCTTGTTGAGGTAACCAAAGCTAGTAGGAAGTTGCCCAATGAGACCTGGGTTGGATCGAAACTCTAATAACTCCAAGCTGCCAGCAAGTTTTACCCATTTTTTGCCAGGGATGGTAACTGGATGTCTGCGAGGTGAGATGAAACAATTGAAAAAGCTGAGAGATTTTAGGTGCTTAAGCTGGAAGAGCTGTGGCCTAAATTCCACGTTAAAGGCACAAGCAAGTGAGTTGTCATGAACGGGACCAATGCTCAAAGCAGTAACATACCACTGGCCACCAACGATATCACAGGAGACCCCCTTAAGAAAAAAATCAAAAGGAAGTTATTACTACTTAATCAAATCTGTCAAATAGTTTATAGCATCAATTAGGAATACTAATCATTTCTATCAATGTACTGTAAGAAAAGTGATGAACTTGTATAGTTTTGGAATTTAGAGGAAGAGACTTTAACCGTAACTATATTATATCACAGAAAATTATTTTTGAATCAGGCAAGGTTATTATTATACATTTATATAATGTATTCGTGATTCTGTTCCTGTCTCATAGTCATATGTGCTAACATTAACCTTACACTTTTCTGAAATATATAACAATGAGACAGTAAATGTAAATTTCTCCAAGCAAGGTTAAAAGTTGAAAACTAAAAGGTACACCATACCTGTATAGGAGTCCAACCACAAGGATCTGGATAGAGATCTGAGCCATTCCACCAATTTCCTACAAAGCCTTGTATGGCAGAGTACAGAGCGGCTTGCTCAGCTTTCTCCATGGGAGCTGCTTCTTCAGTACTGTCTGCATGGCCACAGCACCAAACACCAAAAACCAAAATGCAAACGCCCAAAATGAAATGATTTCTACTGACAAACATCCTCGTGCTTGGGTATTGTTGAAAACACACTACATTTAAACCTCAGGAAAAGAAAACAAAGTGTGTGTGTGTGTGTATAGCTTGGCTTAAACGGCCTCAAATTTGTTAGTCTTTGAGAAACAACCAAGGAATAAATATATAATATAGAGATAATATAAGTTAAAAAGAAGCAAAAGCACAAGGCTTTTCAAAGTGAAGGGAGTTTTAAGTGTCAAAATAAGGTAAAGAAGAGTAGGAAGGGATAAAAAGGGAGTCGAACCAATCAGCATAAATGCAAAGGTGTTAGCCTGCTAGGGAATATCGGTATGGGAGAGCTCCAAAAGCCACTTATCTGTGTTCAAGAAAGCTTAGAATAGTATTGAGAGTTGAGAGTGAAAAGATACAAAAAGATGGTTAAGTGATAAAGGAAAGGGAAAGGGGAAAGGAAATGGAGAGAGGAGAGAAGCACAGTAAGGGAGTTTAGCAATTTGCTTCCTTGTGGGTAATTGGAAAGCTAAGGTAAGTAATATAGCAGAAAGAAGAACACAAATATCTAAGCACAGTTCTCGAAGCCAAGAAAGTAATGGCAGTAATAACGAGATCAATGCAGTAGAAATAGAAACCGAAGGGCTTTCGGCTTTGAAGTACTGAAAGCGAAGGGAAGAGTGATCCTTTTATATTATTATTATTATTATTATTATTATTATACGGCTCTACTTTGCGTTGCAGTTTGCAGGCAGCTCCTTGTGATTCTTTTCGCAGACTCCTTTTTGGTTATTATAACTTTTTTATTTAATGTATTGCCAGAGATGAGATGGCTAAGGAGCTTGGTGGTTGAGGGATTTATTGCTATTGGTGCATGGATAGAGGGGGTTAAGGTTGTAGGATTAGTTAGGGATAAGAGGGCATTACTTTTCGGGGATTGGGAAGGAGGCCTGGGACCATTATTTGTTCCTCTCAAGGGAAAGGAGCATGTAATTGTAAATTCAATGCGACAATAAGACAAAGTTGTGTTTTAATCTCTACTTAGCTTTTTCTGTTTCTCTTCGCTTTTGAGCTTTGAGGCTCGAGCTAGTTTAGCTTAGTTTTAGGTTTTAGCTGGTGCAGTACTGCTGCTGCTCAGACCCTGAGAGACGTCGTAATTCAAGGACAAAATAGCATTTGACTTGTGGGGAAAAAGTGGGGATTCATTTCTGCCGGCTCCGTTGGAAATTAAGACGCAGTACCAGAGTCAGTCAGTAGTATGTGTGCCACAACATGTGATCAACTTGGCTGTTTCAAAATTAACGTAGTAATAGCATTTTATTTTATACCAACGTCGTTTAGTTAGGAATTGGATATTATATCTTACTTTCAATTTTATAGGACCTTTAATCCTAAAACTGGTTCAGTTGGATTGGAGGCAATTTCCCAACTGAAATTTGAAGGAACCTAATATATTTTCTTGCATGAAAATGACACGAGAGAGAGAGAGAGAGGTACACAAATTAGAACTAAGAATGACATGTCATAATCGAAACTTTGACTATAATTTAGAAGATCTGCTGCCTCTCTCTCTCTTTCTCTCGACCTCCACTGACTCGATGCTAACAACGCCCACGCCTAGGCAATGCAATGCAAAGGTCGATTCTGGTCTTACATGTCCTTGTCTTTCTGTCCTTGTGGTGGTTGGTGCCACATTTTTGAGACAGTGATGTGATCCAAAGATTCAGAATAGCCCAGCAGATGCAGAGCACCACCACTGCTTCCTCTCTTTCATTCCTTAACTCTCTTCTTCCCTCTTACACTACTACAGTTTTGAAACGACTCTCAGCTTCCCCAACAATATTTGCTTATTCTGAAATCATCTTTTGAAAGGATCGTGATTTATTTAGTTGCTCCCTTCTATCCACCCACTAACCCCACAATTACACAACATTTTTCGCCTCCATTAATCACATGCAAAAGGAATTAATAATAATAATAATAATTACGCACTCAACGGCCGCCTCTCATCAGACAAACAGTTTCGTTCTTGGTCTATTTTCCTTTCACATACCGTTTCTGCATCTATTGATGCAAATCTTGCAAACACATTAAGGAGAGACATGCCCTTTTCATTTTTTGGCCAATGAAAAATGAAAAGAGAAAACCAGCGTAAACACGAACAAGTACAAATCTCTTCCCCTTAGAATCCGACTATGCTCTGTGCATACAACTAAAACTAACCAAACAAACAAACAAACAAGCATGTGAGAGAGTGAGAGAGAGAGAGAGAGGGGAGCCTATGCTTTATGCATTGCAATCCAACTCTTCTTAATGATATAATTTCCAGTAACAGGGAAGAAAAGCAAAAATAGGATCTGCAGTAATTTCGCAACAAGGAATTATAAAAATGAAGCATAAATGTAGCAGCTAATACTTGCAACTGGGAACTTAAAAAAGAATCTAGTATACAATAGAGTCGACATGAAACACTCCTTTATAAGCCATAGAGAAAGATACAATGCAAAGCTCATAAGCTGAAGCTAAAGCATCCTATTTGCACAACTTGTTGTGTCAACAACTGAGGGATCCACCTCCAGTCTCAGAAGAAACAAAAGAAAACAAAATAGGGGGGAAGCCTTCAAGAGGTAAAAAATGTCCAGATTTTCTTTCCTATTGACGCATCACCTGGATGTTCTATCTCATCATCATCATCATCATACTCATCCTCATCCTTATGCATTGTGCTTCCACTCTGATCCTGATCACCATTTTCAGCTGTAACATTTACTTCTTCAGTCAAATCCATACTCCGAACCGACTTTGCTGCTTTGTCGTTGTCATCAACATCCACACTCATATCGAACTGCATAACATGGGTCAGGGCGGAGTCAGAAAACCCATGATGAAAATTATAACATAGCAGCATCCCAACACAAATGGATTAGCCAGGATTTACCTTAACCACCTTGCTTTCTAAAATCTCCACATTTCGCAATGCCGTGACCTGCACTAAATTAGATCTTCTGTTCTCAGTATCTGAAACTCCTCCCTCCACCCCAGCATCATCAGACTCTTTCCTAGTCTTCAGGGCATCAGATGAGGCCTTTGCTGCTGTGGCTGTGAGAGCACTGTAAAAACATTAAAATAAATCCTTAGAATGATCAAGTGTTTTCACATCTTGTGAAGCTAGATCATATTCAAGACAATCACATAAGACCATAAAAAATGATCCAATTAAAGAAAAACCTGGTTAAATAGAAAAATGGACCATGAAGATATCCTCCACAAAAGATACTTTATATGTTACACAATTAAAGATAAATAAATAGTTCCCTGTTATGCAATTAAGCCTTCCAGTATCTGATAACATTCTCCTGAGTCCTGACAACTGAAAACACAGATCCTAACATTCAATGTAAACAACAAAAAACCAGAGACTAGCAAAATTCTGCAACCTTCCATGTTGTGATGCACTTTTTTTTTTCTTCTGTTTTTCACATTTATTTTGGCATCTATTGATTCAAATCTAAAAATAATAATTGACCTTCCACCACAATCCAACACAAACACAAAAATAAGCCGACTTCCAAACTTTTACAAAATTTGTCATTAAAAACAATAATTAAAATGTTTGGAAACATCTTTTTTTCAAAAATTTAAAAACTAAAACAATATTTTCAAAATAATGCAAATGAAAGTTCTCTTCACCATTTTTAATCCATTATTTCCACTTCTAACTAAATGTGTTAACGTAAATCCTTAAACTTCAATTGTTTTATTTGAATCCCAAGGCTTGTTTTAAATCATTACAATGTAATCCTACTGTTAGATAATTCTTTTAAAGTATGGAAAGTGCCGAACAGGAGAATCAACTCCTTGATTTGTGATTATATATTACAAATCATAGCATATAAAAATATAATACCATACCATGTTTTAATTTCCTTTTTCTTATTTTTTCCTCCCAAAATGCAAGACCAATGCTCAGCAAATCAATTTAACAGCTAATGCTTGTGTTGAGTCCATTTTTCATTCCAGACAGTTATATTTTGTGGTCCAAAAAAGATGAGTGGTAGTCGTAGCATCTGATCTGCAGAAGACACCTGAAGGCTGATAAACTAATGTCCGTTTCAACATTAACAGCCAATCCAATTAGAGGCTCAGCACAAGCACATTCAACACTCAAAGGCAGACTTAGCACTTAAAAATAGAAATCAAAATGAGATTCTTTTTAAAGAGCATTCTACAAAACAATAAGTCAGAATTTCTTCCCTTTCAATCAATTAAAAGGGGCAACATACTTGAATCTAGTCAAAGCACCAGACCACATTAAAAGCAACATTGTACAAAAAATAAAATGTCTAAACTATGAGTCATTGAGATTAGGTATATAATAAAATGGACTTACGTCTTGGGTCGCCTGAGATTGTATCGTTTTTCTCCTGACGTTTGGGGGCCTAGAGCAACTGTTTGTTGCCTCTTCCTTCTCCCACCAGCCATGACACTATCAGAATGACCTTCGCTATCGGCAGCATCCAACTCACTGTCTCTAACTTTGAAACTTTGAGGGCGTTGCCGCTTTCTTGCATTATTGCGTGCTCCTGCCCCCTTGGCAGTATGACTAGAAACACCAGCAACTTCTTCATTGACATGGCTGATTTCATGTGGCTGCAGACTCTCACTAGGCTCAGGTCCTTCAGGGCCTTCGCCAAGGAACAGTTTTGCATCTTCAACGACAGCCTTCACGGAGCGTGTCCGATTCAGTCCAGATTTAGGTTTTCTTCCAGGTTTGCTGCGATGACTCTTCTGCTCTGACTGCTGAGAATCTTCAGGAACTTCTTGCACCTTACTGTCACCAAAGCTATGATCAACAGATGGGCCAGATTCATCATCCACCTTTCTAATTGTATTAGATCGGAGCAATTGATTATGGATACAATCACTTGTAACCCCTAAATATGACTCTCCTGCCTCTTCCTCAATACTCACTCCTGCTTCCTCAGTGGTAAGCACGTCAGGCCCTTCAGCTTTACTTGCATTTCTCTTAGTCGGCGAAATGCTAAAAATCTTACTAGTGCATTTGCGAAGCCAGGACATGTGTCTGGAAGATTCTGGATATTTTGCATCAGCTTCAAGAGATCTCTTGATATTTATAACACCAGAACTACCTAAATAACCTTGAGAATGCCTTAAGATTTCATCAGCTACTCGTGGAAGCGGAAGGATTTCCCTATCCTGCAAATCAGGAATTTGGAAGTTAGAGAGTACAAATTCCCTCGTTACTTCTCCACAGTTCTTGCATGACTTGAGTTTGTCAACAAATTCAAGGAAGCTATGTCTTTCACAGATAAACTGTTGACGTTGGTCTTTAAGCCTGCTGCTAAGGACACCAAGTTCATCAATGTCCTTTCGCATTTCTAGCTGCTGCCCTTTCAGCTTATCCCTGTTAATTGCAACTTCTTGTTTTTCCTTTTCTACAGCATGCTTCGCGGATTTTAATTCTTCCATTTCCCTCTCAGCATCTTCTTTTAGGCATCTCATATTAGCAAGTTCTCTGTCCTTCACCTCCTCAAATGCAACAATCCTTTCTTGCAGATCTTTCTGTATTTGATCAAATCTATTCTGCATATCAGTTTCAAGATTCATTTTCTGCAGTTCAAAATCTTGAACCATTTTAATTTGCTCATTCTGAGCTTCTTCCAATAACATTGACTTCTCATGCTTCATTGTGGCTTCAAATGCTTCTTTCTGCAGTCTGATTGATTCCATCTCGCTACAAATATAATCTTGCATGGCAGATTCCTCTTTCTTTAATCTTTCTTCTTCTAAATGTTGCAACTTTTCGAACTTTTCCTTTTCTTCAACAATTCTCTTTTGTTGCATAATGATTTCAGCTCTTTTTTCATCCAAAACATCCCACTCTTTCTCAAATTTTTCCCTTTGCTGTTTGAGGTCCTCGTGTTCCTTCAAAAGCAATTCCTCCTGCCTTCCGCAATTGTTTATCTGCAGCTTCAATTCGGACTGCAAGTGCATGTGTTCAGCCCTATCCTCTTCAGTTATTTTAAGCTTTTCAGACTCTTCTCGAATCCGTAACTCTTGCTGAGTAGTTTTAGCCCCTAACTTATCAATCTCATCTTTGAGAGCCTGTAAGCTCTCTTTAGCAGTAAACAATTGTTGCTTTTCTAGCTCCAACTTTTTCTCCTCACTTTTCAAAAATTTCTCTCTTTCCTTGACGGTTTTCAACCTCACCTCAAGGTCCTTTTCTTTCTCCTTCACTCTCTCAAACTTCTTATCCAGTGCTTGTTCTTGCTTCCTCAACTTTTCTTCTTTGTGATTAATTTCAGCTGCCTGCTGGTTTACTTCACGCACCTTGCTTTCTAATTCCTCATCAACAGACTTCCTCTTCTCTTCCAGTTCCAATTCAAACTCCTGCATTTTAGCATCCAGAATAACCCTTTGCTCATCGACAAGTTTCTGAATCTCCACCTATAAAGATCCAAGGAATAAAAAACCTGAGGCCACTAAATAGAACTTATTCAATAATAAACAGCTTACTCTCAGAAAAAGGGAAAGGGAGAGATTATTCTCACCCACATTAATCTATTCATATGTCTACTGCCCATGCGCATAGATATATACTAACCAACTATGAGCAATTTACAACAAGCAAAGACAGGGAGCATGGACAGAAAAAAATACATAAAATCATCTGCATGCATACAATAAAAGACTGATATATTCGACATTGTGTCAGTCTATGAGCAAAAAAAAAACACACAAGCATCTACTGCTTTTGCGAACTTAGCAATTTTTTCAAACTCCATTGCTTACATAAAAAAATTAGGAACATTGCAACTTGTGACCGCAATAAAGTACATTTGATGTGAATATACAATCATTTGTCAAATTTATAACGCCTACTTCCAGTTTCCCACATTTATCAGAAACAAAATTACCTACAATCATTATGGAAACTATTCAACCTTGACCGAAGACTGAACTAAAGTGTCAAGAAAGTGTTGGCATCATTATCATTACTCCCACATCCTAATGTTCTTATGAATGCAAATAGGGCACTGCAATCTTGCCAATGTATCATCAAGTTCCTCATGATCTAATAACATGCCAATTCTCTCAAAAGATGCTCAGCTTAAAAACATAATGGCTTGTAACCAGCAAAGCAATGAGTCCATTCGACCAAACAATTTACATGTGCCTTCAAAATTTATGTGTGCCTTTAATAATGATACATACATATGTGTGTGTGTATATACACACAAACACATACACACACACACACACACACACACACACACATATATATATATATATATGCATGTACGTATGCATGATGTGTTTCCTTATGCATGGAAGAGTACAAAAAACAATACAAGGTGCCAAGAGAAATGGTAAAACATCACAGTCATCGAAGCAAAAAACAAAGAACAAGAAAAGGCGCCAAAAAATGGAATCGTAAGACATCTAAGCCAGGAATATAGCATTTTTTGCATTATTTACAAGCCAAGCAAAAATAGCTTGTATTATATCTGACCCTTTCTCTAGTAATAAGCCTTTCTTCCAATGCAGCTAGATCCTTCTCTTTTGCCTCTAGAGTACTTCTTATAGACTCGGCTTCCTACAATATTTAACAAAATGCAATAATCAGGAAGGAAATCACAATAAAATAATGCATTAAATTAGGCATGAAACTCACCTTCTCCTTTGAAACCAAGTCTGCAAAACGTTTCCCTATATCATCTTCCATCTCCTTTAACTTCAACATGGATAAATCAATCTTATTTTGCAGCTCTTCAAGGCTCCTCTCTTTCTGCTTGAGAAGCCTATCATTCTCATTTGCCTTTTCCTCCCTCTGGTTAATTATTCTCCTAAGCTCAGTCAACCTCTCTTCTCCTTTGTTTAGTCTCTTCTCCCACTCATTCAAGTCTGCCCTCTGTTTGTTAAAAGTTGCCTGATGTGCTTCTCGTCTAAAAGTTGTGGAACAAATGCATAATCAGAGCAATAAGTCATCAGAAGTGAGTCTCATCCAAGAAAGTTCAAGCCAAAACGAGCATCGTAACATATTTTAAAAATTTGATTAAGAGGAATACTCTGTATCTAAGGAAAGGCGCTCTCTTTGAAGCACACTTTCACGGGCCTCTATCTCTTGCAATTTCCTTTCCAGTTCTGAACTTTTTCTATTCACCTCTGCAAGCCTGCCATCTGCAGCACGCAGCTTTTCTTCCACCTCTAAAGATTTTCCTTCAATTCCAGCAACCAATGCATTCGCATTAGCCAACTTAGTGTCAGAACTAAGCTTAACCTGCGCATGTTCTTCCTGAATATCATGCAGTGCCTTTTCAAGCTGCAAGAAGAGACATGGCCATAATTTCAATTTCAATAAGTTAGAAAGGCAAAAGGTTAGACTAGAAAACAAATTATTAACATTAAGGATGCTACTAAACAGAGACATTATACGCAATTGTATAAAGAAAAAAAAAGGAAGAAAGATCATACATCCGCCACACATTGCTTTTCAGCATCTAAGGCTTTTGCCAAGTTCTCCCCCCTCTTTTCAACTTCAGATAAGGCAATCAAGTGTGCTGCCTGCTCACGTCTGAGAATCTCCTCAATTTCAGCAAGTTCTTGCTTTAATTCTTCACACTTTGATGTCCATTCCTTTTTCTCAATGAGGAGGAGCCCCATATTATACTGGTAGTTAAAAAGCTACAAATAAAGACACAAACAACGAAAATTATTTAGCAAACTTGATATGTGCAGCTTCAATCAGGAACTCAACATAATCCAACAACAGATAAAGAATGACAATCAACTATACAAAGTTGTCTGTATAACCAATCTTCAGATGACGGACATTTAATGATAATTTATAACTAGTAAAGTCAAGAACAATACGGATTAATGTTTCACCAATTTACAATGAATCATCATTATCTAATTCATCCATTTGAATAACTAAAGGGGGCAGCCTAGTGAAATTCAACAACAGAAAGATTCATGTTTCACCAGCACTGCAATGAAGCATCGTCACATGATTCTCCTGTTCAAATCACTAAAGGATGCAGCCTATTACTGCGCATTAGACTCCTACAGTGCAAAGTCTGGAAAAAATGGAAATATATGTTAGCCTTAACCTGGGTTTGGAAATGGACTGATTCCACAACATGAACACATAACATCCAGGGTCCCAATGGAGCAACCCAAATGTTGCACCAGGGCTAACCAGTTCAAAACACTAAATAACTTTTTTTTTTTTCACAGGTAGGGTGAAAGAAGAAACAAAAAATTCAACATTTACATGAAAATTAATATGGTTAGGCACCTAATAAATGACCACTTGACTTGAGTGATCAAATGTCCTAAAAATCCTTCTACCTCACATACACTGCAATAGCTAGCACCGAGCAGCACACGATGGTAAAATGCATTCGACCAAATAAGAGAAGACAATGAAGGCCAATGCAAATAAATCCAGTACAAAGTCAGTGTTGTAATGATTTTCATACATTGGATTGATTTAAAAGCCAAATAGCCAAAGCATAATATGACAAAGAATTTTCCTATAAGCAATCTAAGCTCCGAATCAAATTTTAATTGCAATATATATATATATATATATATATATACACTACAGAGGAAAAGTATAAGTTTCATATTGATTTTTTCCCCCAAATCTTGAGTTTATTTGGGATCAACGTTAAACATCTAAATTTAAATTTCTAGAGAAAAATTTGTCATTCCATCAGACCTGGGTTATGTAGTGGATGATTCCAACTAAGTCATTTAAACTAAGAGCAAAAGCTATAAAAATTAATAATAACCCACCTCCCCTTCAAGGTTGGAGAGCCTTTCGACAAGGGCCTCGTGGTCCCTCTTTTCCAAGGCCGCTTCGTCCAACAATCCAGCTTCCTTGAACCGCCTCCAGTCTTCCATGTCCTCCTGTTCCACCCCAACATCCAGTGGGCCCTTGCCGCTAAGCGAAGCAACAGGAGGCGGTGGCAGTTTCCTAGGATCATGGACAAAAGCAACGGCTTTGCCCTTATCGCCAATGCGGCCACTGCTAGTGTTCGAAAGCCCCACAGCTTGCAGCTTAGTTGGCGGAGTTAGAGTTAGTCCGGGCCACGCCTTCCTTTGCGGTGTCATCATATCACCAAGAACCAGAAAAAGAAGCCAAAGAAGAACGAAAAGAGTAAACTTTGCAGGAAACCCTAGAGACCTCCAATCGCAAAGTTTTGCAAAATCAAGGGGCAGTGAAAATGCAATCCTTTTTTAATTATAATTAAAAAAAAAAAAACACAAAAGGCAGAGGAGTGTTATAAGCGTGGGGCAGCAAATTGACCCTGATATGCTTTGCTTCCCACCCCTTTGTGGGTTTTTCCTTTTTATTTTTTATTTTTTTTACCACGGGTAGGCTTTTTCTTTAATCGTCGGCTTGCGCTGTCGTATACATATATATATATATATATAAAATAAGTTAGTACCACCGTCCACAACTTAATTAATAAAATAACTTAAAATTATATTTTTATAAATTAATAATTAATGCAAATATAATTTTTTATAAATTAATTATTTTTATAAATATAAAAATATAATTTTTATATTATTTTGTTCCTTTAAATTAATTATTAATGCAAATAGCATTGAACGGGGGTTAAAAATAAAAATGGATGTTACTATTACTGTAAAATAAGGATGATCATTTATTATCGCAAACTGTCAAACAAACAAACGAAACGAAGAAAAAAATTAAAATAAAAATAAAATAAAAGAAAGGGGTCGCCCATTCCGCAATCTAAAAGGCAAAACCTAAAGAAACCCTGATCCCTCTCTCTCTCTCTGAAGGAAGAGAAGATATCGGGCAATGGCGACCGAGAGTTCAGGTTCGAAGTCGGCTTCAACGGCTGATTCCTACATAGGGAGCTTAATAAGCCTGACTTCCAAGAGTGAGATCAGATACGAGGGCGTTCTTTACAACATCAACCCTGACGAGTCCAGTATTGGATTGAGAAACGGTACTCCCTCTTCTTCTTCTTCTTCTAACCTTCACTTTCTCTATTATTTATCATTTTATGCTGCTTATAAAATATTATTCACTCTAAAAGAGAACAATTTTGCGAGGACTGTTTCTTGGCCAACTTCTCAGATGGGATGAGATTTGTTTCTTTTACTTTTTGCTGTTAAATTCAACTCAATTGTTAATTGGGCATCTACTCGTTCTTAGCAAATTCAACTATTTATTGATCTAATTTGTTTAATTTCTCGAAATTTGCTGCTACTAGTTTTCTCTTTTATGCAATTCTCTGGGGTATTACTTTGTTTGTACGTGCTTATTCTTTTATCTTTGTATGGGCAGTACGATCCTTTGGAACTGAAGGAAGGAAAAAAGATGGTCCACAAGTACCCCCAAGTGACAAAGTTTACGAATACATATTGTTCCGTGGAAGTGACATTAAGGTATTAATTTCTATGCTTACCTGCTTTCACAAATTTCATTTGCCCCAAACTTTATCTCCTTATTGTTGAGATTTGTTACTGGGTTTCTTCACTTGCACGGTAATCAAGTTCATCACAATGTATGTATTTACTGTAACTAATGAAATTTCTCTTTGCTGGTTTTGCAGGATTTACAGGTTAAATCTTCACCACCTGCACAGCCTACCCCACCCATAAACAATGATCCTGCAATTATCCAGGTTAAGAATAAAAAATAAAATATTAATTTAAAGCTTGACACATCAAATGCTGAAGTTTTTTTTTTTTTTTTATCCTTGCAGTCTCACTTTCCAGGCCCAGTTTCCACCACTACAACCATGTCATCGACTGCTACTGGACCTTTGACTGATATTACTTCACACACTGCGCAAATGGGACTAGCGGGGTCAAATTTTCAAGCGGCACTACCTTTATATCAACCTGCAGGAAACATAGGGTCATGGGGGGTAGCACCTCCACCTCCAACTGCTAGTATGCCAATGTATTGGCAAGGCTACTATGGCCCCCCAAATGGTCTTCCACATTTGCACCAGCAATCTTTGCTTCAACCATCACCAGGACTGTCAATGCCTCCTTCCATGCAGCGACCAATGCAATATCCTAATTTTAATGCTTCTTTGCCTGCTGGTCCTGCTAACTTACATAGTTCAAGCTTGCCTGAAATTCCTCCTTCTTTACTTCCTGCCAGTACAGTTTCCCTTGTTTTAACCTCTACTTCTTTATCATCCTCTACTTTGACATCAGCTCTGCCTCCTGCACCTTCTGCTACACTAGCGTCAGAAACCTTGCCTGGTTCATTGTCTAATAAAGCCCCAAATCCTGCACTTCCTCCAGCTACTCTTGGTGCTAGCTTGCCAGCACTTTCGCCTTTGATAACTTCTGGTCCAGAATTAAATTCAGTCATTCCACCACTTGCCAACAAGCAAAATGAAATTCCTACTTTGCCATATCAAAGTTCTTCTCAGGCTGCATCCTCTGTTATTGGGGTTTCAAATTCTATTCGCATGGAAAAACCTACACCATCACTGGTAACCCCTGGTCAGCTCTTACAGTCTGGAACTACTGTTGTTCCTTCACCTCAGCCTGCAGCAACTGCCGATAAAGATGTGGAAGTGGTTCAAGTGTCCTCATCATTATCACCTGAACCATCACCGCCTGTTGTCTCAGAAGCTCAGCGTCCAATATTGCCATTACCCGTTACTTCACATGTTGCCCAAAAGGTACTTGGAAGTTTCCATTTGAAACAAAGCTTGATATTAAGTAGGCATTGAACGTTGGGATACATTAGTTAATGTTATGTAACAAATTCTCATCTTTTACAAATTAGCACCTTTGCTTGGAGCAGCTTTTTCTTTTACCTTGTAACTTGGGTGATGTGAGGGTCATGGACTCCTAATGCCTAAAGTGCATGGCATGCCATTGGGCTTTGACAACACTGGGTGCAAAGGATGTCTAATCAATTTCCTGGACATTAATATTCTGCCTTTGGGCTTTGACAACAGTGGTTGCAGTGAAGTGATAATAATAGTACAGATGTTAGCATTCAGCAATATTTTCCCTTTTTTATCATAATTAAAAAATTTGAGGCTACTTGTCTAGAACGCTGCACATATCGTATAGTGGTCGTTGTGACTTTTGTTTCACAGGGTTTGGGCTTTTAATTGAAATTTCAAATTTTTTTTTTTTTTGGTTGCCATGTATTATTGGTGCTGGTTTTCAATAGTTTTCTATTCATTTGGTTGTTGACCATGGGCTGCTTGAGAAGGTATTAATGTGATTATGAATTTTAGCATGGGGAAATTAGAGTTATTATTGAGAGCTAAAACCAAATAGGGATTCTTACAATGCGTGATTATCTGGCCAATTTGAAGGGTTACCTGGTGGTTTTCACTTGGTGAAAATATGTGCTGCCTTTCGTAAGGATTTTTTTTTTCTTTTTTGACCCTGACTAGTTGGTTGGTACGTACATATTGGTCATTTTTAATGCATAAGGGCAATTATTATGCAGGTTTTCTTCTCTCCTTTTTTCTTTTCCCAAGTAGTGCCAGCCCCCAAAAAGAACACAACTACATATCGAAATGAAGAATATCATAGTGTCAAAGTTGTTTTGTTGGTCTATATAATAATTGATAAAAACCTTTCATGAGTATTAAGTTTATTTATGAGTTCATTTATGATAATTTGCTTAACTGAATGCTGTAAGTAGCCTGACAAGTACTTTCTATTTTTTTCCCCTAGCCAAATGGAGCTACCTTCCAACCTCGCCGTGGTTATGGAGGATATGAAAGAGGAAGAGGAAGGGGAACTGGGGTAAACTTCATTACATTTGTATTCTAAAATTTAATTTTCACAAATTTGAAAAGATGCAGCAAGCTGAATATTGTTGTTGTCTTGTTGAAGTTTTATGCTTAAAGATTGAATCATTTCATTTGAGTAGGTAATTTATTGAAAAGAGTAGTTGGGTTAGTTTGTAGATGTCTTGGACATGAATTATTGGCATATTGAGTTTCTTAAAGAAAATTGTGAATGCATTCGGTTGGTGGTTATAGTTATTCATCAAGACTTTGACTTTATATTATGGAAAACTTTTTTGGGTAGAGTTCACGTCCAGTGACAAAATTTACCGAGGACTTTGATTTCATAGCAATGAATGAGAAATTCAAGAAAGATGAAGTATGGGGTCATCTTGGTAACAGCAGGAAATCTCATCCTAAGGATAGAGAAGGGGATGCCAGTGATGACGATGGTTCTCAAGATGAAGATGATGCTGAAATATCTAAGATTCAAGTCAAGGTTATATTGCTACCCTGTATTTAACCCTTGTACTAATTTGATTACGGTTGAAGGCTCTCTACTCACTTTATGAGTTTGCTGTTGTTTTACAGCCTGTTTACAATAAGGATGACTTTTTTGACACTCTTTCCTGCAATGCACTTGATAATGACTCACAAAACGGAAGGACAAGATTCTCTGAGCAAATGAAATTAGACACAGAGGTGATGATGCTTTTCTTGTTTTTCTTCCTGTTAGCTCTTTGAAATGTCAAATATGTGGACCTTTTTCGATGTTGTGGTTTTGGTGGTGCAGACTTTTGGTGAATTTTCTAGACATCGAGGTGGTCGAGGTGGACGTGGACCTAGACGTGGTGGTCGCTTTCGTGGTGGCTATTATGGAAGAAGGTATGGATATGCCGGGAGGGGTCGCGGGTGAGCCATGTCTATGTATGCTTCATAGTGGTGCTTGATGTTTCGAAATCTTTGGCAGGCCATGTCAAGTTGTTCTCTTTTGTTTGAAATGTTACAAAGTAAAACCCATCCCGTCCGGCAAACACCAGACTGATCTAGGTTTATGCTTAGAATTTCTTCTCTTTCTTATTTCTCCATAAATAAAAGTAGGCAATATTTTTACTTTGTCCTAATTTGTTTCTCGTTGTCCATGGTTTTTTTTTTTTTTTTTCTTTTTATCTTTTAATGGATCTAATCTAATTAAGATGCATTCAGTTTCTATTAAGATGCAGTTGTTTTGCCACTCAACATAATAACTTTTACATGGTGATTGATTTGTTACATGCATTTTTGGGGAATTGTATATGAAAATGTTAGAAGGAAACTGGACTTATTCGCCATGGGTTGGATGGGTCATTGGATCTGAATGCCCGTCATCATCATGCAGGCACTTTAACTATACAGCCCAAAATGCATCTCCACTAAAACAAACATATATGTGCACTGCAGCTACATGCAGGAGTTAGGCGTGATCTATTCGAGTAATCACATGGTTGTGAAGTGTTGATTGTGAAGTTGAATATGAATCGTAGTTAAAAGTCGTAAAAGAGTTATATCTTTCTGTACAAGAGTAGTGAAATCATCATAGAACTCCCTCTTTTTCTATTCCAATTTATGGATTAAATGTCATGGTTTTTGAACATTCCATACATGAAGATAACAAGTAGCAATAGAAGCTATTAATTTAGCTCTATATTTTATTTATGCTATAATGAAAATGTTCACAAGAGTTGGTTTTATCGTTTCTTTTACTTTAAAGAACACAGTCCATGGGACAGTGATTTCTTATTTAGAATACTATTTGATCGACCTGAAGGCAAACCTTTTAAGTTAAAGGAGTCGTATAAGATGTCTTTGGATGGATAGGGTTGAAACAAACGAAGGGCGCTCCTCTACTTGCAAGTGGCAACGAGGACTCTTCTGGGGGGCTTAGAAGGCCTCCGTCCGTGGAGCAAAGCCACGTTGTCAAAGAAGAGAACATCACCCTTCTCCCACTTGAATTGAATGCTTTCTTCCTCAATGATCTCTCCACATCTATTTACTACTTTTTCTGGTATCTCTGTTCCATCTGCCATCATGGCTGAGCTATGCTCTTTTCCATGCATACCGACTACAGTGTTAAACCACATTCTCCTCCCGTTTCTTCCATCAAACACCCTTGTTAGAGGTCGAGGTCCCAATATAGTCTTCACCCCACCGTTCGGTAGCCACTCCATGTCCATTCCCAGTGCTTTGGCTCTGTAACAATTTTAGGTGTCTCAGAAAGGTCATGTGTGCGTCTATGTGTATGTATGTGTGTGCTTTAGTTTTAATAAATAGTTAATATAACTTATAAATGTTCAAAACCTTCTTTCGGCCTCTGCACGGTCCAATGTTCCAAAAGCATCTTCCCAGCCTCTACCCCTCATTGATGATGTATCATTCTTGCTGAGGGCTGTGAATGTGTATTTCAACCCTTTGGCATCGATTTCCTCCACAGCTTCCGGGAACTCCTCTAGCATCCGCTCTGTTACTCGAAAGCTAGGAACAAAGGGTGTTTCTCCACCTTCCGGTGGTGGCACCTCGCAGAATAGTAGTAATGTCTTTGGATGTTCCTTTATCTGGCAAACGATGACGTAAAATCTAGTTAAATACCAATTTCATAGCTGACTGGTGAGAAGTGACTGTGTCAAAATATGCCAGTTTAAGTTATGTGTAAAATTAGGGGAGAAGATATTATCTTATAAGTTTCAACTTCATTGATTGCATCGTCAAGCTGTCAGCTATAGACAAAGATCAGCTTATAAAAGACTGAAGTAGGAGGTTTATATTTGAAAAGAAGCAATAGTAAGGAACTTGATGGAGTTGGGTTTTTTGTTACCAGAAATTATAGTGACTATAGACATACCAGAACCATTTCATGGTGGTAATATATAAACTCAGAGAGAGGGCCTTCATTAGCTGTCCAGACACGTTTATACACATGCGTCCGAGGTGCTGGTCCAACATAACGAATATCTTCCCAACCAAAGGCTTCAACAATGTCATTGAAGTCTTGTGGATTCTTGACATCGAAACCTCGGAGGAGGACAGCACTGTTTTTGATGATCAATTGCTCAAACCAATCCCTGTTTGTCTTTAAAGCCAACAAAAGTGACTCCATATCAGCCTTGTCAGCCTCGGGGGGTTGCAGAACCAATGGCATGGTTTCACCATCCACCAGCTTTTGGCCTTGGCATTTCCCTACCTCGAAGTCCTTGCAAGAATATTCCATATCTTTCTTAGCTGCTTGCTGCTTACTACTTAATTAATTTCTATGTTGTTGTTCTGACGCAGAATGTTCAGTGAAATGGGGAGGGGAGATTTAAATAGTAGTGATAGGATTGGGTAATCATCGCCAATGGCATTTACGAGGCAAGGTGTACGGAATGAGATAAATCATAAGGGGGCGGCTTTTAGATTATTCTTGTGTATGTCGTCTTGTCGTGTTGTGGGAAGCTCAAATGTATATTTTTATTCCATCCGGTTAATATATATACAAGGTAAGATGGACGACAACAAGAGAGAGTAATATGCAAATAATGAAAGATTTACGTTTATTTTTCTTTCAATTAATTATTAATAGATTGTGATGGTAGATTCTTTGGAGTTCGGTGAATGAATTATGTTCTCGACGTCTCCCAAGTTGGGTCGGGAAACAAGAAAATGCCATTAAATGTTGTCCAAGTTTTGTGTTCTGCCAGCAAAGTTTCAGTAGTTAAACCTTGTTCTAGCAATCAACAACGTTTGGCCATTTCATAGCGTGAAGGAAAGTTCAAGGGACATCTTAGTTTATAGCATAAAATTTAAGTTAAATTTTCACCTCATGCATATATTATTATCCTTTTTCATGGTCCAAATCACTTCAACAAAAAAAGAGGCGCCAAATATTAAAAGGTTAAAGCCAGCTTGGAAACTGCTGGCCAATTGCCGTATCTCGCAACATGAATCACAAAAAACGAAAGTTATTAGCAACGAGTTGGCATAATTAATTATACTATATATATATATATATATTTATATATTCTTGACGTTTCCACGTTTGGGTGTCATTAAGGGTGCTCCACTTGTAAATCCCAGTTAGATAAAAACAAAATAGAATATACAAATGCAGAATATGACTGAATCAAGGTTGCCGTCCCCGCCCCCTCCCACCCCCCCCAAAAAATCACGTTAATGCAGGTTCAACAAAATGCTGACTCTGGCCAGTTCTATGAATTATGATCCAACTGCCATTGTTCTGGGTTCAGAGTGTGCAGGTCTTAATCCTTTTTTAAAAAAGAAAAGGCAAATATCGGTCGATCACCATGAATCATGTTCTTGTTATGAAGGATTGAGTGCTTGAATTCACGTACAAGCTAATTGGATGCGTGTTTAGATGGCAGATTGGGGGTTTGAAGGAGCACGAAAAGGGAAGAGTTGAATTTGCCGCTCGGCTTACTTCAATTAGTTTATACTTTTGAAATAGAATTAAATAGATTTAAGATTTAATACTTAGTAT
>JBBYHK010000006.1:12149924-12182148 GCA_038382065.1 Adansonia grandidieri | reverse complement strand
ATATATATATATATTCCTTCAAACTTTTATTCTAATTATCAAGAAATTCTTTGAAATAATCCATATATATTATATATAAATTCATTGTTGCTACATTTAAAGTCTGTACATGTGACTTGATAAAATTATATATGAACGCCTAACACATAATTAATCTTAAATGAAAGTCATATATTCATCAAAATTTCAACTCCAATATGTATTATTGGATCTTAACACACACATACATATATATATATATATATTAATTCGGTATATAGTTCTCTCTAAATATAGAAGGCATTCTCTGGCATATTGCCAATAGATTAGTTTGGAGTTATTTTCATCATAAATTTTTAACTTGGTCATGCCTTCAACAACTTTATAAGGAAAAAAAAGTTTGTCTAACTCGAATAATAAGAAACTAAGAAAAAAAAAAAAGGAAAGAAAAATCAACTTGATTAACTAGGATAGAGAACGGAAATGAAATCCTCACCAATTGGACCATTTTCTATAAATCAAGTGGAGTGACCCAGAGGTCATAGTCATAAAAAGGACTAGTAATGATAGAAATAGCACATGCATACCAAAATTAAATGAGTGCCCGTCACTAAAATCCTGATTACTTATTATCCATTGATTTCCACACCAAAAGCTTTGCTACCAAAATGGATTAATTTAGTTCTAGACTAGACTAGATGTATGTATTCTAATTTTGGTGCAACCAAAATGGGGGAGTAAGTGAGTGCAACCACAACCGTTAACTATTTTTCTCAATTTACCACGTGGCACCAACCTATCACGTGAAGTAAGGATAAAAAAAACACTTGCAAGAGCTTGATTCTTCAACGAAAAGCAATTAATCCTTTTACACTAACCAAACCTCATTCCTAATAAATGAAGTATATTAAATTCTTTTACTTTCTTGGCAAAAAAATATGATTATCAATTATAGTGCGTGTTAGCTTGATATTGTTTGTGCCGTGCCGTCACAACTACCCATGTTTCTTTCAAAAGGCCAAAATGGAAAAGACAGGAAGGAGCAAGTATATATAATCATTGTTGATAATCATGAAAATATTCTCTAAAACCCTAAAAATTATTTTATACAATATCATGTTTTGTCTTAGAATTATGTAATATTATTGTCCTTTACTATACATTTACAAGCTCAATTTCACAACATTTATATACTAATCAATATGATCTAAAATCGATTAAGGTTTTTAAAGCCTAAAGGATGATCAAAGGAAATCAGAAGAGACAAACTCACCATCATAAATATATATATATATACACACACACTACAGCTAGCTGTTGATTATTATTAATTATCAATCTGTATTTCTTCTCTCTCTCTCTCTCTCTCTCTTTTGGTTTTTCTTTCATTCACCTGAGAAATAATAATATCATTAATGATGCAACGGGTTCGGACCGGAGGGTACAAGGCGCTTTTCCACACCGTAACGCGGATCAATCTCGGCAGCAGTTCGCTTGGATTGTTTTGTCATCCCTGGAGGATGATTAGCCTGCTGTTGTTGATGATGCTTTTGAAATGGAGTGAAGTCAAATTTGCTAGCAACAACTTTTCTACTGATCAAAGAGTTACAAGAAAGCGAGGAAAAGGGTATGGAGTGGGGTTGTTTGCCACTGATATTGAACTTAAAATTGTGGAATTCATGAAGCAATAACAAGAGAAAGGAAAGCCAAAGGATGGTGAAAACCAAGTGGGAAAGTTTCCAGGTCATGGAGAATGAGGTAGCAGTAGGGTTAGAAGGGGAAGCATGGAGCAGAAAAGAGAGGAGAACCAAAAGAAAGAGATCTTAGTTGGTAAAAATTGAAAGATTTGGGAAGTTTGACAGGTTATATGTAATGGACGAAATGTAGGAAATGTGAGTGTGGAACATTTGGTCTTTCATTTGAGACTTGGGGCTGAGGGGACCTTTTTAATGCTAGCTATAGCTACTTTATTGAACAAGAAAGAGTCACAGAGAAGGGAGAGCGGCAAAGCCTTTGGCAATGAAAGTTGCTTAGAAATTAATCAAAGAAAAAAAGGGGGTCATAATTATTATTACTTATAAAAAGATTGTCAAACATTGAATAATATGGAGTTTGATAATGATTATTATCAGTAATGTTTTGAGGCAAATATAGGAATAATGAGTGAATGAACGAATAAAAATGGAATATATTCTTATTATTAATTCCCCCTTTTTTACTATCTAGGAAAAACTATAGAATTGATGATGCATTGCATTTTCATGATGGGTACAAGACAACGTACAAAGGAAGATCCCATCCCATCCCATCCCATGCTTGGCTTTGAGTGAATTGCGACTAATTAATGAAAAGGGTGGGGAATGTGCGATCCACTTTATCTATGGACAAAGCAGTATAATGTATGAACAGTTTCAGCAACATATTTTTCCTCGTCATATAATAATTCTTGTTAAATCATGTTTTTTGTCCTTTTTCCTCGTTGAATAACATCAATTTAATTGATGAATTTATTAAAATAAATAAATAAATTCGTAATATCAAGTAATATATTTTAGTACTAATGTCTTATTTTTTATATTTAAAAAAAAAAATACATACATTATAGAAGAATGGAGGTTCAAATTTTAGCCCAAAATCAACAATTTGGGCCCCAGCGTATAGGGGCTATAACAGCCTAAAATGGACACAACATATTAGGACACCTATTCTCTGTTGTCGGTGACAAGCCCAGGCTACCGCCTGCGCTGTTGCTGTTTATAAAAATCGACTTAAATAAACAAAACCAAACAAAATATCAATAAAACTTACGTAATATAGCAGAGCGAAGTCATAATTTCCGGTATCCAAATCAGAAGAACGACAAGAACCAGAACGAGAAGAAACTATGGTGAGCAAATTATTACCCCTCTACCTTTCGATTAGATTAAATCAAAAAAATTTCTGCTTTTCTTTCCCCCGACAATTAGGGTTTCCTGTTACTGTATGGTTCCTTGTAGATCTTACGATCCCTAAATAGTGATGGTGGTTTAGTTATATCATTATCGTTTAATTTATATTTAATTTGCTTAATTATTCTTGATTTCTTTCATTTCCCCTCCCAATTTTCGATTTTATATTGCGGAATTTTGATGCAGTTATTTTGATTTCGCGACTTTAATTTGCCTTTAGCTTCATATGGCTGAATAGGTTTTATGCAATTACTTAAAAATATATATATATATATATATATATCTTTTCGAGCAACATTTCACGGGAAATATATTTTAGGCTGATTGCTAATATAAGTTGCAGAATTAACAAGTTATTTTGTGGGGGCTTTGGATTAATGCTTTTAATTTTTCTGATGTTCAATTTTTTTCTAAAGCTTTTTTTTTTTTAAAAAAAATTCCATCCATAAGTAATTAAAAAGGGCTTAATCTACTTTGTTTGTGCTTCTGCAGTCTTCACTTGCAGCTGCTAGAGCAGATAACTTTTACTACCCTCCAGAATGGGACCCAAGTCAGGTATGTAGGGTTTGGAATTATTTGCCCTCTTCATATTTTTTTGGTTGTGAGGAAATCTTTTGCTTAACTTGAAATTAGTTATGATTTATGGCACTTTAATCTTTTCAGGGCTCTTTGAACAAGTTTCATGGTCAGCATGCTTTGAGAGAGAGGGCAAGGAAAATAGATCAAGGCATTTTGATTATAAGGTAATGAATCACATTCCTTTTGGAATTTTGATGCTATTTCTTTTCTCTAAAATATGTTGTTTCGGTATCTTCAAAATGTTTATATTAACGGGCTTCAATATGGCTAATGGGAAATAATAGGCTGAAAGATCATGACTGAGCTTTTTCGGGTTTAGTTTGCTAAGAATCTCTTCACTGTATTGGGATAAGAGTGGTTGGCAACTAGGCTCTGGTTGCCATTTTTCTTAACCCAAAGATTTTGTTAATTATTTGGTTTACTTAATAACCCGTTATCTCTCTATCCTTTTTGTTTTGTTTTTCTGCAAAGAGAAACAAAAATCTCCGTGCTCCTCTTTGATGTATAGCTATGATGATCTAGCCTAAGGTGTGTCTATATAGAGGTATCTAAATGTTTAATGGTTTCTAGCATGGAATTCATATACGGGATAGTGTACGAGCTTTATAACTTTATAAGTGACAGCTGAATTGTTAGAGCAAGTGTTGAACCATAAATGAGTTAATTTCTTAATCAGTTTTGGTTTAAATTTAACTTTTGGTTTGGTAAGTTCCTTTTGAAAGGTTATTGTAGATCTGCTTTTCATTCTTGTTTTGCTTTCAGGTTCGAAATGCCTTTCAATGTATGGTGTGGTGGTTGCAATTCAATGATTGCAAAAGGTGTACGGTTCAATGCTGAGAAAAAGCAAGTGGGAAATTATTATTCTACAAAGGTATCTTTTTTTTTTTTTTTTAGCTAATTGCATAAGCTACTTTGTGCAGCATAATCTGAACTTGTCTAAAGGTTTTTCTGTGATTTGGTTGTGGTTAATGGAGAACTAAACATTAGGTCATTGCTGATCTGGTATTCATAACAACTACTTGTTTCTTTTAGATATGGAGCTTTACCATGAAGTCTGCATGCTGCAAACATGAGATAATCATTCAAACGGACCCAAAAAATTGTGAGTATGTAATCATTAGTGGGGCTCAGCGGAAAACTGAAGTTTTTGATGTTGAGGATGCAGAGACATTAGAGCTCCCTGCTGATGAAGGTACGTAGTAAGTTACATGAATTTATTGATTCTTATATGATAACTACTTTCAGCTACAGAACTGCTTTACTTTGCTTGAAAACATGGTATTCTGGAATAATTTGAAGCAATGGCAAGGAACTTGCTGGTTGACAAAATGTGAATCTCTCTTATAGTTTCCAATCAAAAGCATGGTCAAGCCCATGCATCATGCGTAATGAGCATCAACTTTTTGCAAATATCTCTTATCCTTTTTTTTTTCCTCTCTCCGGTGGGTTTTGACAGTTAAATTTTTTGTTCTTCAGAAAGAGCCAAGCTTGCAGATCCATTTTATCGTCTTGAACATCAGGAAGAGGATTTGCAGAAGAAGAAAGAAGCTGAGCCAGTACTAGTTCGCCTTCAGCGTGTATCTGATGCCAGGCATTCAGATGACTATGCCCTCAACAAAGCTCTACGTGCCAAACTTAGAGTATCTTACTAAGCTCTGATTAGTTTGTTAGTTACATATTTTTATGGGCTTGCTTCCTAGTTTTACTTCTTTTCTGTTCCAGAGTCAAAAGAAGAGGGTTTTTATAGAAGAATCTGCTTCAAGGAAAATGGGCCTAAGCATTCGACTCCTTCCGGCAAGTGAAGAAGATGCTGCTACCGCTGCAGGAGTTAAATTTTCTTCCAAGTTTGAGAGAAATCGGAAAGATAAGAGAGCATTGATTAAATCTGCTTCAATCCTCCCTGGATCATCAGGGTCGTCCACGTCCAATAAGAAAAGATTGGAGCTAGAGTCCAAGAGAAGAAAAATCTGTGCAGCTGCAGCTTCTAACTTGCTGACAGGTGGTTTCAAGCCATCATCATGGTCACAGGACGCTGTGAAGAAGAGTGCTTCAATGAATGCACGAAAATTTTAGCATGGAACTTTCAGACTGCTGTTTCCATTCGTAAAAGTTTATAAGGCAGCTGGGATGGATGAATTCGGTTCCCTGATTTTTCTTGTGCAAGATTGTGCTGGATCGTTTATGTAAATATACATCTACTGCTAGTTAACTATGTTCCGGCGTCTGGCTTGAAGTGGTCCATCTCTGGTCATAACAAATCAGTTAGATGCCTAGTAGTTGTTGTCTGTGACGTGATTATGTTTAGAAAACGGAATGAATAGATATCATTGCTTCCCACTTCAACATGTATTGTTCGAGTGTTTTTCACGCCACTTAATTCTCTGGGCAACACTAGTAGATCCTGTTGTTTCTTTTTATATTTGTCCAGCTTCTGCGTTGGCAATGGGCCAAACTTTGCATCACATCTTTCAGTATTGCTATGGAATTTCTCTTCGTTTTATGCGGAAAGGTAAATGGAGGAACTTCATATATCTCATTGTATAAGACCAGCATTCCAGTGTAAAGAAATTAGTGTGCAACATTTGTGAATGATGGTTTTTCTCTTTTGCATTCCCAGCAAGAATTAACTTCCCATTTCCCTTGTCTTGTTGAAGTGGGATGTTGGGCCTGATATGTTGATGATTAGGCCTAATCCCCGTCCAGCCTGGTACGTTGATTATTTCAGATCAGTAAACGATTGATAGAGACGGGTCTTGAGCGTTGTCATATGTCTTGGCAGAATGGTTTTCGTCCAGGTTAGATTGTTGTAATGCAGTACATAAACCAATCAAGGTCGGCTTATCACGCAAAGCTTGATGAATTTTTCCATTTCTTAATAAACTAATCATATGTAGGTTTTGAAAACAAAATTTATCAAAAAGACAGCAGAAATATATGTAACAATGCGACAACCACACGCTGCAGGGGAATCATCGGATTCTCATCAGTGATCAGCACTCTCTGCAAAAAAAAAAAAAAAAAAACAATAATTAGGGTTGCTATAATAAATCTTCCTGAGAGCGCTGCCTCTGTAAATATATGTGCCCACTTCCTTTCCGTATATATAATGGGGATGGGGTGGTGGAAGTGAATGGATTGTATGGAAATCCCAAAGAGGAAAAGATGATGGATATTGCATTGCAGTCGCAATAGTTGTGCTGCTGATGATCCAGTAGTACTGCTGCTGCAACAGGGACTGATCCTCAAGAGGCTTAAATTTCGGCTCAGACACATCTTAATTATTATTATTATAATATATTATATATGCCACTTTAACTGTACTTAAAAAGCATGCATAACACTAAGTTGTAAGATTTTCATGTCTCCGTTCTGTTCTGTTTGTTTGTTTTTATAGCCATCCACTTTCCAAATTCACTTTTTCAAGGTGATTTCATGATTAGCATTGAGCTTTGGAGAAACTAGTATAGTATTCCCTATTTTGAGCATCAAAGGAGGGAGGGGAACAGTTCCGTACTGCCAATTAATTTATAGGCCATGTTCATCTTCATCTTTCTTGCAGTCTATAACCACCTAACACTGCCATAAGATCACGCAACTGGCTCAAACACAACCAAATCCAAGGTAACTAACAACCCCTTATAAAAATAATGCTACTAATACATTATACTAAAAAAAAAAGCTCTGCCTCTTTTTTCGGTCTTTCATCAGTTTTCTTTAAATAGAAATAAATTAAAAAAAATTCACTGTCAGTACAAAAGCCATCGCCCGTTTCCATAAATCTTATATAACAGTATCTGCCCCTGGGGTTTCTTAATTTCTTTTGCTTTCTTTCATCCCTCTTATCTCCATCCATCACTCTCTATATTGTGCATAGTTTACTCTTTCTTTCTCAGGAAAGGGAAAAAAAATGAAAATAACTTGTGTTTCTCGTCGCAGGACTTACTTGTCCGGATTTGTTGCTAAAATAGTTGAGCCCTCTTCATTATTGGTATTTGTTTCCTCTGAAGAGTCTCTTTCTTTGGCCTTTCTTTTGTTTGCTTTGCTCTTTTCTTTTTTTGGCGTTTTAGTGTAGTTTTCTTTGGCTGCTTTAGGGTGTCTGCTAGTAAGCCTAGTCTTAAAACTCAAATGATTGTTTTGGCAATATGCTATAATTATATTATCATTAATCTTTATTTCTTGGATGCTGTTGTTGGTATTCTAGGGCTGCGGCTGGCCGTTGCCATAATTTGCACTTGCTTGATGTTTCGTGTACTTTGATATCATTCTCGTTGAAGCAATCAAGAAACCAGGGAGTCTGGAAATATATCATTGTAACCAAGCTTTTCAGGTCAGTTATTCTCTTTGATTGCTCTCTCTCTCTCTCTGCTACTCTTTATTTTATGAATTACTTTTTTTGAGCATGCATTTACATGTTGGAGCTGGAGATCCAATACTGAAAAATGGTGAAAGAAAGTGAGTGTTGAATCAAGTAAACATATGGCAAGCTATATGATTGCTTTTCATTCTTCGGAATCTTTGTTTCACGCACAATTGCATGAGAAAAAAAAATGTATGCTTCAGAATTAGACAGTTGTATGTTGATGGTGCATGTTAAGCATGGATAGTGAAACATCGACTGTACCCACTACCCAGTCCCACATCTCCACACCCCTTCGGGGTCCCACTGTATACATGCATGAGTTGATGGTCGCTCTCTCTCTTTTTGATCCATATGGTTGCAATCATGCAATCAAGAAATGGGTTCGATCAAGATCATTATCTCTTTTCTTCTTTCTTTGAAACACCAAAATCATCATTTATTTATTTAAGTTCTTTCTTTGGGTTGCTCTAGATAGCTACTTCATCTTGTTTAAAGAGAGAGAGAGAGAGAGAGAGAATTTCAGATCAATAAAATCTTATGAGCTGTATACAAAGGGATAACAATGATACGCTTTATAGTGTACGTGAAATATTTACAAATAGTCTGAGTCTGAATAGTCTGAGAGTGAGAGTGAGACAGAGTCCATTAAAATAACCAAAAAAAACTAAAGTTCTTGACTTTTTATACGATTCCTACTTTTAACGATCAACTGCTGAGACCCTGAGAACTACAGTAGCTTTCATTACTCCCTGTCCCTCCCGCTCGCTACCAGTATTAAAAAACTATAATAATTATATATCTTTCTTCATTTTCATTTTCTTTTTGCTTTTTCTTTCTTTTCCTTAAACCTTTGTTTTATTAAATATTTAATTAATAACATTTTCTCTCTTTCCTTCCTCTACCTAATTAAGACTAGTTCGACTGCTTTGTACCAAAAATAGAACACCAAATCTTATCTTCTATATGCAGTTTCATGGATATATTATATCCTTTTTCCTTTCAAATCTATAAAGGTAGTAGTACTGTTAACGGAGGCCTGCATTCCCTTTTTTTTTTTTCCTTATGTAGATCAAGTTCAATGAATTGCATTAACGGCCTTGGCAGAACTATCTTTGGGTAGTATGAAATATATTTTGAACATATAGAGAAATATGAGTATTTGATTTGAGATAGAAAGATAAATCGTAATCTATAAAGATAAACAATGATTAGCATTGTTTATATCCTCTTCATATGCAAATTATTGGTTGATATTTGCATTGCTGGGTGTGTGTGTGTGTGGGGAGGGGGGGGCGCCTGTGAATTCTGCACAAAGTAATCAGTAAGCTTTGACCTTTACCTATCTGTGCACACCACATCCATCCTAATATGAATGTCGACTAAACAAATTTTAACTGCATTTGAGTCATTTCTGAGTCCTACTGAGATTTTGATAATTGATCCAAAAAATAATAAAAAAAAAAGATAGTATGAAATATGTTAATGTTAAGAATGACATGCAAAGTGGAAGGAGGCAGCCCAATATAGTCCTTGAACAGGCTAAAACGTTAAGTAAAAAATGGGCCCTCGTTAGCCCATTTTCATGAGGTGTCTTGTCAATCTCATCGCAACTCTCATTCCTTTGTCTCATGGAGATTATCGGCGCTGGGTTGAAAGAGTTGCCCGACAGACAGGGAGTGGAGTATTAGAAAAAATTAATGCAAGGATTGTAAGGATTGAAACCCTGCTCTGTCATTTCTTTTAACATTTAAAAAAGACGCATCCACTGCAACTAGAAAAGATGGTATTCTAAGATCAGCCCCACCTCAAGTAGGATATAGGACGCTAAAGAACCCGAATAAGCATTGTCAATTCCAATCTTATATTAAACGTAACTGCTGGCTATTAAATTTATCAAAGCAACTTAATGCCATGAACTGTTCGCCAATATTGTTATTATTATGGAAAAAGGCAAGCAACAAATGACGAATTTGTTTAACTTTAAAGAATTGAGCAAAAGCTTGTTCTACGGATAATTCGCTTTTGTCGTCCATTAGTGGACTTGTAGCTGTTTTTTCAAAACACAAGCTACTAAGTTTCATGGAAGCCTTCTTAAGGAATGACAGATATATCAAAGATTGAATAATAGATTTTCCGGACAGTAGAATGGAAGATCAATGGATATTCATGTAGATAATACAGTAAGTAAAGAATTTTGACCTTGAACAACGTAATGTTGATCTGAGCGAAGCACTCAACACTCTTTATGTAGTGTGACATCGAACTCAACCCAAAAATTTATCAACTTTTATTATCCTAATCAAGGCACAAAGGCTGATGAAAATTTATTTTAGATATAATAAAACTATAAGAATTTACTTAAAAAATGAAATAATTTAGGAATTGTTTAGCATTTTAAGCAATTCGGAGAAGAATGCTCAAGTTTAGGGTTGTGACTTGTGATCACTATGCTTTGGCATTGAGCGTATATTTTAGTGAAAAAGTATGTTTGAACTCATACGTGTCAATCCCCAAGTAATACCTTAGAGGATGATCATCACTTAATGGTGTTTCTGGTTTATGAACGTTAATTTCCCTCTCCCTTTTTTTTTTTTCTCAGGGTTCCGGATTGCTGGTCACTTACAAAGGCAATTGGGCGAATATTAAAGTTGAGGAGATACGTAGTTTTCACTGGTTGGCAGCTAACATGACTACCCCACTCCCAGCCCTGGAGCAGCTCGCAAGTGTTCCCCTCTTCCCTCGACAGAACTGAAATCTCAAAGATAGTTTTCTTTGCCAAGGTGCGTTATTTTTAATTTCTTGACCCAACTTTTCCGCAATTCCCGTCTTTTGTATTGTATGATAATCAACTAGTGGTAACCATTAGTTTCAACTTGTTATGTCCAGCTCAATTTGTCACTCCAACCCAACTATACACATGTTTTACACCACCTCTACGCAACAATCCAAATATAAAAGATAGGTAAATACTGCCTAGGAAAGGTTTCAGTTCATTCTAACATTCTTCTTCTCATTACTCCTGCTCATCTCAAAAATTTTCCCAACCTTTATTGACTTAGGCATTGGAATCCTCCTGGAACACAAACTCCATTGCCTCACTAACTTCTTTTGTGCGATCGACACATCCTCCTTCGAACTAGTCACACAAGCTCATCAGCTCCATCACAAAAAGGATAAAAAAAAAAAATCAACATATAATATATTCTGTATAATTTTTTACTAACATGGTGAACTGGTCTGAGGTAGAACTTAGAAATGTTTGTTTTTTATTCCTGTTATCTTTAGTCTTCAACCACTATCACAAGGAGCTTGATGTGGGAGAACAGAACATAAACGTGTAGTTAGCATAATACTTGGTGAGCTGAATGCGTTATAGTTCAGCTGATAAAAGAATTGTTGCACAACTGGAAGGCAGAAATTCTATTAGAAAACTATATATCCAGATTTCAATGAAACTGAGGATTGAAAGATCAAGGTATCCTAGTCCACCTAGAGCAAGTATGGATAACATTCAAAAATAAGATGTAATAGCTTAAGATAAGATAATGAAAGCAAGCTGGAGAGCTATCTAACTTGACATATAAGGACAGAGCAGCTGAGCTCCGTGACAAAGATCAATCTCGAAAGCGAGCTATTCTTCCTTGTGGCCTGTACATATATACAGAAATGGTGCACATATATAAACTTAAGCATGGGAATTTGAACCCAACAATTAAATCTGAGAAGTTATATAGACGATATGGCATGACGAGCAAGTGTGGTCAGACATTAGTTCTGAAAAGTTACCTAGAATAAGACTGTTTGACATTGAGGATTGGTATATGGATTAATTTGCAGTAAACTCTTATAAAAAGAGTTTAGTTGTTCTTCAGAATTCTACAAAGAGATTGGTACTGCCTTCTCTAACCTATTGTTTGATTAATCTTTCAGCATGATGTGCTTTACTACTTCTTACACAATCAGGAAAAATGATCCTTGATATAATTGTTTTACATTGGCGAAGTAGCTAGGAAGTATTATGACTTAAAAAGTTCAACTTTATTCATGATTAATCTATATATATACTTTCTTAAGCATTAAGAAATAAGAAGAGAGACAGAGAGAAGATCAAGTGATAATAGACCAAGTAGCTTTAACTACTTTAGCAAAGTAGTTTATTGGTAGGAGTGAATTCTTGGGTTAGCAAAATAAATGCATACCTGCCTTGCAGTCTTCAAAGGTATTGATGCATGTTTTCCCCAACCCAACCAATTAAAGCTTCTTCGAATGACTTCGCAATGTCCTCAGTTGCCTCCTATTTATGCATGTTTTGTGTTTTATATTTTAGAAAAACACAATACGTTATGCAAGACAATTGTAAAAGATTTGCTATTTAGAGAAGTCACTTACATGTGTGTGCCTGATGATGATTTGACATTCTAGCTAGATATTATATATATATATATATATTACGCACCAGGAAAATATGATCGGCCAATGCATAGACATGTCAAAATCAATTAAAATCTTACTCTAGTTTTGCCCTATGTTCTATAGGGCTTATGTGATCTTATAGGTTATCATACAATACGTTTAGTGCTAAAGGCTACAAGCAGTTGGTCAGCGGACCAAGAAATAAAGTTGGAGCCGAAGGACCATCAAGATTGTCAGACATTAAGGTGTGGAATGAAGCTCTACTGATTAACTGTATTCATAATATCTAAAAAAAAAAAAAAAATCGGCCTGCTACAGCATGCACTAGTAAGTAGAAGGTCTACCAAAGTATAGACCAGCAATATAAGTCACCATGGGTCATCTAATTTATTAATAAGTTTTTCCTGATAATTTTTTACTAAAATTTTGAAGTTTATAACTATAAATTTACTATTAAAGGTTAAGCCTTTAATTACCTCTGTTGTATTCTACACGTAGTTTCTAGATATATTCAGATCGTTTCAGCATTAATTTGTTGCATTATACTGTTATATATTGCTATTAAGAAAGAATTATCTGGATAAAAGAAGATGATTATGAGAAATTAAAATATTTCTATCTGAGATCACTAACAAGATGGTGAAATCTACATATATATATATATAACCAAAGCCTTTGTACCTGCACTGCACTGAATCTCCAAGAACTTTTGATGATAATATTGTCTTAGCCATGGCTATAAGATGCTGTAGAATAAATTAACTCTATAGGGAAAGAAAGTGAAGAGTGGAAATTGGCTTATTTGTAGTCTCACGCCTCTAATTAAGCCTAGCTAGTTATGGAACAGATCAAGTCCTTCCAAAATATAGAAAAGACACCAAAACTTAAGCACTCCTTTTAATCAATGATTAATTATATTTCTCTTTTCTTCTTCTTTTCACCCTAATTCATATACCTATATATAACATGGACATTCGTCTTCCTCATCAGCGGAAGACAAACAGGATATTAATTTAGTTCTCTCGACTATTTCAGGAATATATAATTTGTATCTGATTTAGCTGGCAACTCTATATCATAGTAATAAGAAAGAACACACTGACCAGTAATACGAGAATGACAAACCACAAAGTCAAATTCTGATAAACTTGATAGAAGAAATACAAAAATATTAAATCCATTCCATCATTTAGCAGAGAGGATTTATCACACAGAAATCAAGTTGAAGATAGCCGTACAGTTTTTGTTTATTATAAATAGGAAACAGGAAGGGTTTATCAACGTCTTCAACAATAAGAATTGTGGAATTTGCTGGCAACAGCAGGATTTTCTTGGTAATGCGAATGCAAACTAATGTCTGAGGTGGACATGAGAATTGAAGTAGGGCTCCTTCCTCCATGGGCATATGAGGGGTTCGTCAAGTCTGAATTATGGTTCATTATTTTTGCATATGAGTTGACAATGAGACTCGTGCTAGGTTTTTCTGGTAGGGTGTTTGAGTTGGTCATAAATGTAGGACTAGACTTTTGCTCTTGCCCATTTGGGTCCGTCTTGTAAATTATACTAGGGTTTTGTTCTTGGGCATTACCTGTTGATTCATGGATGTTTGTCATTGCACAGTAACCGTATCGAATCCTTTCATTGTTCATGCCCCAATTTCCCCAAAAAACTGGACAATTTTCCTCTGAATTTTCTCCGCCTGCGTCTGCAATGTTGTTTGAGTAATTATACATAGATGATGACCTTGTAATACCCAGAAATTTCTCAATGATACTTGCAAAATCCATTTGTCGTTCTAGCGATTGTACAGTAATATGGTGTTTTTCTTCTTCCTCGGCCGCTACCTCCGGACAATAGTTTGTTTGAGTAGGGGGACCCGAATTTTCACCAATTTCAAGAGGACTCGAGGACTGCAACTGCTCCAATTCATTAGGGTTCGACTCATCTGAATACTTATTCGATTTTTCGAGCCCTCTCATCTTCATTTTCTCTCTAGTTCTCTCCCTTGCTCTTGCTCTAGCCTTGTCCCTGGATTCTCTTGCAACATGATTGAATGGAACTTTACGTGATTTTCTTTCCTTCGCCTCTCTAGCCCTAGCGGTACTTCTCATAGATTCCCCTTTTGCTATAACACCTTGCTGGTCTCCCATTTTGTCATGAAACTCTTTGGCTGCTGACACTACTTCGCTTTCAGAGGTAGATGACACGCTTTTTCCACCCCCACTGCACCTGTCCTTCACTGCGGGGAGGTTTTCAGTGAGTTCCTTGATAGCAACCTTGGATTTAGAGAAGAGCCATTCAATAGTTTTGCTTGCTTTGTCGAAGCCTAACATGTCCTGAAGATCGAAAAACTTACGGGCAATTTGAAGTGACAACCTCATGCGCCGATCTCTCGGACCACGTGCTGTATAGATCTTACTGTGCCTGTCTTTCTTTCCAGTTCTCTTTCGAGGAATCCCCTGCTTTGCACCGTTATTGGTGCTTCTTCTCTTGGTGGGAACCTTTTTGGTTTCCTTTATTGGAGAAGCTGCATTAATCTCAGAATCCGGTGGCGCCATGTTGCTACTGGAGCTCAAGATTTGTTGCTGTGATTGGGATAAAAGGTGACTCATAAGCAACCCATCATCATCATCATCAATAAAGGGTGAAGGAAAGTTAAAGAAAGGAGGGGAATGATCCTCCAGTGATGAGCCTGCAGGGTGTCCATCGCCTGAAAAAGAGCTTCCAGGCACGGCATGGGTGGTTAAGGGAAAAGGATTGTAACTGTTGCTTGAAGGAAACATGGGTGCAGACAGAAGTACTCTTGGCCTTGGGTCTGGCAGAAGCTGAAATATCACGCAAGGAGATTGTATTTATTGTAGACAAAAGTTTGTCTTCATTTTTTTTGGGGGGGGGGGGGAGAATGGGGGAAGGGAGCTTTAGGTAGGCAGCTTAAAAAAGAGAAAAAAAAAAAAAAAGAGGGAATAGGGAACTGTGGAAGTGATTGGATGCGAAACACAGGTCGTGGGAGGCAGAGAAGCTGTGAAAGTGAGGGGATATTATTGATTATTGAATACAAACTTAGGCCTCCCCAAGCTCCGGTTTGTGACATTTCACGTGGGTGTGGGTAGTTGCCTGATAGCAACCCTTCCTATTTGCTTCTTATTCTCTTTCTTTCTTTTCGGATAGAAAGATGAGAAGAGAGAAAGACCGTCCAGAAGTACCCCAGAGAAAGAGGGAGTAGACATGGCCACCACTATAAAACCTAGCTAGGGGGAAGGGAAAGAAAGAAAGAAAAAGAAAGAAACACAAGGACAATAATTAATTATAGAGCAGCTGAGCACACATCCAGAAAGAGAGAGAGAGAGAGAGAGAGGAATACAATGTAGAGAGGGTAGGGTCTGCTTTTACAGCCCATGGAAGGGCGGGCAAAAGGCTTTTGTTTGACTGGAAGACCAAATGTCGCTTTCGCGGTTGCATTTCCCACTCTGACTACTGTCTGAGCCTTCATTGTTCATTGGGATCCTTCCATTGGTTTCCTTCTCCTTGGTCTGCCTTCTAACTATTTCCAAAACAAGTTACTCCAATCTATCACCTAAATTAGTTCTGGCCTTTCCTTCCTTCTCGCCTCCTTTCTCTTGTTTTCTCGGCATTCTTGTCTACACTGTAAAATAATTAACTAACTCATGATACAATCCCAAATGTTGGACTAAATTTAGTTTAAATTTTAAAAGTTTTCATGTAAAATATTGTTATTAATGCAAGGTAGAAGCGTGAAGTAATAACATTTGTGCAAGACAACAAGTTAACCCAATGCATATGTGTATTTATATATATATATATATATTAGGGGCCTGTTTTTTATTTTTCTCTGTAATCAGCCCATAATAATGTATCACTCATGATAAATTAATGATAGTAATTTTATCAAAATGCTCATATAGGTTTAACCAATTATATATATGGCCATAGTCCCATCATATGCTATTTTGTAATTCAGTGTAATTATGCATGGAACTCATAACTTAAATTTGTTTCAGCTAATTTTGAATATAATATATATAGCAGTACTCAAAACTGTGGTCCACTTTATATATATATATATATATTATATACATATGCATGAATCTTGAATCTTGAGTATATATCAAGTCTAATTCTTTAATTTTTAAAGTCAGAGTCCTGTGCTCATTTTCTTGCTTACTACTTGCAGTTGCAGCTTTACGTATCAGTAAGAAAGGAAACACATGGTTATTCAATTTGGACCACACAAAAATTTATAGCCTATTTATGTCAGCGTGGCTCGCGAGTCGTAGTGGTGCAAACCTGTATCCGTATCCACAAAAGGGTTTGTCAAAACCCTAATGTGCCAGCTGAAAACCAGGTTTGCACTTTTTCATGTATACTACATCCTCTTAATTCATTTATTCAATTTTTACATGAAGCTGTTCACAAAAAATCAAATAGCCAGCTTCATCTCTCCCCCTAAATATTGCATCTCAGTTTAATTTCTTTCCTTTGCACCAAGGAAATGCCTTTAACTGACATGAAACATTTTCCTTTTTGAAGGTCATTTTCACTTGAGGCAGTAAGAGAAGATCACAGTAAAAATAAAATATTTTTGAGGTTTATCAGATAATGTCCAGCCAAAGTCATCTATAGTAATCATTTACGAACATATTTGCTTGCAATGCAAACTAGACGGTGAAACGTCGCCACTTGTCTGGACTGCGGAAGCTTTCAAACAATGGGACAGAGGTTGGTTACTCATAACGAGGGATAGGGCGCTAATTAAGTGTCAGAGAATAAACTACTTTGTCATCAAAACTTTAAAAAAAAAAAAAAAAAATCTACAGTCTTTTGGATTGGATACTCCTTTATTCATTTATAAACACTCAAACAATTATTTTTACTGCTTTTCCGTGTACCTGATTACTCTAGCTTCATATTATACCAGACTAGATTTGGTAAACACATGATGGGTGAATTTTTTTTTTTTAAAAAAATAATTTGTATTTTTAAAAAATATATTTTAAAATAAAAAATTTGTGATAAAAACATGATAATTTTTTTAAGAAGTGGGTTTTTTTTAAATGCGTTGTTATTAAAATAATGAAATAAATTTGTGTTTTTTAAAAAAGATAAAAAGTTAGGTGAGTAAAAGGAATTTATATTTTAGGAGGTGGGTAGTTTTATAAATGTGTATTTTAAAAAAAAAAAATGATATTGTTATTCCTAAATTTCTTTTGTTTATTACAATTTTATTTTGGGTTTGGGGGCAAAGCTAACCAAAAATTTTTGAGGGATCAAATGAATAATTATCATGAACATTGACGATGAAAATTTTTTAATTTTATAAATGAGATTAAAAATTTATTAAATATCTTATTTATTTATTATTTACTTTTAAATATATGGTAAAGGTGTATTGTAACCTTTTAAACTCACTTATGAATTTAGAAAATTTCACCATCGACGTATTTGATAATACTGCAGGTCAAATACAATGATAAAGAAAATTAAGAATATTTTAATATGCTCAGCTTAAACAATAATAAAAAAAATAAATGCAAAATATAATTATTTGATAGGCCATTGAAAGATAAATGTATAATACATTAAAAATTAAATTATTTTGGGTCAAAACTAATAATTATATTTATGTTTAACTTCTAATGCATAAAATTAAGTTACAGATAAAAATAAAAAAATAAAAATTTTATTTTGAGACTATTTTAATTATATTTAAAATATAAATACATATAAACATATATATATTAAGAAGATTCTCAAAATTTTTAAGAGGCTTCGGCTCTATTTGGGTTTATGTCAATTCTTTAACTGAGTTAATATGATTTAACTTATGATACTAAAGTCAACTAAAGGTTTTATAATATATATAGTAGAGATATATAATAAAATTAAATTATAAATTTTTTTACGGTATAGTTATTCCAAGCATTAATTCTTGAGCTCACTTTATCTATGTTTGCTTAGGAGTCATTTACTTTCTTCAATTTTAGGTTGCCTTTGATGAAAAATATATGCACGGATATGAAGATGGACATAGTAGGTAGTAGGAACTCTATGCATGAATTATCAAGCAAAAGAGCAGCTTGATACTTGATGAAGAATTTGAATCACGAACTATACAAATACAAATTAGCAATCGTTACATATAATATAACATTGGCATGTGTTGTCCCTTTCTAATCAATCTTTCTACTTTCATGTACTCATATCTGAAGCTCTAAAGTTTATATATATTTAGATCACATCAAAGGCGATTGTTACATATCCTGCCTATGTACATTAATGTACAAGGATGAAGATCCAAAAATCATTTGGATCTATCGCCTTACCTTATCATATACAACAGTAGTTGCTTTGCTTAGATTGAAGTTAAATGATTACTTATAACCTTTTGCTTTTTAAGGGGTCTTTTCGATATTGCCTTCTTTCACAAAAAATTGTTTCCCAAAAGCTAAACATAAGTGATGCCCCGTAAAATGCAAATGATGTATCTCCATGATCACAGTTAAGAAGTACTGCTACAAGCAAAAAAGAATTAAAAAAGAGAGAGAGAGAGAGAGAGAGAGAGCGAGCGACAACAACCAAGTTGATGGGTAATTAATAACTCCAATTAAGGTTTTCGACTAATTAATGTTAGTAGTAACATACATATATAGCTCTATATATGTGATCATGTCTTTTATCATGTCTTTTGTTTTAGTTTTTATTTTGCCTCTTTCTCTCTCTCTCTCTCTTTTTTTTTTAAACCCACTATGCGGGGGAAGTGGCCCTGGATTGTGGAATGCGACGGTATATTGAATAAGACTGAACAGCGGATGGATATGTCACCTGAAAAATTAATATTACTGCCCCTTTTTCGATGATTGCAATAACTCATCAGTTCGGGATGTGTTATTTCCCCATCAAAGACTGTCTAATTGCCAATTCATATAAACATTTGTTTGTAGGTTTGTACGCGCACTTCTACCAATGATAAGCGAAGCAAACCATTTTGTTTGGCTTATTGGATCGATAACCAAAAATATACACATATATATATATATGGCAGTGAGTTTTTGCTTTTTATTTGCTCAAATTTTGACAATCAAGGCAATTTACGTGGAGCTCATCTTCCAGCGCCTAGCGTGTCCCCCGCCCGAGTTTCGTTTTATTTACCACACTAGCAGCACCTGAACTAATTCATTGTATCTGAAAATAAATCAAAAAAGCCATTGGTGCATTTAAAATTATACACTCAAAGTGCCAAGTGCCCAATATTCCACTACTCTTTGTAGCCAACACAAACACAAATGCAGATTCTCTTCCAATGTTTGAAAGAGGATAGGTTTCAACTGCAGCTGATTGAGACCAATGTTTTCTCAGATTATCTACATTGAGTAAAGAAAAATTGGGCACATAATGCTATTCATGCAAACAGTCACCCCGCATTTTCTTTTTCCTTTTCTTTTTTTTTTTTTAATCCTCGCTCTTTCTTTTATTAACTTTTATGGGAATAATTCTTGTCCAATTTCCCAAGCCATAGATAGCAATATTCTAAATGGTCTGCTCAGTATGATTTTGCATATATGTGAAAGCTTTAATTGTCAGATGCCCTCAATTGGATATAATTATAAAGACAAAAGCGAAAGAAAAAAAAAAAAAGAAAAAGAAAAAAAGATGCCTTTGGCTATGTGTGGACTGTAGACAGATAAAATTACCTTCTACATTTCAGGTCAGAAATTCGGGAGAGCGAGGACTACTATTTTTTCCTAAGGGCTACTACTTTCACGTTAGCCTAGTACTGCTATTATACTTCATCAATATTAATGGAAAATGAAAAAGAAATTTACAACCATCAGCCATCAGCCATCAGTCATCAGTGTTGCTAATCCTAGCCAGCTAGTCCTCCGTAAATGTCAATGGGCTTTGCTTGACGATAAACAAAACCCAAAATAAAAGTGACTAGTAAAGAGGAATTTTTTGGCAAGTGAGCACTGCTTGGTGATTGATTGAGGCTATCTTTCACATAAATTGGATCCAATTTCAACTTTTCACCTCCATGACACTGGCTAGAAAGTTTCCAATTTCAATTAAAGAAGGCCGTTAATTGCACAATAATCAACGAATTAACTTGTCACTTAGTCTTGTCAGTTTGAACATTGGTGCATATGAACATACTTTTGAAGCTTACAAGTTAGATAGGTTTTAGGTTCCGTCTGGTATTGTGTTTGGGTCTCCAAAGGTGGCTTTTGAACCAAGAAGCAACGTTACACAGTATGCATTTGCAACAAAATCAGCCTTAATTAGAAACTCGGCATTTGGATGAAAAGCCCTTTAAGTGATTATTTTTGAGGGCCGGTTTTTCAACCTTTTTGATTAAAAAAACTAATATGCCTTTACATGTACTTAAATCACAAAATTAACTCTTAAACTAATATCTTTTTTATTTTGTTTTAAAAACATATATAATATTGGCATCTTTTAACACATTGAGTAAAACATTTGGATATGTATTGAAAATATAGTAATTATTTATTTTTTAAGTTGAAATAATTTAATTTTTTTAAAATTAAAAATTATAGTTGCATCATTTAAAAAAATTAAACTATTAATAAAAATAATAATTTATTCTTTAAAATAAAGAATGACTTTTATTCCTTATTTTTCAACATTAGATTTATTTTACATATATTAACTCTTTACAATTTTTTTTCACAATAATACCAAATACTTAAATAACTTTTAAAAAAATAATTTTCTGTAACAATTTTTTAAAACTCTTTTCAAACATATATATATTTTTTTAATTCGATCTTTTTCAATGCAACAAAAATACTAAAGTAAGTTTCCTTTTTTTTTTTTTACCATAACTTCGCCAGTTTCAGTTTAATTATCACACTTGATCTTTATTTTTGAAAAAAAAAAAAACTTTTGACTATTACGTTCAGCCTGAAGGCCTGCCCAAAATGTTTCATTGGGTGGATTAATGCATATGATCGAGCAGCCAGCAACGTTTACTTGTTAGAAACAGGCCGGGCTAACCCTCCTGTTGGATGACAGATTTGAACTCTAGGCCCCAGAATAGTTGAGCTTTTGATCGCATTGGATTTGTATAATAGGCTAGATACAAAGTAACACATAGTCTATAACATGGCCCAGCAGAACTCAACCTTTAACTGAACTTTAAAACCCCGAAAATCAGCATGAAAGGGGAAAAAAAAACGTCAGCCTAGTTCTCACTTCAAATTTCAATGGTTGATTAGGACTAGGCTTCTTATTTCTTAATGGTAAAACGAATCTCTCGAGGCCTCGAGCATGATATTGGGCTCTAGCTAATCCTACTGTATATGTTCTAGTTTTTATTAACCCAAAATAATGATGTATAAACACATTAATATATCTTTCGAAAGAATAATAACCTTTTGCTTAGATAACAAGGGGAGTTTCAAGTTAATCAAATTCACTAATTGAGTCGAATTTACTTTATATATACTTTCTGCAATTATATTTATATGTTACTATTTTCATAACTCCTATAAATCAAATCAAATGGTCTGTCCCACCTTTGTTCATGATTTTAGTGCTCCAATCATGAATTCTTGATAACCAAGGTTATCTCATCTCTTTTTTTTTTTTTTAATGTTTTTTGTCTGGCATGTTATATATGTATCATGTGAGTTACTTTTAAGCGTGCTATGATTAATCGAGTATTTGAAATTGATCAAAATTATTGCAGATGGCAATGATGCATATACATGTGAAGGGTCTAACAAGCGTTTTGTTCAAGCATCGTTGGACTCTCATGCATGCATGCATTCACTTTTTCTATGGCTATGAGCCTATGACTATATAAATATATATATATATATATATATATAAATTCCTTTTTTTTTACCTAATTATAAGAGCAGGCCGATTCATTAAGTATTCCCTGATTCTATACTCGATCGGGCCAAATTTAGCATTTACGGACCACTGTGATAGCAGCTTGTGATTCAAAGTAACCGCTTGCATGTGCGTAAAAAAGCAAGGTCATATTACCACTTTTTTATTTTATTTTTTTCCACTTTAGTATTTTTATGGGTGGAGCCTACTTACTTAACTACGAGACTTTGTTTTTTAATTTTAAATATTTTTAAAATTGAAAATTTTTCTTGATAAAATCTCGAGTTCCTCAAATCTTTGTTGCTAAATCCAATCATTTGAACAGATTTGGTGTAAGCCCCCCATTGTATAATTGTAAACGTTAAATCACAAGAGAAAGGCCAAAGAAAATAGGGCAAGTCTTTTGTAATGATACAATAGTTTTAGACCATAATTGCCTATTAACAATTGTTGATAGTTTGGGTTCAAGTGATTTAGAGACAAAATTAAAAGAAAGCTAGTTATAGTGGGACTCACTTTCGGTTTTGGAAATAAAATTAATGAATCGATAAGAGCATTATTCGTACTTGTAAATTGTTACTGAAAGAGACGTATTGATGGGGGTGGGGAAGTGTGATTGGATGTGCAGAAGCCCACTGTCCCACTTTGAGGACACATTCCATGGAAATTTGGGGTATTGCTTTTGACTCTCTCCTCTCTTATACGGAACTGCCTCCAGCGGCAGCCAGATACAGCATTATATATATATATATATATATATATATATATGTAAATATGCCTTAATGCATATCATGAAATGCATGCCCCATTTCTCAACATTTTGAATGGGACAACTCGGCAATTGAAAACATAATAATCCCATTCGCAGTCAAGCACCAAGGACGGCTTTACTGAGAAGTTGAACGCTGTGGAATTTGGATTAAAGATGAGATTCTGTTTGGACATTGGACCCACCAACAGATCTCCTTGCATTGGATTGGATAGTTCTGGCCGTCCAAACTTCTTAATTTCTTCAGTAATTTCTTAATTCATATGCCTTTTTAATTGACATGATTATATTATTAGTTAACATCCTCTTAACCTAATAAATAATGGTGCATTAAAATAACTTATTAAATTTGAATTTAAGTATAATTTTTTTTAATTTATCATTATATGTTATTACTTTCTTTGTATCATAAAAAAATTAATTACTTTCTAGTTTCAAGGCGACTGAACTTTCTTTCGCTTTTATCAGACTCTTCTTGAAATCAGCAAATTTTACCTACAAAATAACGAGCTTCTGTTTTACCTCTCTGTCCTGTTTAAGCTCGTAGGGTACTCTTTTCTAAGCCAGCATATATATCCTGAAGTCTTGCCTCTAATTATTAGCAGCATGCAAGTGTGAGTTGAAGGTAATCATTTGGTTTCTCTAGTTTTGCAACAATGTTAAGTAGATTTAATGTGAGAAGATACAGATATATTGATCTAAATCAACTTTTGCTTTTATGCATTGATGATCTATTAAAATATTTTACAAGATATATATATATTTATCCATTTAAAACTCGTGAGTTATCTGAGTAGTATGTCTATTATTCATTCTTCCTCTATGTGTGCATATATATAAATATATATATATTCTTAAGATTGTAATTTATATAAAAATCTAGTGTCAAATATAAAACATTTGACCTATCCCTATCTTAACAAGTGAAACTTGCTGACAAAAAACAATATATATATATATATATATCAAGATATGATAATTCATATATTTGTATTATAATCATAGTTAAGGTATCTTATATTTATATCAATTTTGATACATTAATAATTTTTTATACGTATTTTAAAAATATATTCGTATGATCTCATATTTTTATAATTTTATACAAGTTATATTCGTATAATGATATCAAATATTATTACAAATAAAATGAAAAACTGTAATTGACTCAAATTCTACTCAACATTCTCTAACTAGTTTGAGTAATATCGTTGAAGATAAAGAATTGGCACCACTAAAAGGATGGAGAGAAAATAAAAGCTAACACAAACTACAAAGTTACTATACATATTTATTTATTTAAAGAACTTTTGGAGTTTTATATTTAAGTGATATAATGTAAATTCATCAATAGTGATTAATAGTACATAAAATTTACGAACTGAGAATGTATTAAATATAAATAATGTATATAAAAATAATAATAAATTAAGCAAATAGATTATTTTCATTAAATATGTGCGTATTGAACACTAACTAATCACTAAAGGTGGGCGAATGTAACAATATTAATGTAGGAAACAAATAATAATAATAAGGGAAGCTTCTAATTAGTAATTTAGCTCATAAAAAAAATAACCAATAGGACATGCAATAGGCAGCTGGTAATGAAAAATTATTGTTGAACATGAAGAAGTGGGGATAAGCAGCCACCTACCTTTGATTAGGGCCGGGCAGGGAAGGGAGATATCCTATATAGGCCATCTAAGTCTTTCATCACCTTGATCTGGATCGCACTGCGCTGTCTATCTGTTTTCTTTTAGTTAAACATATCATTAGTGCTTAACTTAAAAATTAAAGCAATATGTATGTGCTTCTAAGATATTCTGGTAAGAATAGTTTAACGATGTGAACTTCGCTCATTCTCTTCAGCTTCTGTGACAACGTTGTAACTTGTAACAAGTTCTTAGCTTACTAATTACTTTAGATTAAATAGTTTTTTAATGTAGTTAAAAAAAATTATAATCAGGGTGTATTTTAGTTCTATTAATTTGGGTTATGCGTACCTATATATGTTAATTGTATTAAAACTATTCATTTGTGATTACCATTTACCATGCATTGTGCGAAAGGGAATTTCTCTCTCTCTCTCTCTCTCTCTTATTTCTGGGCCATTTGCTCTGTTGCTTTTGTAACTAAACTGATTCAAGTTTCAACCATATACTCTAATGCTCGTGATCATAAGGCAGAAGCCAAAGATAAGTTGAGAGTTCTCTAATCTCTACGCTAGCTAGGGCAAAGATTTATCGTCATAGACAACTAAGCAATAAGCGGAAATTGATTTATAACAATTAGGAACAAATTAATTTAACGTCATGATAGGGTGGGATTGATGTCATCATAACCCACGGCAATAGGGGGGAGGGGGGTGTGGGGGACTTCTCATGGGTTAAGATAGTGGTGCTGCAGCTATCATAAAATGTTTGAATATTCTGTCTTTCTAAATTAAAAAAAAAAGCTGAAAAAATGAAAAGATAAAAAGATTGGGGGACCAAAGCAGCCAAGCGTGTAACCACAAAAGGGTCCTAAAAAATAGAAATCACCCCTTCTCTAACCTTCTTTCCCCCTCCAAAAGCATATAGTCTCACTACAGCAAAGAGGCTACTGTAGCCATTGACCCACTGCCCTTTTAGTCAATTCATGCCCTCAGACTGCTTGGGTAAAAGACACAGCCCTCCCTACAAAATATACGTCGAGGGGAGTTATCTAAGTAACAATAGTAATAAGATGTTACTATGGCTATTTTGTACTATTTGAATTAATTATGGTAATATTTATTATATTTATAAATGTAAGAAATAAAATGTGATGAAAAATACTTCCGCTAATTATAACTTAAATCCTTGAGAAAAACATTAGGAGAACATGGGGAGATGAACTTATTGGCATGGGTAGTTTTCTTTCTTGTCTTCTTAACTCATAATGTGAGTGTTGATCTTATTATACTGTATATTCGATCTTATATAACAAAATTACCGAATTACATTTAAAAAATTCTAGACAAGATATGGGGTTTCCCCTCTTGAAACAATTATGGTGTTGAAAAGGGGTAATAAAAAAAGGTACGGTTGTTTTGAATGATTTTTGTTTTGCTTTCCTTGGCAAAGTTGCTGCCTTGTATAAAGCAACCATTTAATTACACATAGTTTGCTGGTCATCTAAGATTCAAGAGCTTTAAGTCATGATTTTTTTTCCACTTTCATCCCTTTTTTTAACCTTTTACCATAAAAACATTACATATCGATACTTGTATTCATCCCCTTTAGGCCAACCAACCAGCAAAGCTAATTAGCAGGTGACAGCAAGAAATAGAGCTGGTGGGTAGAGGATATATAAAAAAAAAAAATAGCGAATAGAAATTAGAAGCTACCGTGCCTGCCATTTGTCAAAAGCAAATGGAAACATCTATAATTCCCTTTTAGAGTCTTGGTCTATAAGTTTTTTATACTCAACTCCAAAGACAATAACATCAAATTTCACCAAGCAAGCAAAGCTAATCATTTTTCCTTTCCAATAACGTGTCATAACAGAATAAAGAAGATAATTTCCCATCTTCATTTTTCTTTTGGTTTATAATAATATAAGATATATATATATATATATGTTATTAATTTTTGTTTATGCTTGGGTTTAACGTAAGATATGGCGCCTCTAACTCTATACAAACCACATATCAAAGTCTTTGTCACACATAGAAAAATACAGCAAGTAAATTTCAGCTAGCAGCCATGTGCATCGTTGTTCGAAACAAATTTAAAGGGAAAATTGTTATTTCTTTGGACTCATTTAGAGTATATAGATTATATATACTATATTTTGAACACGAACATATAATCAACCGAATTACATCCTTCCACCTGAGAACATGCATGATTGTTGATCATTGTGGAAACAACTTTCTCACACTTTCAATAATTTGATAAGAACCATATGTATTTCAGAAAGAAAAAAAAAACAAAAATCTAAATTTGATAGCATATTAGTGTAATATTAATAATTATAAATAACACTATTTTGTATCATTCAATGTAATTTGTTTTTATAACTTTGTATCATTCAAAATATGAACATATTTCTTTTCTTTTCTTTTTTTTTGTTATAGGGATCCAAAAATCGATAATTTAATTGATGACAGAGTTATTATAATGCTTATGATCATAAATGATACTATTTTGTATCATTCAACATTAAATGTTTTGTAATTTTGGAGATAAGTAATTGTAAAGTTAAGAAACACTAATAATACCATTTTGAATTAATTGATTAACAATTATGTTATCATGCAATTACTTCATGAAAAGTAACAAAAAATTAATATTATTACATTTCCTTATCATCTATACGAAAGATATTATAGATAACAAAAATGCGTTATTATAGTAGTATTAAGTATTATACGAAAAATTATACCATGAGCCCTTCCCACCACGTCATTCATGGTCCCATCCAATTAAATTTATCCATGTCAGTTATCTTTTCTACATCAGCTATTTATTAAATAATTTTAAAGATTTTTGTATGATATTAAAAAAAGCTGACGTGAAAAAAAAACTGACATGAATAAATTTAATTGAACGAGACCATGAATGACATAGTGGGAAGGGCTCATAGTATAAATTTTTGTATTCTACTATATCTAATAAAAATATAATAAAATAATCTATTATTTAAAAGGCATCTATGTAACAAAAAATAGTAATATCATTTTTCTTATTGTCTTGACAATAAACATTAAATGGCAAACTATGAGATTCTATACAATGTTATTGTTTCTTTAATATTTAATTTGGAAATCCTATTAATTTTTTTTGTTTTGAATTCGTAAAAACCATATCATCAAAGCCATTTTAATACCAATTTTAGAAAGATAAAAATAATAATATTATTATTGGTTATTATATTACATGAAAATATGTTATTATTATTATTATTATTATTATTATTATTATTATTATTATTATTATTATTATTATTATTATTATATTTTTTCTAAAGTTTTGATGTAAGTGCATGTTACCATTTCATATCCCCTCCTTTAACTATTTTTTCTGGCTTCGTCAGGTAGTCCTTTATCATACATTGCACTGTGTTAGGTTTTTTTTTTTTTGGTTTTTGGAGGGAGCTGATGGGAGAAGCTCCCATGCCTTCATATTTGATGATGCCATTGCTTTGGGAATTAATTCTCCCAACCGAAATATGCAAGGCTCTCAGCCAATCCAAGCCAATGTTTTACATGTGCATGTGAAAACGAAGATGATAGAGCATACCAATTTATAAAATTAATGGACTTGAGAAAGAAGAGTCCTATATTAATAATGAAGTGCCCAGATTCCCTTGTACTATATATATTTCATCAATTCCACTTTGAAGGCCATATAATATTCTTATAGGATACTCCTTTCCAAATAGGATCATAAGACAAGGAGGGAAGGCAAGCCATGGATAAATCCACAAATCTAACCGAAAGCCAGAAGGGTGATGAAATTGAAGAGTGAAGAAGAGCAGCTAAAGGAAAGGGAAAGGGGCCGGGAAGGTGGAGTGTGTTCCAAGACACAATGATTACATGGTCTTGGGGAAGCAGAAAGAGTGGCGTGGAAATAGCCAAGAGTGTTGAACAACGTGGGGGCTTGACCGAGGTAGGAAAAGGACGAGGCAAGCCGAGGCTATGCGATAAGCGATATGCATAAAATAGAAATGAAAAAAAAATTCCAAAAAAAAAAAAGAAATGAAAAGAGTTTAGCTAAGCCTTTTATCATGATGATACTATCAGCCTTTTTGGTCTTTGGTCTGTCGACAATCTATGTGTTGTGTGTTCACTGTGTTTGTTTTTGTGTTTCCCATTCCCCACTCTCTCTCTCTCCAACTGCACCTACAGACACAGAGTGTAATTATACACTTTGAACCAATCATAAAGCAAACTAATATTATTATTTTATAAGAAAGTTAAAAAATACTTTCGTCTGCAAACTAAAAGTGTATCAAGTATGTGTGTGTGTATATTTATATATATAGAATAAAATTGAAAACAATAAATTAAAATAGAATAAAGAAAAAGGATCCTGATTGCTACAGGAATGGATAGAGAATGCCTTCAGAAGAAAGCAAAGGAGATCACTCGCCGTGCTTGCAGACCCTATAAATTTAGAGTTGTGGCGAGGGAAGGGAGCATATCGTCAGTGAGAAGAAAAACAAAACCAAGCAAAAAAAAAAAAAGCAACCAAAAAGACACCAGCAAAGCATATAGGAAAAGGAAAGCTTATTTTGAAGCCAAGGATAAAAAAGGGGTCTATCACCCACAAAGGCACAAAGGCGTGGCAGAAACTAACCTACCCCAAGTGAAACAGATTGAGTGATCCTTCATAGTCTATAAGTCCAATCCCTTTTGCTTTTTCTTTGGCTTTGCTTTTCTTTCTTTTACCAATAGCCACCATCTCAAAGAGATCATATAGAAGAAGAATTGAGAGACCTCTGAAAAGTCAAGCTATTTAACATATCAAAGGAAGGTCTGTCTCGTTTTTCCTTTTTTCTTGCTTCTTTCTTTCGTAACCCTTCTTCCAATTTTCCTCTTCCTTTAGGAAAGTTTAAAACCAGCTTCTATATTTATGTGTGTATATATATATATATATATATATATCCTTATTGTATCACATATAATTCACATCAGAGAAGGAAGTGATCATCACTTGAATCGATCTTTTGTCTCTTTTTTTTTTTTTTTTTCTTTGAGGCAGACTTAAGGAAGGGCAAAGGGGAGGAAGGGAAAGGTCAAGGGATGTGTGGAAAGAAAGAAGAAGATCAAGGGGAGTGTTCTCAAGCTATCCATAACTTACAAGGTTACCAAGAACAGTTATTTATTCAACAACACCAACAGATGCAACAACATCACCAACAACAGAACAGTGATTTATTTGGAGGAACTAGGGGAGGGTTGATATTCCCTGAAGTACCTCCCATCCTACCATGGTCTCTCCCTCCGATTCATGCTTTCAATCCAGCCCACTTTACCGAAAACCCGGTACGAGACGATGACCCTTTTCTAGTCCCTCCTCCACCGTCATCATATGGGGGTTTATTCAACAGAAGAGTTCCTAGCCTACAGTTTGCCTATGACGGCCCATCAGCTGATCATCTAAGGATATTATCCGACACTCTAGGACCGGTGGTTCAACCTGGCTCAGCTCCTTTCGGGCTACAAGCTGAGCTAGGTAAGATGACCGCTCAAGAAATAATGGATGCTAAGGCTCTCGCTGCTTCGAAAAGTCACAGTGAAGCTGAAAGGAGAAGAAGAGAACGAATCAACAACCATCTCGCCAAGCTACGCAGCTTACTCCCAAGCACCACGAAAGTAAGTTGTAGTTATTGCATATACTAGTAATTAAAAATTATTCACAACCAAAACAAAACATGGTTATAAAATTGTCAAAAAAAAAAAAACCATTATAAATCATCACGCGTACCACATGTCCTAGTATATTATATGGAACTATGAAAGTGTCATACACCTTTTTTGCGCACTTTTTCTTTTGTATTATATTGAGCATTTTCCCTTCAAAAATATATCTGCAGATCTTCCTAAGATTCTACTTAGATGGTCTGATAATATGTTATCAAAACCTACCCATTTAGACTTGAAAGGTCGTCACATTTCTTACTCGGCCCGTCTTTTTTCAATCTGTTCTTTTATCTTTTCAAAAATGAAAAAGCTTGTCTTTGGGCTTATTCTTAACAGTCTTGTGGTAGTTCCAAGGAGGAAAAAGAATACCAAAAGGAAATGAGCGTTAATGACGCTCGGTTGATATGATAAAGGGAAACCATGGAGCAGTTGAAAAGCTTCCATGGGAATTTCTTGCCGGATCATCAGTTAAGTAGGGAATGAAAAGCAATAAAGAGAGACAAACTAGCGTCCTTTGTCAGTCCACACTATTACGCCAGTGCCTTTCCCTTGAGATAAAAATAAACCCCCCACCATTAACATTCTGTTCTTTGAGTTACTTTCAAGTTTTGAATCCTCAAAGAAGAGAGAAAACAGGAAAATCCACCTATACTTTTCACATTAAAACCACTATAACATACATTTCCCATCTATTTGATATTTTCTATCACTTTAATTTTAACTTCTCTTCTGTTTTTCTTCTGTTGATTATTTCTTGTGATGCATTGATGTGAAAGCTTTACCACTAGCAAAAGTAACCTATTAATATGCAGGTTAATTAAATAAGTACTATTATATTAACTACATTTTAATGTGCTCGTAGAGTTTAATACAAAGTTATTTAAATGCTTCTCCTCTAATTGTTCTTGTTTTGGTTACCACTTTGTGACATAGACGGACAAGGCTTCACTGCTTGCAGAAGTAATCCAACATGTTAAGGAGCTGAAACGACAAACTTCTTTGATAGCAGAAACGAGCCCTGTACCGACCGAAATTGATGAACTAACCGTGGATACATCGGAAGAAGATGGTAAGTTTGTGATCAAAGCTTCACTTTGCTGTGAAGATAGGTCCGATCTTTTGCCTGACCTAATCAAGACATTGAAAGCTTTACGTCTAAAAACACTAAAAGCTGAGATTACAACGCTTGGTGGGCGTGTAAAGAATGTTCTGTTTATTACCGGGGAGGAAGACTACAGCAGTAGTGGTGATCAGCAACAACAGCAGCTGCAATATTGTATTAGTTCAATACAAGAAGCATTGAAAACGGTGATGGAGAAGACTTCTGTGGATGAGTCTTCTTCAGGGAATGTGAAGAGACAAAGAACCAACATCAGTATTCTGGAACACAGGTCTCTTTAACTTACAAAAGCGCTTTAAGTACATTTGTTACGTTTTTCAAGTATTCGTGATGGGAGTGTTCATTTTTCTCTTCTTTTCTTTTTTATTTATGTATTTCTACGAGTGGACAAAATATATAATGATGGTGTGGTTTGTGTACTTAAAATATGGGTTCACTCAAAGAATTTTAAGGAAGAAATCAAATAGAGAAAGAGAGATCATTGAGCAGCTGGCTGGTTTTTATTTTGGCATTGGTTTGATGAGAAAGAGAAGTGGAAAGGGTCGGTATTGTTTTAATTTAGTAGAAGTAAGGAATAGGGAAAAAAAACAGTGGAGGATCTTTTTCGTGGGAAGAGAAACCTTATATCAAAACCTAACATGGAAAACGTGAAGTTGATTGCTGTGATCTCATCTGATCTCTGATGAGTGGAACCAACCAGCATGGAGTTGGGACAGAAAACATAAACTCTCTGGGCTTTTTCTTTTCTTTTGTTTGTTTTGTAGCAGTAGTACTATATACATGTCTC
>JBBYHK010000006.1:12106540-12149824 GCA_038382065.1 Adansonia grandidieri | reverse complement strand
CAAAAGTAGACTCTACGGATGAAATTTTGTATGGATGATTCTAAAAACAAAATTCATCTGCTATATATATATATATATATATATATATATATATATATAGCATGCAATAGTAAGTACAATATCTACCAAATTATATATTGACCAGAAATATATATATATATATATATATATATATATATATATACACGCATATGTATTATATGTCACCTTCGGTAATCTAGTTTATTGAAAAAGCTTTCCTGATAATTTTTATAACATAATTCTAAACCAAAATCCTTAGTTTCTGTAGAAATTTCTCCTCAATTTTTTTTGTTCTTTTTTGATTTGTCTCCTTAACTACTGTAATGTTTCTTTCTTCAGTTATCGCTTTCCAGTAAATCATTTATGATCAATAACCATTACCTGGTTTATGATCAGTTCTCAAGAAATACACTTGTTTAAGATCGATTGAAGAGAGAAATATCCATAGATATGACTCAAGATTTGGAGTTTATAGTACTACATTTACTAATATTCAAGGTTAATGTACCCTTAAATTACCTCAGTTGTATCCTACCACTAATCACAATGTTTCAGCGTTAATGGTTAATTATACAGTTACTGACTGTAATGAAGAAACACGGAATTCATCAGGGTGAAAGAAGAAGATAATTTTGAGATTCCTACCTGAGATCACTAACAGTTCTCCCTTGTTTATGAATTCTTGCTGCAACCTGCTGTTGAGATTATGAAATCTACACACACACACACACACATATAAATAACCCAGTCTGCTGGTGCCTGTACTGCATTGAATCTCCAAGAATTTTTGTTGATAACAATGTCTTGCCCACAGATCCAAGGTGCTATAGAACAAATTAATTCTATAGGGAAAAAAGTTCAGAGGTGGAAATTAGCTCATTCAGTCTCACCTTTCTAATCAAGGCTAGCTAGTTGTGGAACAGATTAATTCCTTCCTAGCTAGCTACGGTTAAAAATGTAGAACTTGAGCGCAACTTTTTTCATCAATTATAAATTTATATTATATCTCGGTAATATAAGAAAGAACACAGTCAGAAATACGAGAATGACATAAAAAACAGAAAGTCAAATTCTGAAAGCCTTCATAGAAGAAACACAACAATACTTAATCCATTCCACCATTAATTACAGAGAGGATTCATCACACAGAAATCAAATTGAAGAAAATAGCCGCACATTTGTTTGACATAATTAGGAAATAGGAAGGGTTTATCGACATCTTCATTAATATAAATTGTGGTATTTGTTTGGAACATCAAGATTTTCTTGGTAAAGTGAATTGAAACCAATATCTGTGGTGGGTATGAGAATTGAAGTAGGGCTTTTTCCTTCATGGGCATATGAGGGGTTCATCAAATCTGAATTATAGTACATTATTTTGCCATATGAGTTGACCATGAGATTTGAACTAGGGTTTTCCCCTTGGGTCATAAAAATGGGACTATAGTTTTGCCCTTGCCCATTTAGGTCCGTCATGAAAATTATATTAGGGTTTCGTTCCTGGGCATTACCTGTTGATTCCTTGATGTTCGTCATTGTACAGTAACTGTATTGTAGTCTTTCATTGTTCTTTCCCCAATTGCCCGAAAATACTAGACAATTGTCCTCTGAATTTTCTCCGCTTGGGTCTGCAATGTTGCGTGGGTGATTAAACATGGATGAGGATCCTTCTGCTCTAGTGATGCCCAGAAATTTCTCAATGATGCTTACAGAATCCCTTTGATTTTGTAACAAGTATACAGTATTTGGGTGGGGTTGGTCTTCTTCTTCGGCCACTACCTTCATACAGGAGTTTGTTTGAGTAGATGGAGGCGAATTTTCACCGGTTTCAAGGGGACGCGAGAACTGCAACCGCTCCAGTTCATTAGGGTTGGACTTGTCTGAACATTTGTCCGATTTTTCTAGCCATCTCATCTTCATTTTCTCTCTAGTTCTCTGCCTTGCTCTTGCCCTCGCCTTGTCCCTGGATTCCCTAGCAACGGGATTGAAAGAAGCTTTACGTGGCTTTCTTTCCTTGGTATATCTAGCTGTAGCTGTACTCCTCATAGATTCATCTCTTGCTGTAACTCCTTGCTGGTCCCCCATATCGTCCTCACAGTCTTTGGCTGCCGATACCACTTCACTTTCAGAGTTAGATAACACGCTCTTTCTACCTCCGGTACTGCAGCTATGCTTCACTCCGGGGAGGTTTTCAGTGAGTTCCTTGATAGCAGCCTTTGATTTTGAGAAGAGCCATTCAATAGTTTTGCTTGCTTTGTCGAAGCCCAACACGTCCTGAAGATCAAAAAATTTGCGGGCAATTTGAAGTGACAACCTCATACGCCGATCTCTTGGACCATGAGCTGTGTAGATCTTGCTGTGTCTGTCTTTCTTTCCAGCTCTCTTTCGAGGAATTCCCTGCTTTGTTCCGTTTCTCCTCCTGTTCGTGGGTACTTTTTTGATTTCTTCTATCAGAGAAGCGGTGTTAATCTCAGAATGCGGTGGCGCAATGTTGTTGGCGGAGCCCAATAAGATTTGTTCTTGTGTTTCTGCTTGTGCTTGTGCTTGCCCTTGTGTTTGCGATAACAGGTGAGTCGTAAGCAAACCATCATCATCACGATCAATAAATGGTGCAGGAAAGTGCCAGAAAGGAGGGGGAGGATCATCCAAGGATAAGTCTGCAGAGTGTTTATCGCCTGTGGTAAAAGAGCTTCCAAGCATGATATGGGTGGTTAAGGGAAAAGGGTTGCAACTGTTGCTTGAAGGAAACATGGCTGCAACAGAAGTAGTATTGGTGTAGCTGGAGCTGAAATATGACGCTAAGAGCTAGTCTTCATCGGAGACAAAAGTTTTTTCCTCAACTTAATTTATTTTTTTAGGAGGGGGGGGGGGAGGGGGGAAGGACAGTTTGCAAAAAAGAAAAAGGAAAAAGGGAAGAGATGGAGAAAAAGAGAGAATGGAAGTGTGGAAGTGAGTGGATAGGGCGCAGAGAAGCTGTGAAAGTGAGGGGATACGAATATGTATGATGAATATGAAGTTAGCCCCCAGCTCAGCTCCGGTACTGTAACACTTCACCTTCAACTTCACCTTCTTCACCTTCACGTGGGTGCAGCTAGTTGCTTGATAGCAACCCTTTCTGTATCGTTCCCTTTTATTTTTCAGATAGAAAGCTAGATAGAAAGATGAGGAGAGAGAGAGAGAGAGAAGGAAGGAGAGAGAGACGGTCAAGAATTACGACAATGATAGAGTAGACATGGTCAGGCCACCTTTACAAAACCTAATTAAGGAGAAAGAAAAAGAGAGAAACACAAGGACAATAATTAATTACAGCACAACCGATGAACTGAGAGAAAGATAGAGGGGGGGGGGATGTGAATGTAGATGTAGTGATACAGAGGGTAGAGCAGTAAAAGTGATATGTTTATATATACGATACCCATGGCATTTGGATAGAGTGTGCTTTCGCTACGCAGCGCCCATGGATGATAGATGGGCAAAGGGTAAGGGCTTATTGGATTGAGTGGGAGACCAAATGTCGTTTTCATGGTTTCATTTTCCTCTGACTACTACTGCCTTTGGCCAATTGGCCTTGGTCTTAATCGATTATTACATATTCATCGGGAATTTGGGATCCATCTTTCCATTCCACGTTTTATTTCCTTCTCATTAAACTGCCTGCCCCCATCTCCTAATTGTTAATTTCCAAAACATTAACCAAAAAAAGTTACTCTATAACCTAATTGCCTAAATTCGTCTTCGGTCTCTCCTTCATTCCTCCGTCCCTGGAACTCCCTCCAATCGCGCAATTCCTCTTCTCTTCAATATATATTATTGTTTTCTATTAATTAACAAACTCGTGAAATAAATTTAGTTGTATTGCTTTATCTATATCATGATATTTTATTTGGATTACCAATTCTATTATCTTCTATATGTATATAGTATCATCAATCTCTACTAAAATTAAACAGTTGCCCAAACCCCAAGGCCAAGGACATGTCAGAGCTTAACTACATAATTTTTACCCATTTATTAAAAAAAATTGGTCATCAAAGTTAAAAGCTGACATGCAAATTCCAAATTAATCTCAAATAATGGACAAAAATCCTTTAATCTATTTACTTTTCTTTGGACTCATGAAATATTAATGAATATTAAATTATCAAAATGCCCATAAAATTAATGCTTAATTAATGTTTATATATATATATGCGTATAATTCTTGTAATTCATGTATAATTATGGAACTAATCATTAGTTATTTGTTTGAGCTAATTTTGAACATATATATCCATGAATCATGAGCATATATATAGTCTACTTCTTTAAACTTTAAAATCATCATGGTGGCTTAGTTCCCGAGCTCATCTTCTTGCGTACCATTGCAGTGAAAGCTTTTGCTGGCACATATGCTGTCTCGTATCAACCAGAAATTATGAAAAGGAACACTTGCCTAATTAGTTTGCACCGCATATATATATGTATATATGTCACTATGACTAGTTAGTACCAGGAGTAGTACAACCCCTATATCATTATATCCATAAGAGATACAGTTTCGCAAAACCCTAATACTGATCAGCTAGACTGAAAACCAGGTTTTCAATTTTTCATTTTTACTACATCCCTTTATTCATTTATTCCATTTCTTACATGAAGCTGTTCACAAGGAATATATATATATATATATATATGTATATAGATGAAATAGCTAGCTATCTTCGTCTCCCCCCTTCCTTCCATTCCATTCCAGTTTAATTTGATACTTCTCCCTTCTCCAGAGGCGAACAATTTATTTACATGGAAAACATATTACCAAGTAAATGCTTTTAACTGATGTGAAGCATTTTTTTCAGGGAGCAGGGGATAAGTAATGTCATTTCATTTGAAGCATTAAGAGGAAAATTAAATATGTGAGGTTAATTTATCAAAACTGTAAGTTACTTCAAGCATTAATTAATTCTTGGCCCACCTTACTTTATATGATTTGTCTTCTCGACAGTCATTCACTTTTCTTTCGTTTTAGGTTTTTTGATGCGCACAAATAATAAGGAGATGGATAGTAGGACTACTGAGTCTGTTTCATAAAGTATCAACACCGGCGGGTCTTGTCCTTTGGTGATCGATGTTTAATATTATACTGTATAATAGATTTATCCTATCATATGTATATATAAGTACAAAGCAGATAATATATTAACAAAAATTAATCAATTTTATAGAATTATACAATAAAAATATTCTATGATAGCATCAAACTTTTAAGGATAGAAACACTTTTGAATTAATAATAAAAAGAAAAGATAAAAAATTAATAAATATAATTTTTATTCGAGAAGACAAGAAAATTAAACTGGTAAAGATATTAACATAGAAAGACTTTCAAATTAATCGTCAAACAATTTTTATTAAAAATTAATATAAATTTAAAAAATTAAAAAATAAATAAATAAGATATGTGATGACCTTTTAATTTCGTTTGTAGAATTAAAAGATTTCACCTTTATTGTATCAGATAATTATCCTTTTATCATGGGATTATTATCAGGTATACCGACGGTAGAGTTTTTTAACTCCACAAGCAGAGTTAAAAGGTTGTCACATGTCCTTACTATGTATTTAAAGAAATAAAAAAAATAAATAGGAAACCTCACTTGTAGAATTAAAAAACTTTACTATCAGTGTACCGAAAAATTATCCGTTTATCATAAATTTTATAAAATGGTTTCCAATCTGATTGTTTTTTCTTTGAAAAAAGTTTGCATGAGATAGACTTGGAGTAAATTAAAATTGGAAAACTATATGAAGAGGAGAAATTGTAACAAGCTCGGAAGAATAAAAACACACATACATTTGGTATTTGGTTGAAGAATTGAAGTTTTGTTAAAAGTCATAAAGTTAATTCAGTTTTTGTTAAGCTAGTATGATTGTAATTTAAAACTAATGATCAGTCTCTTAGTTTTAAAGATTTGTAACTAATAATTGATGGGTACAAACATAAAAAAAATAGTAATATAATTTTAAATATTTTTAATTTATAATAATATGTAAAATTATATTCTGAAATAGAAAATTAATAAAATTAATAATTTTGATTTGAAGAAATCAGTTTAAAGTTATTCGATACTATAATATATATATATATATCTATATCTATAGTAAGAAATCTTTTTTAAAAAAGGGGCAAGAGTTTGCTTAGATAGAGCCGACTCTCTATAGTAGTAGTTGCTTTTGCTTAGATTGGTTTTAACAATTACTACTTATAACCTTTTGCTTTTCGGTGGGTCTTTCGGAAATTGCCGTCTGTCACACAAAATTGTTTCCCAAAAGCTACACATAATAAGTGATGCCCATAGAATGCAAATAAATAATTTATCTCCGTGATCACAGTAGGAGTATTAGTCTTGATGAACAAGCAAAAATATAGAAAGAAAATAACCAATTAGTTGGTGCCCTACTCATGTTTTCAAATTCTAAACTTATATTAATGGTAACATTATATATATATATATATGCTCACGTCTTTCATAATGTCTTTTATTTTATTTTTATTTTGCCTAATGTTTCTATCATTTTATTACCCCACTTTGCCAGCAGGGAAGTGGACCTGGATTTTTGAATGTGACGCAATTGAATAAGACTGAATAGCGGATGGATCGCACCTGAAATTTTACTGCCCTTTGGATGAATGCAATAAGTCTTCAGTTTTGGGTTGGATGTGTTATTTCTCCATCATGGGATGGGATGTGATGGGATGGGATGACCTTCCAATACACATATATATATATATATATATATATAATATAAACACTTTGTTTCTAAGTTTATACTCACACTTCTACCAATGATAAGCGAAGCAAACCATTTCGCTTGGCTTATCGTGTATGACCAAAAATATAAATTTACGTCAGTCTGATTTTGGCTCTCATTTGCTCAAAATTCGACAACAAAGGCAATCGATAGATGACTAGATATCAACTCCTTTTGTGCGCAGCTGATCATCTTCCAGCACCTAGCCAGCGTGTCGTCTGCCGAAGTACTTTTTTTACCACATGGCCCGTGCAGTGCCTAATTAAGTAATACATTGTATCTGAAAATCATGTGAGGGACAACCAGCCACTAGGGAAGGGATGCATTTATAGAACTATAAACTTGCTAATTGCTTAATACAACTCTTTGTAGCCAACATGCACTAATGATATATATATATATATATATATATATAGAGTACATTAGATTCTCTCTCAATTTTTTCAACGAAGAAACAAATTAATTTCAAAGGAGATGCTGCACGGCGTATCTGAATCGATGGATGCATGCATGCTTGGAGCCGCTGCTGTATCTAGTAAAGGAGGAGCAGCTGGCCCGCTCAGCTTAAGCATCATCAATCAATCAGATTAATTATAATTACTAGTTAGCATAATTATAATTATGCTTGGTTCAATTCAAAACATCCCCTTCTTATCTCTAATTTATCAAAATAATAATAATAATAATAATAATAATAATAATAATAATTACGTAACTGGTTTTATAAGTGATGCTACTGATAACATGCTTCAATTTTAATATGAACATATTACTTAAAATAAAATAAATAACTAAATAAATAGAATGTCCCTTTTTATTATATTTAATTAATGCACTTATTATTTTATTTTATTTTATAATGTTTGTTTTACTTATTCATTATTTCAATAGATGAATAATTAATAAATATGATGCATTTAAAATTTTACTTTTAAAATAATTTTTATAAAAAGTAAATCGAGATTGAAAAAGGAAAAAATTTCTTCCTTTTACTCCCCTTTAGGTAAATTATTTACTATGATTCTTTGTTTCACGTTAACGTAGTGGCTGCTAGTACTCTATAAATATATATATATATATATATATATATATATCAATGTAAATGTCCATGTGCCTTGTTTGACCATAAACAAATTAAATCCCATTGATTACTGATCATGAGTGCAATTGCAAGGGGAATGGGAAGGAAGATTTTTGGCAAGCAAGTGCCGCTGGCTTGTGGTTCGATTGGATTCCAATCACCTTTTTTTTTGGGTCGGAAGGGGGGGGGGAATTGGATTCCATTTTAAAATTGTGAAGAGAAGACGTCCCCTCCATTCCATAATATATACAAAACAAAAGTTTAAAATTTCGATTAAAGAAAACCATTCTTAAGCCGTATATTAATGGCTGCGGATCATATCTAAAATATAATAATGCAATTGCGAAATAACAATGCCAACAGGTATAAAAACACTTCGGCATATATATATATATATATATATATATATATATATATATTTGCGTAGCCATATATGCTTCATTTTTTATAACATAATGATAATAATAAAAATTATAGTATTATTTATTTTAGAAAGTTTAGATTCCTAATAATAAATTGGCATCTCATATATTTTTGGGTTGATATTTGATACCCTTTTTTGATTACTTGAAACTGGTATTTAACCATAATTTTTATATGCTGTAGATTGCAATTTAACTTTGCTAATCGAGATTATGCTACAATACTAGATTAACGTAAAAATTAACATGATAATTTTTATGAATAGAATTTAAATGCTATGGACAATCAAGTGACATATTAATTAACCACGTAAAATATTAAAAAAAATGAAAGGGTTGTTTATTCAGCAAGCATTAAATTAGTTTAATCAATTATATATTGATTTCATCAATCATACAATATTAAATAATAATAATAATAATAATAACGATAATATAAGTCCAGAATGTCAACATATATTTCCATAGGATTTTAAACACATGAGACAAATTTACGAGCAGACATCCTTCTATTTACCATAAGTAATTATGTAACTAGTGACTAAATCATAGCAAGTATCTCTATCTACTTTTTGTCTTCAAAGTATATCTAAACTTGGACTATACCATTGGTCCATTAGCCCAGCAAAGTGTTTGCGCTGCCTGGATCAATGGCTACGAGTACAATCGACCAGCCCATATTTAAGTGAACATTGTAACTCTAGTGTTAGATTACCGAATTTGGACTGCCGGCCCCAACTAAGTCTGACGTTTAATTTGGATAATAATAGGATAAAATGCTTAATATTTTATATATACATATCGTTGCCGAATTTAATTAACGTTTACTGAACTAATAGCAAAATTAAGAGAAAAGGAATCCGGGCATCTCAGCTGGTCTCAACTTTCAACTTTCAACTTTCAAGACAACTTTGCATTGTTAATTATAAAATCGAATCTCTTGAGACCTCTAGCTTTATCTTGGGTAGTACCTAGCCCTTCGACTTTATTGCTATCTTTTCTGCAATTATTTGCTTTGCTTATTTATTCCTTTGGATGCATCCAAAGTTATTTGCTAGTAATTAATTTGATTTTACTTTATCTTATTTGTAATGTGTTGTTGTTACTATTGTAAATCAAATGGTCTCTCCATAATTTGCTAATATTCTGCATGCTCAATCTGATGGATTCTTGATAACCAAGATATTCTTCCTTTCTGTTTTTTGTGTGGCATGTTACGTTACGTACATGTATCATATGGGTGAGTTTTAAGTGTGTTATAATAATTGAGTATTTGAAATTGCTGCGTAATTAATGTTCAACAAAATTATTGCAAATCACAATTAATGATTCTTATACATGTGAAGTGTCTAACAAGCTTTTTGTTCAAGCATGTTGTGCTGTGCCCTTTGTTTCAAACATGTGAATCGTCTTCTGCTCTCTCTCTCTCTCTCTCTCTCTCTCTCTCTCTGTGTGCATATATATCCTCTCTTTCTGCTTAATTATACATATATGCAGGCTCTCAAGATTGGAATGAATTAATTATGGGATAACTCCGCGATTGGAAACATAATAATCCCATTCCTAGTCAATGAAGCACCTAGCTAGCTGTGGGATTTAATTTGGATTAATTAATTAAACATGAGATTCTGTTTAGACCCACCACCATGTCTCCTTGATAATTGGATTGAATTTCCCTAATTCATTCGATAATTGTGACCCTCCAAACTTCTTTATTTCCTTCGCTTTTAAGATTGAGATCGTTACCACTTTCTATCCAAGTAACTCAAATCTCTATCTCATTTTCATTAGGCTAGCCTCGTCTTAAAATCACCAAAATTTACCTACAAATTAACCAGTTTCTGCGTCACCTCTCTGTCTCTGCCCTTTTTAAGCACGCTAGCTTCTCATTTCTAAATCTATATAAATATACATATATATATTTTACGTGTTTATTTAATAAAAGCAAGCAGACACATACTTCAGTTTAATGAAACCAAATGGGTAAATTGCACAGTTACCGGGTAGACTGAAGACCACAACATGATGAAGAGCGAAGTTTGTTGATGACCATTGCGCAACTTTAAATAACCTTGTCTTGATTTCCTCAGTGCAGTGATTGGCCTGATTAGGCTAGAATCTAAGGTTTTTACTTCACCTGCTTATGCCATGGGTTGATACTTCCTTTTTTTAAAAAAAAATAATAATAATTTAAAAAAAATGCTAATTGCTTTTGATATATGTGATCTTGGACAATATATGGAAGATAGTTTTTGCTCATGACCTCATCTTAGGATTCATATGCGAAACCTCTAAGTTGGAATCTCAATTAATTCTAATTGCCTCTATATATATATATATATATATAAAGGATAAAAGTTATATATATATATATATATATATAAATGTTTTATTAAAGAGAACCGTAATGCATAAATCTGCTTGGTCCAAAATGTAGATAAGGTGCGGGTGATCATGACTTAAAAAAATTGAAGGGGTAGACTAGTGTTATGAATGCAGCCACTTCAGTTTGTGCCAAAGGAACTTTTTAGACATTTTAGTGGACGCCATGAGTTGAAGTCGGACCAGCTCTGGACTCGAAGAAAATATCAACAGAAAAAGAACCCCCCCGCACCATAAAAGAAAGAAAAGGAGGAAATTCATGAACAGAAGATTCATTGTATCTTTCGCAAACCGGAGACAATATGTATAGTTTTCATTCTTCCTTCTTAACCATATATGCAACTAATTAATTAAGTAGAACCACAAAAATGTTCCAATTATGTTTCCAAATGGAAACTGATTACTTTCAATTCCTTTATTTTATTATTATTATATATATATATATGCAAGTTTTTTTATTCGTTCTCAATTTGAAATTTCAAATTAATTAGTTGCGTGCAACTAGAAGTTGAAGATAATCATTTCGTTTTCTTGGAGGAAATATATATATATATATATATATATATATATATATAATCTTGCATGTTTTGCAAGTTCCAATAATAATAAGTTAGATTTAATGTGAGGGAGAAGTGGCATGCATACGCATGCATGTCAGGAATGCTGAAAGCTTTGTTTGGAATAAGTTAAACGTCCTCAATGCTCAACTTAAAAGGCAAAGATGCACTTCTAAGATTTTCTGCTAAGAAATTAAAAGCCCAACTTCATTCACCTCAATCGGGAGGAGGCGGATTGTGTTGGATATATGCATGAAATAATTTTAGTTCAGTCGTCAAATTTAAATAATTCAGATATAATATATAAATATATATATTATTTTGAGTTAAAATTAATTTTAGATATTTTAATTCAGATAATTTTAAAGCAAAATGGCTGAGTTTTAAAATAAAATACTTTTAAATTCGGTTAGATTTTTAAGTTGTTTGATTTGGAAATTTCATAATTTAATTAATTATTTAGATCAAAGTCATTTTGATTTTAAATTAGATGAGTTTACTTCATTCATTCCCTTCAGCTTAATTATGACCAATGTTTTAACATGTTTTTAACTTACGAAGTACTCAAATTCTCTCACATATTTCAAGTTAAAATATCAGTGCAACATACCATGATCATCTAAGGATTCTATCAGTGGAACTTTTTTGTATTAGTTTTCTAGAAAACTTTTATCAGTATAAAAAGGTTAGTACTTTTTTAATTGATACTGTCTTAAAGTCGATGTACATGCAAAAGCACTATACTTTTCCTTTTTTTTTTTGACAATGATCTAGTTAGAGTCTTTTTCTTAAAATGAAATTAATTACACATTTCCAGGTAGAAATTACAACTACCAAATAAAACAATATAACTAAATAATAAATGAACCTAAAGTTAAACAAAAACCCTATATATATATATATATATATATATCATGAGATTTAAACCTAGCTAATCCCTTAAGATTCTCATATCTTTTTTGTTACTAGTGAGAGAAGGCCAGTTTGCAATAGCTAGGATAATTAAAATATTGGTTATCACTTAGCATAATTAATCATTTTCAAAAACTTGAACTCTTAGATTAAATATTTTCATATCATTCTAATAAAGTTATTATCAGTGTATTTACCTTGCTAGCAGTTCTATTAGTTTGGATTATATTTTCAATGGGTTAAAACTATTAATGGATGCATCATGCATCAAAGGAGTTTTTTCTAAACCTATTGGAATGCATGACTCGAATTTTACTGAATTTCTTGCTATCAAAGAAGGGTTGCCTTGGGATAATTCTCATTTTCTTATTCTGGAAACTTTGTTAATGCTCTCTCTTGGTTCAACAATCTTGCCCCTGTTCCTTGGAGGACGAACCATATTTTAAGCCACATTAGCAGACTCGAAGCCAAAATTCGGAGTCTCTCTGCTAATCACATCTTTAGCGAAGCCAACTCATTTTGCAGATAGTTTAGCAAATTTTGGGTTTAAACTATTCAGAATTTGTTGCTTTACATAATTTGATCTGTCTTGTTTCTTCTTTTTATATTTCTAGCCTCCTTATGCAGCTTCCGACTGCTAAACATTTATTTTCAATAAATTATGCCTTTCGGGGAAAAAAAAACTATAATTAGGCTTAGAAAAAAAATTAGTCTGTAAACCAACTTTCATGCATGCAAAGGAATTTATTTATTTTTATTAGCCAGCATGATCATAATGAAGAAGCCAAAATTAATGAAGTAGCTGCTTCTCTAATCTCTACGCTACGTATAGGGCAGGCAAATTAGGTCAAAAAAAAAAAAAAGAGTAGAAGCCTTAATTAATTAAGCAATAAGCAAAAATTGGGGTTAGAATGAATTAGAAACAAATTAATTTAACATCATGACAGGGTGGGACTGATGTCATCACAAACCCACGACAATAGGAGAGGGGGACTCCTCGTGGGTTAAGGTAGTGGCGTGCAGCTATCATAAAATGTTTGAATATCTTGCCTTTCTTTTAAAAAAAAAAAAATCTTTAAAAAGTTGCACCAAAAAGATGAAAAGATAAAACATTGGGGGACCAAAGCAGCCATGCGTGTGACCACAAGGGGTCCTAAACAATATAAACCATCCCTTCCTTCTCTAACCCTCCTTACCTTTGCCAAAGCAAATAGTCTCAACACAGCACAGAAAAAAACTCTACACCCACTGCCCTTAATTTGCCTTTGAGTCACCTCATGCTCCTCAGCCTGATAGCGTAAAAGAAAAGCCCTCCGTACAATAGATATCTGTGTATATATAATTTATATATAACATGTAAATATTGGAGAAGCAGAAGCACTGAGGCCGGGGGACGAAACTTATTGGCATGGCTTTGTTTTTTATAACTCATGATTTCATGATATATACTCGATCATTTCATTACTATACTACTATAACAAAATCCAATTCCATTTGAAAAATGCTTTAAGCCAAAAAAGAAAAAAGGCTTTCTCTCTTGAAACAATTAAGACAAGAAATGCTTCATCCCTTTTTAACTTTTTTTTTTTACCATAAAAACATGACATATCGATACTTGTATTGATATTTGATCCTCTTTAGGCCAACCAACCAACAAGCAAAGTTGGTGATACCCTAAAATAGGGCTCGTGTATAAACGATATCGAAATAAGGTAACAAATAAAAATTGGAAACTCGGGAGACCCTGCCATTTGTCAAATGCTAATGGAAACATCTATTATTCTTTTTTAGAGTCTTTGGTCTATAAGTTTTATAATGGACATTGAATTTCACCAAGCAAGCAAGGTAATCAAATTTGCTTTACAATAACTTGCCAAAACAAATTGAAGGAAGATATATTTTTTTAGCTCGAATTATATGTTACTAATTTATGCTTATATGTTTGAGTTTGACGGAAGATATGGCGCCTGTAACTTTATACGAACTACATATATATAAAAATCTTCTTGCATAAAGTAATGGAGGAAGAATTGACTTTAAGCTGGAAGCTCTCTATCATTGTTCGAAACCAAATTAAGGCCAATTTGGGTTGTTTGGACTCACGAGTATATACATATTACATGTACAAATCTATTGATATGTAAATATATATAATATAAGTTTTGTAATCTAACACACACATACATATATAAATATATATATCCAAATAACATCCTTTTCACCTGAGAACATGCATGGTTGTTTATCGTGGAAACACCTTTCTCGCATTGTCAATTGATGCTTCATTGCTTTTAAGAACTAGAATGCCACTATGGCATTGAGTTTCCCAACTAAGCTGAACATTTTACAATGAAGTAATGCATGTTCATGCCTCCATATTTGAGTATGCGTTGGGAATTAACCCTCGTAACGGAAAGAAAATAATAATAATAATAATAATAATAAAGAAGCAGGGCTGATCCTCCGAACCCATGCCAATGAGTTACATTTGTTACCAATTTATTAAATTAAAGGACCAGAGAAAGAAATCAAATCCAGAAGTTGGTTGAGTTTAAAAAGTTCAAATATTTTATTTATAAGATTTAAATTTGATTTTTTTGATGCCAACGGGCTTTTTTTTTTTTTAATTTTTAATAGATCAAACATAAATCCGATGTAAATAATTGTTGAAACTTATGATAAATCATGATATGAAATAAGTCTCTTCTCACTTTTATGACCTAAACAAATGATCAAGAGAGAGGAGAGAAACATTGTCATATTATAATTATGAAGTGCCTAAATACTCTTATACAAAATATTTTTAAAAATACAATTAATTAATTTTTAATTATATTAAATATAAAAATAATTAGAAATAATTTAATAATTTTAAATTATAAGCACCTAATAATCAGACTCATATATTACTTTCACTTTAAAGGACAATTAATTTTATCTTGATAGGGAGAATAGATCCATATAGGAGGATCACAGGACAAGACAAGGGCAGGGCAGGGAAGGGAAGCATGATAAAAATACATACATATCCGAAATGTAACTGAAAGCTAGAGATAAGAGGGGTGATGAAATTAAAGTTGAAGAGCGAAGTAAGAGCAGAGCTGAGCAGGTAAAGAGAGAGAAAGGGGGGAGATGGAGTGCGTTCCAAGACACAATGATTACATGGTCTTGGGAAAGCAGAAAGGAGGGCGTGGAAATAGCCAAGAGTGTGGAAGAACGTGGGGGCTTGACCGAGGTAGGAAAAGGGCGAGGAGAGGCTATGCGATATCATATATATATATATATATATATATTAAAATTTAAAAGAAAGTGATAAATTAGGGGGAAAATAAAATATAAAATATAAAAAGAAATGAAAAGGGCTTTAGCTAAGCCTTTTATCATGATGATACTATGAGGCTTTTTGGTCCTTGGTCGGTCGACAATCTGTGCATTGTGTGTTCACTGTGCTTTGTTTCTGTTTTTGTGTTCCCGTCCCCACTCTCTCTCTCTCTCTCTGTCCAACTGCACCCACAAGCACACTGGTTTTTTATTTTTATTATTGTAGTAAATTTATACAATAAAGGAGATACTTTGTTGTGTGCAAACTATAAATTAGTAGTGTATTGAAGTGTATAAAATAAAATAAAGAAAAGGATCCTCTCCTCAACCTGATAGCCACGAGAAAGGGCAGAGAATGCCGTAAGAAGAAAGGAAAGGAGACTAGCAGTACTTTCAGACTCTATAAATTTAGAGTGGTGGAGAGGGAAGCAACCCCCCTAAAAAAAACACAAAGGAACCAAAAAGACCCCAACAACAAAGCGCACATGAAAAGGAAAGTTTTATTTTGAATTAGCAAACGATAACAAAAGGGTCATCGCCCACAAAGGCGTGGCAGAAAATACCTACCCAACCAAGTGAAAGAGATTGAGTGATCATTCATACATAAGTCCAATCCTTTTTTCCTTTGCCTTTTCCTTGCTCCTTTTTTTTCTTTCCTTCTCTTTCTTTCTTTTACCAATTACCACCACCACAAATAAAACATGGAGAACAAGAAAGAATTGAGATGGCTAGCTCGTCTGAAAACTCCATCTATGTAGCAGATCAAACGAAGGTCTGGTCTGTCTCTTTTATTCTCTTTTAATTTGCTGCTTCTTTCATAACCCTTTTTTTCATTTTAATTTCCCCCTTCCCTTAGGGAAGTTTGTAAACCAACTTTCCTATATATAACATAATTCACATCGGAGAAGGGAGTGATCAATATGAAAACAACTTCATATATATCTGTGTATAAAACTTGAATCTTTTATCTGCCTTTTTTGCAATAATATTGAGGCAGAGAGTTAAGAAAGGGCAGAGAGGAGGGGGGAGGGAAGGGAAATTAAGATCGAGGGATGTGTGGAAAGAAAGAAGAAGATCAAGGAGAGTGTTCTCAGTCTATCCATAACATACAATATTACCAAGAACAGTTACTTATTCAACAGCACCAGCAGATGCAACAACAGAACCATGATTTATTTGGAGGAACTACGGGAGAGTTGATATTCCCTCAAGTATCGCCCATCCTACCATGGTCTCTCCCTCCTGTTCATAACTTCAATCCAACCCACTTCACTGGAAACCCGGTTCGCGACCATGACCCTTTTCTAGTCCCTCCTACACCATCATCATATGGAGGTCTATTCAACAGAAGAGCTCCTGCCCTACAGTTTGCATATGATGGCCCATCGGCTGATCATCTAAGGATCTTATCTGACACTTTTGGACCGGTTGTTCAACCTGGCTCAGCTCCTTTCGGGCTACAAGCAGAGTTGGGCAAGATGACCGCTCAAGAAATCATGGATGCTAAGGCTCTCGCTGCTTCTAAAAGTCACAGTGAAGCTGAAAGGAGAAGAAGAGAACGAATCAACAACCATCTTGCAAAGCTACGCAGCTTACTCCCAAGCACCACGAAAGTAAGCTGTAGTCATTGAATAGTCATGAAAAACTACTCAAAGAAAAAAAGGCTTATAAAATTGTCAAAAAGAAACCATTATAAATCATCACGCGTACAACATCTCCTATAAATTATATGGAAGTGTCATACACCTTTCGTGCACCCTTTTTGTTTTGTTGTATTACATTGAGCTTTTTCCCCTTCAAAGATATCTGTAGATCTTCCTAAGATTCTACTTAGAAGGTTGGTTTGATAATAATAATAATATGCTATCAAAACCTACCCATTTAGACGTAAAAGGTCCTCGAATTTCTTTCTTGGCCTGTCTTTTTTCCATCTGTTTTCGATCTCTTCATCCAAGAAAAATGGCTTGTCTTTTGGTTTATTCTAAACAGTCTTGCTGTGGTTCCAAGAAGAGGGAAAAAAGGGAAAAAAGACGGAGTGGTAATGTCGCTTGGTTGATATGATAAAGAGAAACCAAGGAGCAGTTGAAAAGCTTCCATGGAAATTTCTTGCTGGATCATCAGTCAAATTAAGTAGGGAATGAAAAGAAATCAGACAAACTAGCATCGTTTGTCAGTCACACTGTTACGCCTGTGCCGTCCCTTAAAAAAAAAAAAAAAAAACACCATTAACAACCTATCGTTTGATTAACTTTCAAGTTTTGAATCATAAGGGAGAAAATGGCAAAAATCGATCTATTATTTTCACAAACAAATCACTTTATCATACTATTTCCTGTCTATTTAGTTTTATCACACTTTAATTAACTTGTCATCTATTTTTCTTCTTTTGATTATTTCTTGTGGTGCATTGATGGGACAAAGCTTCATTTCTACCAGAAGTAACCTATCCATGTTAATTAATTTAATAAGCACTACATTTCCATTCTTACTATTTTTTTACCTACATTTTAATGTGTTTGTAAAGTTTGATACAAAGTTACTGAAATGCTGCTCCTTTAATTGTGTTCTGGTTTTGGTTAACATTTTGTGACATAGACGGACAAGGCTTCACTGCTTGCAGAAGTAATCCAACACGTCAAGGAGCTGAAACGGCAAACTTCTTTGATAGCAGAAATGAGTCCTGTACCGACCGAAATCGATGAACTAACTGTGGATACATCGGACGAAGATGGTAAGTTTGTGATAAAAGCTTCACTTTGTTGTGAAGATAGGTCCGATCTTTTGCCTGACCTAATCAAGACATTGAAAGCTTTACGCTTAAAAACACTAAAAGCTGAGATCACAACGCTTGGTGGGCGTGTAAAAAATGTTCTGTTCATTACCGGAGAGGAAGGCTCAAGTAGTAGTGGTGATCAGCAACAACAGCAGCAGCAGCGGTATTGTATTAGTTCAATACAAGAAGCATTGAAAGCAGTGATGGAGAAGACTCCTGGGGATGAGTCTTCTTCAGGAACTGTTAAGAGACAAAGAACCAACATCAGTGTTCTTGAACGTAGGTCTTTTTAACTTACGAAAGGCCTTCATGTATTTTTGTTTTTTTTTTTTTTTTTTTGTGGTGGTATTGACGACGGGGGTGTTCATTTTCTTTTCTGAGTTTCTTTCAGTTTGTATGATTCTACCAGTGAACAATATAGGTGATGATGTGTGGTTTGTGTAGTTGAAAGAAAAAATAGTTCAATCCAAGCATTAAAGAAGAAATAAATAGAGAAAATTAAAGAGAAAGCCTAGGGTATATATATGGCGATGGGATGACATATGATCATTCATTCATCAGCTTGTTGGTTTTGATTTGCTGGTGCTGATTGCAGAGAAGTGATGAGAGAGAGGAGAGAGGGAGGGCCGGGGATGTTTTAATTTATAGTACCTTAAAGGCAGAGGAAATTTAGGTAAAAAAAAAACTCTGGAGGATCTTTTCCGTGGGAAGAGAAATCTTATAGTAAAACCTAACATAGAAGACGTGAAGTTGATTGTTCTGATCAGTGGAACCAGCTTGAAGATGGGACAAAAAATATATATATTCTGGGCTTTTTCAGTTTGGTGGAATTTATGATCATATCATAAGCATTAATTAATTAAGAATTTAGTGATAATCTATATATATATATATATATATATATATATATATGTATCCTGTTCTTGTTGTTTTCATGATACCATCACAACAGGCTTCTGATCGATAAGTCTCTACCTTCCTTTGTTTTTTTGTTTGTTGATATTCCTTTATTTACAAAAAGCAGCGGACAGACGTAGAAAGAAAACCCTAACGAGGCTGCCATGTTCTGTGCACCATAGAAGGAAAGTGATTGTTTTATTTCTACAAAGCAATTAATGAATAGAATATACTTCAGTTTAGAGTTCAAATTTTCATAAGCAAATTTACTATAATAATATGTAACTTTATAAGGTATAACAGAAAGAATTTTCCTTAATTTTTATATACTTATAAAATTTAAAAATTTGATAACTATCTATAAAAACAGTGTATATATATATATATATATATCTGAGTAACAATATATATGTATGATAGAGTCGGTCATCATTTTTATTGACAGTAAAATAATAATATAAAACAAGAGTCTTTATATGATATTTTTTAGCTTTACAACTGTACAAACTAAATTAAGAGTGTTACATGCCTTTTTATGATTAGATTTCTTTAATATCCCTTAAAAAAAAGTGTCATTTTATTATTTTGTTTTTGATGTCTGAAAACTGTATTTATGGTAAATAAAATAATTTTTTTCATATAATCTATAAGCTATATGTGATGATACTGAAATGTCATTATTTATCAAAAATTTGACTTTTTTTTTCTTCAAAATTTTTGTCTTCTTTAAATTAATTTTATTTTCCTTTTAAAATGGTATATTTTAGTTCAAATCTTAGGTTTTTTTTTTTTTTTTTACTTGAATTCTACCTTTTCTTCCAATTCAACTAAATTCAAGAAAAAGCTAAAACAATGTTTAAGAAACCGAATCAGAAGTTAAGCTGATAAAACCTTTGATTATCATCAATCCATTTATAACAAGAAAATTATTTGTTAATATTTAAAAAATTAAAAAAGTATCTAATATGTAAAAAATTAATATAACAAGAAAAATATTTATTATTTTTAACCAATTTATAAAATTTAAAAAATTTCATCAACAATAATATAAAAGTTGACTATATATTAATAACAAATATATATGTGATTGATTGAATCAATAGTCATTTAACAATAGCATAACAACATAAAACAAGAATCTTGGTATATATTTTTAAATTTTACAAGTTGAATTTTGACTGTCACAAATCCCCTTTTTTTAAATAAAATTATTTTATTTTAGTTTTAGTATCCTAAAAACCGAGTTATCTAATTTTTTCGTCTGTGATCTTTAAAAACTTTATTTACAATAAATAAATATTTTTTTTATATAAAAAATATATTTGCTATTCAATAACACATTATCGATGAGCTATAAGCGATAACAAAAAAAATTTCCTTATTTATCTTGGATGCATGTAAAGAAAAAAAAAAATTCTGGTCCAAACGGTTAAATCAAAAAGTCGGACTTTTTCTTCTTCATATTTTATTTTACCTTTTTTTAATTAATTTTATTTTCCTTTTAAAATGTCATTCTTTAGTTCAAATTTAAGATTTTTTTTTTTTTTACTTGAATTCTACCCATGCTTACCACTCTAACTAAACCCAAGTAGACTTTAGAAACTTACCAAGATTTTTATAAGCATTGAAGCAATAAATAATTTCAAAGTGCAACAGTATTCCTTCAACTTCTTTACTTAATTGTTGCTTGATAAATTGAAAAATTAATTCTATTATAAAAATGTTTGATATGTTATTGAAAATTAAATATTGAGTATAATTATGAATACAATTTTATTAATAACTATAAATGCAAAGTTTTTAAAATTATTCATTTCCCAATTTGAACCATCTTAAAAACAACATTTTATATTGTGATGTATAGTTTTGGATAAAACTTAAAAGAGATAATTTAAATATTTCATTTTTTATGATAGAAACATAATTTTGTTCAAATGTAATTTTTTAAAATAAAATTGACTCAATATGTTTTGCATAAGTGATAAGTAATTCTCTACCAACTTATTACATTCAAACCTTTTTTTTTTTTTTGGTTACCATATTTTTTATCCCAATAAACTTAATAATGATTGTTGTTATCTCTTATTAAAAGAGTTGAAGTTTAAGATTAATTCGAATCTTGTCCACAGATTGTCTTGTGTTAAATCATATTAAAACATATAAGATAAATAAGTACTAGACATACACATATTTATGTATATTATTACAAATACATTTAAATCAGTTGAAGATAAATTAAACTTGTGAGCTCCTAGAAGAAATTAAGTTATGTGACAAATTGAAGATAAATCAAACTTGTGAACTCCTAGAAGAAATTAAGCACGTGACAAACTCCACTCAATTTGCTCCAATGCTGGCTAGCTGAATTCTGCATTCTCCACACAAGAAGATGCAGGTCAACCCGAAGCATGCAGTGAGATAAATCCAGTTAACTCAAATTAATGATTTGATTGACAAACCCAAAACTTTGATGAGTTGAGACACGATCTCTAGGGTACGTTTTAGACAGAAGAAAAAATGGCAAGATCGATCTTACTCTAGCTTAATTCCATCATAAAATTTCATGGAAATTATATAAATGATGTTGAGATATCATATCAGAAAGATTACATGTATATATCTTTATGCAGTGAGAGTGAGTAATTAGTAGCAGCTCTATACTGGTTACTGAAGCTTTAAGTCAACAGGCAGGGGCTGGCCACATTGAGATCATATATATTATATACTTTTTCTTTTTTTGTAGAAGGCATATATAGGGAACTGCTGAAGAATCTAATAAATAATTAAGCCCCATTTGAAGCATATGCAGTTGCCTGTGTTTCGGGGGGAATCAAGCAGGCTTTTTTCTTATACTGGCTGATAAAGGAGACTGTTGCGGCCAACTAAAATTAAGACAAAAGTTTAAGTAGAATGGGAGCTGAAAAAATGCTGTGAAAAATGAAGACAGGCGCTGATAACATGTACTGTATACTACTGTTACACAATGTTATGTTATGTTATTATTCGGAACAGGAACATTGCATTGCATAAGTACTCTTTCTGCTTCTGCTTCTGCTTCTGGCCTTCCCTTCCCTTCCTTTCCGCTTATATCTTGGTTCTTGAGTCTGACTAAAAGATGAGAGTAGACAGCCAGCCAGGAATAGGATTAATATGCAACTTGAAAGTTACTAATATATCCCAAAATAGTCAATTCATTCTCCGACTGACCAATTCAGATCATTGTTATATATCCTCCCATACATTACCCAAAAAAACCGTGCTCAAATGCATACATAATAATATATAATCGAAACAAAATGAAATCAAACTTTAACGTGTTTAAAAATCAGAAAGTCTAAAGCTTTGTTTGATAGGTGGAAAGAAAATTAAAAAGATGAAAAATTGAAAGAGAAGAAAAGTTGAAAGATAAAAAATATGTTTTTTCTTTCGATTAGTGTGTTTGGTTAAAAAGATAAAAAAGTGATAAAAAATATTATTTTCTTTCCTCTTATTATTTGATATGATTGAAAAATGAGATGAAAGAAACTGAAAATTAATTATTTTACTATTATACTCGTTAAAATTTGAGATAAAAAATAAAATTTAGAAATTGTGAGTAATTTTGTAAATATATATACTTAACTTACACCACTTTCATTTTCTTTTATCTTTTCTTTCTAATTTAGAGTGATTTATTTTTGTTAATAGGTGAGAAAATTGATAATCTTTCCTGTTTTATTTTCTCTCACTTTTCTTTCCTACCAAACACACTAAAAATTTATCTTTTTTCACTTTTCTATTATGCTTTATTCATCTTTTTAATTTTTCACCCTATTAAACTTAAAAAAAAAATACTGCTGAGTCATCAAAAACCAAAGAATATATAAAGACCGAAATTGCAAATCTTATGATGGAAAACCATTTTCAAGTTTACCTAAGTGTATATTATATTATATTACTAATATTTTAAGCCTGTGCGATGCACGGTTAATATTTTAATATATATAATTATTTTTTAATATATAAAAATTTTTATATATTAGATTAGATGCTCAATTAAAAGATAGAAATGATGAAAGAATTTTAAATTATTAAAAAAATGTTTTACTATAATGAAATAAAGCCTTGCAAATGACTTTAAAACTAATTTAATTTGATTGAGAATATAAAAAATAATTAACTAATTTTTTTAATGAGTACCTGAATTAATTTTTTAAAAAGGAAAATGTTTGAAATTAGAATATATTAATGTAAAATTAAACTTCTAATAGAGACAAATAAATAAAAGATTTTAATATGATTGTTATACTTAATAAAATTTTTAATTTGTATATGAAAAATTAATACTCTTTCTACTCTGACTCTCTTTATCTATTATATAAGATAAAAATAAAATATTGTTTTATTAGTGGCAATAAACTATATTGATGTGAACTTTTAGTACTAAGATTCAATATTCATTCAACAATATTTTAAAAAATATTGTACAACAATTTATAGAATATTTTAAATTTAAATGTTATAAATGATTTTTTAATTTATATATTGTGTTTTTTATTTCATTATGCAAGTCTAAAAATCCTAGAATCAAGCTAAATGGATGACCATATGTAATAAGCTGTAAAATAGATAATCAATGGTAAACCAAATCAAAAGCATAGCAACAATAAGGTTAAAACGTAATATTAACTTCTGCCATTAAAACAATATAACTTTTATTTATTTTTTTGTTATGCAATTAGTTAAATTAAAATGTTAGTAAAAATTAATAAAAATATAAAAGGAAAAATCATATGGTTTTTGTAATATGTTGATAGTATGTATTTATAAGACTACAATTTTTACAAAAGAACTTAATAGTATTTTTTTTTCCGAATAAAACATCAATAATAGAATTTTAAGAAACAAAAATAGAACAATAAAAATCTGACCTTATTTGAGTTGGATCATATAATGACCATAAATCTCATGCAATGATGAAACTTAAGACTAAATTGTGAAGATGTAACCTGAAATTCAAAATAGCAAACTTTTATAATTTTAACTTTATTTTTTAGGCTAAAAAAAATAAAGTTTAAATACATAATTGAGTCAAATTTAGTTAAAATCTTTTAAGAGAGAGAGATAAAGTTCAGCAACCAACAGCATATATAACAACAATAGTATACAAGCAGCATAAAACAAATAGAACATTTTAAAATTATCTAAGTAACAGAGCTTTGATGTCCACTTTTTAATTCATGTTGCTATCGATTTCTTTTTCTTTTTTTTTTGTTTGCCCTTTCATTGTACTATATCAATTAAATAGAAAGAAGAAATTAAAGTCCATTTCTCGTTATCAACGAAACCAATTTGTCCCTACTATTGCTAACTAAACTGTCAATACTTCTTGCTTTGATTTTTTAAATGATTTTAAAAGTTTATAATTATAATTATTAAAAATAAAATAATAATATTATTTGCACATAATAAAAATCATTAATTTAATCTTATTTTTTAATAAAATTAGAGAATAAATCATCCATAGATCTAAGTGAAGCCAAAACAATGGAATAAAATTAATAAAAAATAAAAAAATTGAACACACAAAAATAGAACTTAAGAATTAGAAATTTATAATAGAGAAAAAAAGAAAACAATAAAAAATAGAGACGATTATCCTATTAAGATTTATGGCTTAAAATTGAAAATATAAGGGAGATAATTGATATGAATAAGCACTGGTATTTTAATCTCATTTCAAGAACAAATTTTAAACAAAATTCAAAACAATCTTAAAAATTAGAAAAAAAAATAAGAATTAGAAAACTTACTTATACCAATAGCTAATGAAAGATAATTGAAATTTATTAAAAGAAGTTGAATCAGATCATTGTTGTTGAGAGAAAAGGTTTAAAAGATGACTAGGGAGATTGCAAAAAATTAAAAACATGATAAGTGAGATTATGAATAATTATACTTTTTCACATGAAAACAATTGAGCCTAGCATTGGATTTTATACTAAAATTAGGAGAGAGAAAATCAATCTAGCATACAAAGAGTTTTTTGGATTACATCTATTGGATGATTGAGCACTTAAGATTGATATTAAACTATTCAAAACCTATAAAAAAAAAGTAAAAACATAGTCCAAAAAGCATTTAGAATTTACGTTTGAATGATTAATTAATTGTATGTATAAATGTAATAATAAATGGAAAGTATTAGAAAATATTGAAAGGCAATGGAAAACGATAACAATATTTTCCTATCAAGGAAAAGTGATTAGACATTTAAATTATATTGTTTGAAAAAAGAATTATTTAATATTTTAGTTATTTTTTATACCTTTAAATCATTGTCCATAGCAAAATCTAAAAGCTCAGTAATAGTTAAAACAAAATTTAAAAACAATTAATAAAATTAATATATTATATTAAATTTAATTATGAAGTTTGGACTTAATGAATCTATGCATCTATCAATGAATTTATGTATTTATTGATGAATTTATTAATTTAATTATTCAAATTTTTTAATCTATTAATTTAATCTATGTATCAATGAATCTATATATTTATTAATTAATTTTATTAAGTTTGGACCTAATGAATTTATATATCTAGTAATGAATCTAAAATTTTTTAATCAAATAAGTAAAAAGCAATAATCAAATCATATCATATCTAATATAAAATAAAACTCATACTATTTTTACCTAAGGTAAGGGTAATCCACATATTTCTTGCATGCATCGCATCGGAATTTAGCATTGATATGTTTTAAACCTTTCTTACACCGGCTACATGAAGTATAATACCAACCATTTTTACACCAAATATTGAAAATCTTAGCTTTGCATATAATAATATTTCCAATCAAGGAAAAAGTGATTAGACATTTAAATTATATTGTTTGAAAAAAGAATTATTTAATATTTTAGTTATTTTTTTATACATCTATATCATTGTCCGTAGTAATCTGTAAAAGCTCAAAAACAGTTAAAGCAAAATTAAAAAAATAATTAATAAAATTAATATATTATATTAAATTTAATTGTAAAGTTTAAACTCAATGAATCTATGTATCTATCAATGAATCTATATATCTATTGCAAAATTAAAAAACAATTAATAAAATTAATATATTATATTAAATTTAATTATAAAGTTTAGACTCAATGAATCTATGTATCTATCAATGAATCTATGTATCTATAGATGAATCTATTAATTTAACTATTCAAATTCTATAATCTATTAATTTAATTTATGTATCAATGAATCTATATATTTATTAATTAATATTATAAATTTTGGACTCAACGAATTTATATATCTATTAATGAAACTATATATCTAAGGTTTGAAGTCAATGAATCTATATTTCTATTCATTAATATTATGAAGTTTGAATTCAATAAATCTATATATAAACAAAAGCATTAACTAATATTATAAAAAAATCTATGAAAAAAACCCATGAACCTATATATCTAAAGTTTGGACTCAATGAATCTACTTATAAACAAAAATATTAATTAATATTATAAAAAAAATCTTTGAAAAAAACTCATAATAAACATTGGCATTTATGAAAAAAAAAAAAAACTGTATTTTATATATATTATATAGATATACAGAGTAGTGGAAATTGAAAAGATATATAAAAAGCCAAAAAGTTTTGTTATCGATCGTATACACAAGGAACATCGTGGTCATGAGTAATGACAGGACTCTTAAGTACAAAATTTTGAATCTTAATTCTTATCCCATCCTTCCCTTGCTAGTGGAGTTAAGCCCAATGGATTAGTGTCTTTTTTGGTTATTATTTATTCTTTGTTTAATCACAAAATTATTGAAAATAATAATAAAGTAAACGATCTTGGAGTAGTCAACGGGTACCTGCAACCCAGCAAGCTTTGGGGAAAGAATCTATCATAGTTTTCAACAACAGCAATCAATAGTGAAGGTTGGGCTTTGGCAGGCACGCCATGCCATGCCTGATGCTCGGACGGGGCGTGAGGGCTGTGACTGTGACACAGGAAAGCTTTGGTTTGGCATTGGCATGAAGAGAATTGAAGTTGGGTGATGAATCCTTTCCGTTTCAATGGAAAATGAAGCTTTCGGCTGGGCCCTTGCACTTAGGGTAAGCATCATCAATATTCACAAACACATTAGTGTCCCAATCCAAACAATTTATAAAAGAAAAATGAGCCAATATTTGATAAACAGACAGACTATTAGTTATGTCAACGTCAGTGTGGATGAATAGAAAGAGAGAAAAAAGGGGAAAAAAAAAAATTCAATCAAACCAAATGCATTACTATCTAACGACTTGAATAATCCTAATACTGGAAAGAAAGAAAGAAAGAATCAGACATGAAAATTGGTTTGGATTCATTCATCGGCACACAAAATCTTTGCCCCCAGGCAGACACCGACACAGAACACAGCCAGTTCCCTTCCCTTGCCACCTTTGGGAAGTAGAACTAAACTAAATATCCTTTACACACGACAAAATTATCTCCACATCAAAAAGGTACACCTCACCTCCTCCAATCTGAATGTCCAATATCCATCTCACTTTATCTCTATCTATATGATTTTTTTTTACTTGTAATTTTTTAATAAATAAAATTTTTATTTATAAAGAAAAAAGCATAAGTCCTACTAAAAATATAATCCTTCAGATAAAAAAATCAAATTGTATCGTTTTACATTTGTATCTCTGTACTTTTAAGACCCATGTATCACCAACACTTCCATTTCCGCTGCAAGTCACCATAAACAAAATAGTCAAAAACCCATAAACATCTAATTCTATGTAAGGTTCATGTGGGCACCACCAAATGACTTCTTGACCAAATTACCCTCCGCCTTCTCCAGAAGAGTAAGATGCTATCATCCAACTTTAGTAAGCCTAATTTCGTCCTTCAGTATTGTTTCCACCATAAACAAAGACCTTGCTTTGGTGTGAAAGCCAGCCAAGTTCCCCATTTATCGTCCCTTTGAATGCTTTTCTTTTCTGGGTGTCCTGGGAATTCCGTCAAAATTTTTATTTCTCTTTTTCTTTCTGGGTATGTTGGTAGAGAGAAGAAGGAGAGTGATGAGCTGGAGGAGAGTGGGGAAGTCGCTGCAGGCCCTGCTAGCCCATGCCTTGCTCTTCTCTTTCACCCTGTTACTCGTTCTCAAGCTTCACCATGCCGTCTCCTATTCCTGGTGGTTCGTCTCTCTCTCTCTCTCTCTCTCTCTCTTTTCATTTGCTTAATTTTGGGTTCTGTTTATAATTGGTTCCATTTGTTTCACAACTGTTGGGTTTTATGGGAAAATCAATTATTTTCCCTTTTCATTCTGTTTCCTTCATTAACAGTATTCACCATGCCACTTGCTTCCTTTTACAATATTCTTAATTAAACAAATTTTAAATCATGCATGTAGATTTCTTTTGCAATGAAGGGTTTTTTTTTTTTTTTTTGTGAGTATAATCCTGTAGGTGTAATTTCTTTTTCTTTTAGTGATATTTTACTTGGTTTTAGCATTCAATCAATTTGCTCAGAAGGCATTGGCAGGTGGCAGCTATGGGAAATACGTGTGGTTTTGAGACGGGAAAGAAAACTAAGGGTGGAAAAATTCCTTTTGAGATGGAAAACGTGAAAGTTTTGTGTGCTTGATCTGTAGAATTGTAAATTTTATTGTGGGATTGACATGTTCATGGCCGTGAAACATTTACTGGTTTGGCTTCTCTTTTGGGATAGCCATGAAATTCAAACATTCGGTAAGTGTCATATAATCTCATGATTAGGGGTTTAAATGATAGCTTTTTCTCTTCATTCTCGTTGGTGATATGTCTTGATCTGCTGACTTGGATACTTATCATCATATACAAAGTTAATAGTTTGAATACGTTTAGCTATCAGTCATGCGTAGAGTTCTTTAAGGAAGTGCTAGTTATACCATAAGCATACACTTTATAGCTGTATAGTACAGAGCAGAACATGCAAGCATTTGTTGGTCAATGTAGATTCACTTGTTCTTCTGTGGGAAAGCGGGCAGAGGAGGACATGTAATCATTTTATGAGAGTAAGAAAGTAATCTGCTCTTTCTCTGGTTTTCTATTTGTTAAAGGCTGCTTGTTTTTTGTTTCATTGTGCAGGGTTGTATTTGCCCCTTTATGGCTTTTTCATGCAGTTGTAGCACGTGGCAGGTTTTCTTTGCCTGCTCCATCAATGCCTCATGATCGCCATGTATGGCAGTTCATCTCTAAGTTTGGATGTCATCTTTTAGCTGTGACAAAATATTTTATGGCATTGTATTCAATAATAATCCAGGTCAATTATGTGCTATTTTCATCCACAGTGGGCCCCATTTCATGCGGTCACAGCAACGCCATTGCTTGTTGCTTTTGAGCTACTTTTGTGTATACATCTTGACAACAGCTATGGTACGGAGGCAACATCCACTGAACATAATAGTCTGTAGATTTTTGTTCTTACCTAGCATGATAATCTTTAGATATGCTTGATCTTATTTATGAAACCTTCTTTAAAATTTTTTTTATTGCTTTGATACTTTCCACCTTAGTTATATTCTCTGATTTGGTGGATCAAGGATATTCAGATTAATGATTCACAAATTACTTATTATGTTCAAGGTAGCATGTTAACAACTGATAGCCTTTCTCCTACCTATACATTTTTTTTACTGCTGTAAGTATCAATAGTCTACAAATATTAGTTTCTATCTTCAATTTAGTGATGCATTTATATGAACTTATCCCTTGTTTTGTAGGATACATGTTTTTGATGCTTCAAAAGCGTCTACATCTCTAATCTATGAGTATTTTATATGCCCATTGGATTATCATATTAAGTTAAATTGTTTTGTGAAAATGGATGTTTTGCAGTTGTTAATTTGAAGATTGTCTTTCTGCCCCTGCTTACATTTGAAATAGCTATTTTGATTGATAATATCAGGTATTTATTTGTGCCATGTTACTTGTTTATTTTGTGCTCGAGTACTTAATGGTATTATAAAATCTTATGCCTATTAACTAATTGATTTGCTACACTTTTTGGCTCTAGCGAACTTGAATCTAAATGAAATCTTACCAAACTTATTGACAACCTTACAGATTAAATAAATCCAGTATTGCACTCTGTGGTTATTTATAGCATGTAGTGTGCCCCTTGCAACTTCATCTCGAGTCTTGACTTATTCCAACAAACCGTAAACATATATCTTGTATTCCTTCCAATTCTCACCCAGCCTAACCACTAATTACTTGGAAAAAATTTTCTGTTGGATTGCTTTGTTTTGGGTCTATTAACTTTTCCATTAACTATGGCAAAGCCATTCATGTTATAGTATTTCCGCAGAGCACTAAGTTAGATGTAGGCAGGTGTTAAATGTTACTCTTTCTTAATTCTATCTTATCGACTGTTTCTAGATGCAATAACTATTTTTCTTTAATTTTTAATAGGATGTGCAGAGCTTTAATGCCCGGAGATGAAGAAAGCATGAGTGATGAAGTGATATGGGAGACCCTTCCAGTAAGTTTGTAATTATTAGTTACTAAAGGTTTTATTTCGGGGATAACACATCACTCATGAAAAAAATTTCTTGGACATATGCTCCTTAGTGCTTATGGTTCCACAAAGTCATAAGTTTTATTAATGATAATTTCCCCAGTGGCTTTGGGCACTTATCATTTTATTGTTTTTGTGTCATCTAACAGCATCCAGTTAAATTGCTTACAAATTATGGATTTATAATATTACTGGTAATAGTAATCACTGCTGTGATCATTGTCTTAACTTTTGTTCTCATATGCAAGTAGATGCACCAATCTAGTAAATTGTGGAGAAAAGTTAAAAAATCAAACATGCATATAATGCATGTCTGTGTGGGATGTGTATGTATGATTCAAAGTCCAAATATTATAGAGGATTTACTGCCATGCAGGCATTGGCCTTAGATGATGTATGCTTAGTTATTTGCAATCTGAATTGAGAAGAACCAGGGAGGGGATTGTTTAAGTATTTATGTACTTTTTCCATTTGTTACTCTCAAAAGCTAATTTGGTTCTCTCCTATGACATTTTTTTTGGATGCTACAATGAATAGCACCTACCATTTCTCTCTCCATTTTCTTAGAGAAAAAAGAAGATATCTCTTTCATCTATCTTTTGTCTATTTAGCATTGATTCTATTTATGAATCAAGCCGAAAGAGTTCATTTTTGGGTTCCTTGAAGCCCTGAATGGCTTGGATAGTTTCCGCCAATGAAATGAATGTGGAGCCCGTTGTGAATGCTTCTCTGATCTGGAAGTTCTTGCAAAGAGAATAAAAATGCTGCTCTCCTTCCCTGTCTTGTCCTCTGAATTTTCAATTTTTTTTTTTTAAATCGTGATTAGAAAAATATATTAAATAGAATAATTGCTGAATAAGAGGTCAAGTTTGTTTGATTGCATCCTTTATTTAGTTTTGGACAAATAAGCAGGGGTTTGGCTGTAGACTAAATTATCTAATTCTGCTCTAGCATACATATACTCTCATCTAATTCAATTTATGAGTATGTGATTTTTTAGTGAATAATTCAGTCTCCATTATTCCAGATCTTTGACCAAAACTCAGTTCGGGTTATCATTTAGCTTATCTGGTTAAATGTTATGCTAATCTTGCTTTGTCGTAGCAGTTAAATGTTGGTCAGCAGTTTCTTCTACTGACATAACATATTCAAAACCATTACTTGAATTCTATTGATTCTTATATCTTTGATCAAGAAATTAGCTTGAGGAGACACATCTTGCATGATTCATGATCGAGTTGCTCCAATTTTTGGAACTCAGAAGCACTGTATTTTGTAAACATCCTCTTTGATATCTCCCTATTTTATCTCAACTAGTCTATCAAGAGTTGCTTTGTTTCAACAACTATTCTAAAGATTGTGCTACTTTTGTTTAAGCATGATGCTTACTTTCATGATACATTGTTCACTTGCGACAACTTAACTGATTGCAAATGAACGATAAATGAAAAGTTTTCCCCCTTATTACGTCAAGTCATATGGGATTAAGAAAGGGGGAAAGAAAAAATAAGTGAAAGAAGTATTAAAAAAATTGATATTAATGTTCAGTTTAACTAGCTGTTTACATTTATAACAGCATGTCATGACCACATTGTGCTGAAAAATTCTCATACTTAAATAGAGCATATGCTCATGTGTGATAATAGTAATGATACATATGATCTCTGTGATAATCTATTTGTCTATATCTGATGCTAAAGTATTGGGCCTTGATAATTGGTCAGAGAACTGATTTTAAGTCTCTAATATTTGGTTTGTAGCATTTTTGGGTTGCAATATCTATGGTCTTCTTTATTGCCGCCACAACTTTCACTCTTTTAAAGTTATGTGGTAAGTTGTTTGTTCTTAGTTTAAATGGTACTATTTGTTTGCATAGTCATTCATATTTCTTTTGAGCGAGTTTCTTTTTTCTTTTTCTTTTTTTTTACTATTTGACGGCTACATTTATTTTACTTTGCTATAAATGTGAATTTTCTGATGACTGATATGTCATTGAAGATTCCGTTTTTCCTGGTAACTAACGAATGTATTATAGTTTGAAACCATTCAACATGTGTGATGCTAATACATTAATTGATCTTCAATGACATGCAGGTGATGTTGCGGCTCTCGGCTGGTGGGATTTATTCATAAATTTTGGGTAGAATACATTCATTTTCTTGTTTGATTTTTTGCTTCTCCCCTGTTTCCTTTTCCTTTTGGAATAATCTTTTATGCTCTGTTGCAGTATTGCAGAGTGTTTTGCCTTTCTTGTTTGTACAAAGTGGTATAACCCAGCAATTCATCGAAATTCCCATCATAGACAAACCAGCTTATCTTCAATGACTATAAGATACCTGGACTGTAACAGAGGAGTGGTAGTATCTACTGATGAAGACGTGCACCAGAACAGCAGAATATGCAACCTGCAAGATATCGGAGGACATGTTATGAAAATTCCATTTATTGGTTTCCAAATCATGCTTTTCATGTACTTAGAGGTATAGTTATTGTTGAGAACGGCCTTTGGTATTTCCCCAAATGTTCAAGTTGTATTTTAAATTCTTATAAAACTTTGATGTCAGGGAACACCGCCTAGTGCAAGAAAAATATCACCTCCAGTCCTTTTTTCTCCCCTTCTGCTGCTGCAAGGAGCTGGGTTTATTCTTGCTGCATATAGATTGATTGAGAAAATTGTTATTTTAGTACATAGTGGAGCTGGCTCTGGAAGATACTTTGATGTATCATCAAAAGTTCTTGAATTTTTTGGGTTCTTACACCGTGGGTCAAGGTAGCCTTCGTCAGGAGTTAGTCTTTAAAATCTGGTTTACTTTTGCTCAATTTCTACCGAGTCTGTACCAAGTGGAGACAAAAATATTACTATTGTCAAGCAATAGTAGTCATTTACGTTTCTTGTCTTTCAACAGGTTGCTGGGTTGGTGGTCAATTGATGAAGGAAGTCGAGAGGAACAGGCTAGACTTTACTGTTCTGGGGCATCTGGGTATGTTTATTACTTTGCACTCTAGTTCCTTTATTCATTCATTCATCTAGCACAATGTATAAGCAGCCATTCGGGCTGCTTTCTTGAGGGATTAACCAGCTTATATCCGGTGAATGCTTAGACCTATAAATATACTAAAAGAAGTTTCTCCATCATGGTATGATATTTCTGGAAGTGTGGAAAAGCTTTCATTAGCAGCCATCACTAGTCATTTATGGCTGCACAAGCCATGCAGTAAAGTTACCAGTTAATCACCTGTATTCTATTGGTGTCTACTTTTTCACCTTATCATATTTTGCCAGTTACTCAAATGTCTGGAGTAGTGAAACTTTTAGGAAATCATCGAGCAGGAGGATATCCTTTCTTTTCATAATATGGAGACAGTACCATAATAATGAGAATCCTTTAAATCTTCTATCCATTATGGGCCAAAAGAAAAAGAAATTCTCCCATTCGCATATGTGCCATTCCAGCATTCTGGCTTCTGCTTTTAGTTTACTGTTCATGAAAAGAATGTATTAAAAAGCATTAGAAAGAAAAGAATGAGATGCACTTATATTAATATACTGAATTAAGCAACAAAGTCTGTTTCTTCTTATTTTGTGTGCCACTTGCTTTTATTGTATGCTATGGGGCTACTTGGTTGGTACAGAGGTAGTAACAGGATTCCCCCCTGCACCCCGCCTTCTCTTGTCTCTTTGCTGATCTTATTTCTCATCCTCTAACATTCAGATATAACACTTTCTCACCCGACATTGTGAAGAAAATGCCAAAACCAGATCTTGTTCAAGAGGTAAACATGGTATTTGTCATCTTCAAATTGAGAAATTATAAGATTCTGCTTTAGTTAAGTCTGCTTTATTTTTGCAATTGTTTTTGTCTGATTAGTTGGCTATAGAATTTGTGAAATCCTGTTTACCATCTAATGATGTTTGTACTAATATTTTCATTTCTTTTAAATACAGATTTGGAGATTACAAGCTGCACTCAGTGAGCAGACAGAAATCACCAAGTTTAGCCAGTTGGAGTTTGAAAGACTTCAAAATGTATGTATGAGGAGAAATTGTTACCAAGTTATTATAGTTGTTGGGCAACTATCTAATGTGGTGCTTACTTATTAATTTAATGAATCTGTCAGGAAAAGATTCTGTGTAGAGTTTGCTTTGAGGAGCAAATCAATGTAGTCCTCCTCCCATGCAGGCATCATGTCCTCTGCAGGTTTATGCATCTACCCTAGAAATATTGCTAATAATCTTTTATTCTGGTTATTCTTGTTCTCTACCAGTATTGGATAATGCATAGATATATCTCTGAAATCTTTGGCTTATACGGCAATTACATATGGTCATAACATGAAGTGGCATAGCATGTTTTTGTCATATGGCCATGCATGGTAGTTCATTTCTTATCAAAGGATGTGGAACCTGTTTTTATAGTCATTATTAATCATGCCTTTTTTTCTACTAATTTGCATCTCAGTACTTGCTGTGAGAAGTGTAAAAGGTGTCCAATCTGCCGTGTCTGTATTGAAGAGCGACTGCCAGTGTATGATGTGTAGTCTCGGTTTACCTGTAGAAAAATTCGTGTAAAATTATCAAACCTTAAAAGGAATTGCCTGTGATTTTAGACGAAGCAAGCAATGAGAAGCTGGCCATTCTGGTTTCTACAAACTTGATATAATTGTCAAGCAATGCCATTCAAGAATTGTAAATAACATTTGGCGCGTTATGAAATGAAATAAAATGGGGGATTTTTATCGTTATTTACCCGTCTAGACCGGGAGTAGGAGCCATCATCATTGGTCAAACCTTCATCTGCTGCTCTCACCTGGCATCTGATTGTTATGTTATAATTGTCCTAGGATCCCTTTCAAAGCTGATTTTTTTATTTTACTTTACGGCGGCGTGTACGTAGCTTTCGAGTAAACATCAGAAGAATATTTATCTATCTTATCTATCTCAAGGTGTGCTAAAGAAAAGGAGGGAAAAATTGAAATTATAGTACTTCATCACTTGCATAGCCTTTCTTGTACACCATTGTTTTGTTGGCGAGTAAAGCCGACTCTCCGATCAAAATTGAGCTACGTCCAGTTGGTACCTTAGATACATTCTTCTTCTTTATGAATTCGCTAAAATTCTTCGCTTCATCAAACTTACCACCACCACCAGCACCAGAAGCAGCAGCAGCAGTAGCGTATATGTTGGATGACAGCGCATAAAATAATATCTGGCTTTCTTTGGCTCTAGACTAGTAAGTTCCCTTGCAAGTCGTTCTCCATCTTCAACGTTATTATGAGCCCCTCCTTTCGCATCTCTAGTGCTTGTTCAATAAGGTCGTCATTTGTGCTGTCTGTCTTCATATTCCAAATGATACTTAGGATGATTTTGGATGATTTCATGCACTGAAGTTGAACTTCATCTTTTTTATTTTTTATTTACACTCGTATAAGCCATTCTAATTCCTAAATCAATCACATTTGCTTTAAAAACTTGTTATTTTATTACTGAATGCAGGAGGTATACAAATCAGAATCATAAGCACGTCATTAGGGTATAAAAACCAAGTTGATGTCTTTTCCTTCTATACCTTCCTTTTTCCAGCTTGGAACAGATTTATTTATTTATTTAACTAATTAGAGCCTTGGAATAAACATCCAATCCCCTTATTCAATTACAATTTCCCTGTTACCTAATAAATGACAGCAACATGAAATTGAGTTGACAGCTCTTCATTGACATTCATGAAGGAAAGGTGCCATTACCTTGTGTTGAAGTTGATGTCAAGCACATGTTGCTGTAATGGCCGCTGCTTCAATTACTGGCTCTGCTGTTGTGGCTGGGATTCCGTCACTTTGCTGCAAGTTTTCGTCCTTCATGTTTGCTAGGAAGTCGTTGAAGCAATCATCCAATGTCGAAATGGCTCATTTGGGTACAGACTGCTCACTTCAATTTCATTGGGGCCATCGGTCGAAAAACTGACTTGATAGCCCTTTATGAAGATATCATGTGTTAATGACGCTACAGTACTTTGTGGGATGCAATTCTCTGCAAAGCCAACAACATACAATAATGACAAATAAGTAGGAGTAGTAATTTTTTTTTAGTTTAAGTTAGGCAGTGCAATACAATGAAGGGGAGATTCAAATCAAATAGAATTACTAGTGAGTAATTAATATAAAAGGTGGTATGTATGAGGATGAGAATGAGAATGGACCAGCGGCAGCTGAGAAAATGTCATTTTCAGTGACGGTGACTCTAGGGAGAGTTCGTCCTTTTTTCCTTTCCCACAAAGTTGCAAGCTCGTTCATGTTATAGAAATTGCAGGCTGGCCTAAAATGAACTGACTTGTTCATGGTCCTAATGTCATCAACAGTCTTCATGGTGAATTTTCCTATATCCATGCCTGCAACAAAGTAAGCTACAGAACAATACAAAGAATTCGAGATTTCAATTCGCAGAAAAATTAACCAATCTTTAAGATAAAATAAAGAATACATATTCCCCTCCTCTGCCCTCAAAATATTACTCCTGCAGACAGTCGACATGGATTCAGAGATTCCCGAGACTTTGAAGTGACTGGTAAAAGGAGTACCCTCAAAGCGATTGTTGGCGGCCGACCATTCAAATTACGTCTTTCAACTTTTCTTCTTCCTAGAAAAATAATTAATTATTTTAATGAAATTTGACGTAAATTTTAATTTTTAATGATTTATTTGCAACAAAATAAACCGTCAATTATTGATTTTTCAAAAAACAAAAAGGGGTCAAAATTTATAATTGTAATGAATAATGTTTCCAAAAAAAGTTTATTATAAAAATCACAATCTATTATTAACATGCGGAATCCTTATGATAAAAAAAGAAGCGATCAACATAAAACAAAACGTGTTCTTACGAACCCACAACTGCTTATTGCATCGTATATACCATAAAAAAAAAAAAATTCACTTTTGACTTTTCAAATACTTTGAAAATGGTAGCAGAGGGCATCTAATAATATAACGTAAGTAATGTAATTATTATAAGATATACAGGCATCTAATAAAATAAGAAAGAAACGGTGAGTTGAATGAATTGGCATGGCTGTCTCATTAGTGAAAAATCAATATGAATTAATTCTTTGGTTATATTCATACTTTTGCTATCTACGAAGTTTTGATAGTAAATTATACATGTATAATTATAAATGCAGGATTTAATTGAATTTATTGACATTCTTTTCTTGACTAGTCATATCATGTGGTCGAAGAGTAGATAGTAGTGACTGTTTATTATTATTATTATTATTACCTTTGACGGTACCATCTCCATAGATTTGAAACTGATCTAAAGGTGGAATGACCTCCGCAGGATGCGTGTTATCGTAGTAGGGCCAAGAAGCAATGGAGGTAAGTATACGGAATGCCTAACTTTTCGGTCAGACGCCTGACTGGCCGCTTTGCTTTGTGCATGGTGAGTCCTGGCTCTATTGGATCAGCCATGTCGACATCGTGTCCAAACTCCGATGGCAAGAACCTCTGCACAAACAATCCATTCACTAGTTTTTGTCTATATGTAAAGCAAAAGTTTTGGTTCTTCAAAGTTTAGTGAAGGTAATTGTACGTAATATTTTAAGCCTCCTATACCTTAAACTGTACCAGCAGCTTTAATTGCCTCAATTAAACACAGCCGATCTAGTATTTTTTCACCACCTATAGCAGATATTACGATCTCAATCTGGTGCTCTTTCAGCAGTTTCTCCATTAATTCCATGTCATTTGCCAACCCCTGGAGACACATGTATATCAATCATATCTAGCTCTAACCTCACACACCCCCCCCCCCCCAAAAAAAGGGAAGAATATACTGGAGTAATATATAATTATATAAAACAAATTAAAGTTTATATATAATAATATACATGCAACAATATGGCGCCTCTGTCCTGGAGGGCTTTGGCTACTTTGTTCTTGGCATGGTTTCCGGAACTTGGTCTGATCAGAATATAGGTTGGTCGACCAGCATCTAAGCTGGCTCCAGCCACGAACTGACCAATAAAGCCAGTTGCTCCGACGATGAGGACACGGCCGTTAGCTGTGGAGACTATCATCTTCGCAAATAGCGGATGATATTAATCTCTTCTTTTCGAGCAAATAAAGCAAAACACAAAGAAAATTCAAACAGCTCTCTCTCTCTCTCTCTCTTTTTTTTTTTTTTTTGTTGGCGTTAATCCAAGATAAAGCAGCGGAGAGGAGTGGTTGAGGATTAAAAGGTTGACCAGAAAACCATTGGAGCGTTGCTTTATATATAGCGCTGCTGAGGCTTGCCAACATTAATGTCAGATAGAAAAAGATTTTAGAGTAGAGCTTCAACTACCCTTCAGGCTTCAACAAACTATCAGATCCTATACAATTTTTATAGAAACATTCTAAGCCAACAGATTGACTTTTCCATAATATATATATATATATATATATATATATATATATATATATGTTTGGTCCAAGTGTAAACAGCCAATTTGGAAAGTGGTCGAGCCAGATTCAGATTTTTCCTTTCTTTTTTTTTTTTGGATGAAAGATGGTGTATGTTTCCATCTGATCTGAGGCACATTTAAAAACGCTTAATACAGAGAGTTTTTTTAATTCTTCTATCGATGTCAAAAATAATAATAATAATAAATGTACGTTTGACATATTGACTCATAGCTAAGAAACTCATTAGTAAATAGTAATGATGAGATGGGTAAATTAAAATGGATCGCTCAGTCAGTCTCGTGGCTTCAACACAGCCTTTATCATGCAATCCTGGGCTTGATTTCAACTAGTTTCATGAGTTAAAATGGTTTCTGTCTCGGTCAAAGCTTACTTTTTGATAGCCAATTAAGCACGCAAGTAATAGTGATGGCAAGTAGACAGATTTAGACGAATTTAAATTAGGTTATTGTAATTTTAATTTTTTTAATTTAATCTAATTTGAATTTAGATTTATTTAAGTTTAAGTTCTTTTGAGTTTGAGTATGTTTGGATTCAGATTTATTTGGGTATGAGGTTTTTTGAGTTCAAGTTCAATTCGAGTTTAGGCTTAGGTTTTAGTATATTTTATATTATTTTTTATTTTATATTAAATATGATCATTTTTATATAATTTTGAATTGTAAGCTTACGCCTGAATTTGACCCAGCTAAAAAAATCTTAGTTCGGTTTCATGGGCCCAACCATGACTTAAAATTTTTTTGAAATTCTAAGCTCGAGGCCAAATTTAGATATGAATCAGTGTTCATAATATTATAATGTTATTTTTATGTTATTTTTTATATATTTTTATAATTAAATTTAAATAAAAATATATTATTTTATTTAAAAAAATTGTTTCAAGTCGAATCTGCTTGAAACTTAAAATTTTAGACACGGGCCTAATTGTGCTAAGCCTGTTGGGCTAGGCAGGTTGCCTTGCGAGCAGACAAGTCTAATTGCTAGTCTAAGTCCAACATATGATTTTTGTTTTTATTTTTGATATGGTATTATCTCTTATGGCTTTTATTTTTTTTTATTTACCTTATTAATTTATTGTACTATTATTAAGCTCTAATTATCATTACTTAAAATAACAATAATAAAATAATAATAATATTAAAAAAACACTTAATATTTTACTACTATCATACATAAACTCTTAATATTCAATAAGTTTAACTAATTAAGTTAAAGAAAATGTAATAAATGAGTAATATAATGAGTTATTTTTTAATAAATTATTATTTTATCATATATAAATTTGCCTAAGGGCTGGGTGGGTAGGCTTGACCCAATTGAGCTCGGGCTTGAATTCTCATATTTTTTTTAGACTGGCTCGACCCGATCTGGAATAGTGATTTAAATTAAAATAACATATATTTAAATTTAAATTTAAATTTAATTATAAAATATATATAAATATTAATAAAAATATTTTTTAATATGATGATTAGTAATTTTGGCCTAAACAGATGAGTCTAAGCATATTAAATAAGGGCTCAGATTTAGGATTTTTAAAAAAATTGTGCCACAAGCCGGTTTAACCTATAAACAAGTTTAATCATATATAAAATATAAATTAAGCTTTTAATATTTAATTAAATTATTAAAAGAATATTAAAATAAAATTGATAATTCAAGTTTTTACTTTATAAAAAATTATTTAATTATACTTTCATCATATTTATTTTCAATATTAAATTCGGGTTCCGGTTCAAGTCAGGCTTGGGTTCAAATTTTTTTCATGTTCGGATTCTTTCATACTTGGATCATTTTAGGTTTGGACCATTTTAAGTTCGAATTTTTTCAAGTTCAAATCATTAATTTTTAATAAAATCAAATTTAATTCAAACTCAAATTTTTTCGAATAAATTTTTAAATTCAAATTTATTTTACCATGACCGACAAATAAAAGCCAGGAGGGTCATTAATCTATATCTGCCCAACCCTCAAATTATGCTAGTGACCTTTAATATTTTATAGTTCATTTTAAGCTTTCAACTTAATATTATTATTTTAAAGCGTTTAGCTCACTGCAAAATGAAAATTTTTAAGTAAGAGAATATGATTTTAAGGTGTATTTTTTACTCCATTTTTATAATGTTCTAAGCGCGAATTGAATAAAAGAAGATGAATTTACATTAACTTTTTAGACAATATTAACAAATGATTAAATTTGATAATATAATTATATTTATTATGTATTTAAAATTTTAAATTAATTTTATATTTTGATAATATCGATTGAGAATATTGATTTTTTTAATATTCAATGGTTAAAATTTTTTTACATCAAATAAATAATTATACATTTTTAATTTATTCAAAATTCGATATGCATAATCTACGTGAATGTAATTTGAAATATGATAACTGAATTAAGTAAATATAAATCGTATAAAAAATATACAAATATATAAAACTATTTTAATTTTATATTAGTATAAGTGCATCTCTCCTTGTTATAACCATAAATACAATAAAACAATAATTTATTAAACATTTCTTAATAGTTTCAGAATCATCTTTTACATATATATATATATATATATATTACGAAATTATCTTTTTCGTAATATGAAGAATCCAAAACTTGTAGTAAATAAATCCATTTGAAATGAGTATAGAAATCTTAATTGAGAATTGTAATCTTTACTGGTGTTGATTTATTCAATTAATTTGTCTATTCATTGACTTCACAGCTCAATCGGTAATGTTTTACAAGTGAAAGAATACATTTTGAAAACGTTACAACTCAAATGAAACGATTCGTTACAACTTACGATCTAAAGCTGTCAAAATAGCTTAGGACATTTGCCTATGAAGGGCATTCGGATGTGACTTCGTAATTTTATGCTAAAATATTTTTCAAACGTGATATTCGAATACCTTTGATCGATCATAAAAAATCATTGAAAAATTATGTTTCATTTCAAAAAACATAAAATTCGAATCTCATGCATGTATAGTCGATTGTCGACAGCATATCTAATTGTTTGTTTAATGTTTTAAATTGATTTTCTTGATTCTTTTTTGTCTTTAAATTGCATTGAATATTTAATCTAATAGGGCTAGTTTTATATCATATAACAAAATTATTTCATCCATTATTAATTTTACGAATAATATTAATAGGATGATATATATTTTAAGTATATTAAAAAATATTAATTAAAATAAATATAAAGAAAATATGATAAACTTTAAATCCGTTTATAAATTTAAAATATTTTCTCAAATACTAATCCTATTATATCTAGGGAACAAAGGAAATAGCTTCATTGATACTAATATTTTAGCCTTCAAACTGTTCAGCACAACGCAAAATCGCCGGTGAAGTGAGATAAGGAGAAATGAAAAACGAAATTACAGATATATTCTGATCCAAGATAAAATCAACAAGAAAATTTCAGAAATATTCGAGGCTTTTTTATGTAAATAATATATATATTTTTTATTTACGAAAATAGGTCAAAATCATATTATTTATCGAAATAGGCTAATTTTTCAATTGAATTGAGAAATCACCAAATCAGATGGCGATTTCTCAACTTATTTTGAGAAATCGCCAAATCAAGTGACGATTTTTCAATTAAATTAAAACCAATTGCAATTTCGGTACAATTCTGGTGACCGGAGGGTAAGACAATTGGGAAATCGTCATATCGCATTGCGATTTCCTAACTATGGTGGGAAATCGCCATATCACATGACGATTTCCCACCGATAATTTTTTTTTTTCAATTTTTTTTATCTTTTTGTTTTTTTTTTGTCTTCTTGTTTTTTTTTTTTGTTTTATTTCTCAATTAGAAGGGTCATGAGACCCTTATAATTGAGATGGACGAGAGGGATATAACAGAAATCATATCCCACAAGGTTACGGGTATTTTACCCGTGACCTTCATATAATTGAGGGACGGAGAGAGCCCTCTATAAAAGGAGCTCTCTTCTTCTTCTTACAAATCGTAAGAAAAAAAAAGTGTTGCTTTCTCTTACGAATCGTAAGAAAAAAATTCGAGAAGAATATAATCAAGTTAAGGTGTTGTTGAAAGTTAAGTAATCGAGTTACAACTTTTTTACAGGTATGGTTGAATTTTATTCGTAAAAG
>JBBYHK010000006.1:12079327-12097799 GCA_038382065.1 Adansonia grandidieri | reverse complement strand
AAAAAAAAAACTGAAAGGGATTGCTCGTAAAAATTTAGCTCCAAAGAAAAGAAAGGAGGTTTTTCGGGGGTAGGATAGGCTAGGCTAGACAGGGTTGTGCTCTGTAAAAGAAACCGTAAATGCATATTTATCATAAGCTAGAAATTTTAAACAATCTATATTTTATCGTTGTCGGTTCCATACATTACGTTCAAATCTTTTGAATTTGGTTTAATTGAATGCAAGACAGCTCAACACTAAAATCGAGCTATTACGGTGATGCTGATTTGGCAGGCGAATGGGTTGTAAATTGGTTGGGTTTAATGGGGACAAAATAATCAACCTCCGTTTATTGGGCATTTTCTTTTTTATGGCTCATAGGGAATTTCTTACCGATGGCGAAATAAGTTAATATATGAATGAGTAAATAAACAAATTATTTTAAATGGGATATTGCCCATATGATCTATTTTCGAGATTTGGGGGTAAATCTTTGGATATTTATAAAGGCTTAATTCATATTCCCAAATATGGATAACATCAAAATTATTTAACTAACTAAATAAAGAATATTATGCAGCCTATTTCTTGTAAATAGAGAGTGTTTAATCTACCGCGGTTATCTTTATGGGCACGCGAACAACAAAAATTTGTAATAAAGAGAGTTATTTATTTAATTCATACAAAAAAATTGTTCTTTAAATCAAATAGCTTATGGTGTGTCCTTTAAAATCAATTGAATTGATTATAAGATATATTACATTATATGTCATATATTACATTATATTAATTACAACATTATCTATACAGTCCTTTTAAACATTTGACATTGCTTGCTTGTTAATATGTTTCTTTTTCAGTAAAAATAGTTTGATGGTCAATTAAGTAGATAATTAGAAGTTAGGACGTACAGTTTCCTTTTGCCAGAATATATATATATATATATATATATATACACACAATATAATATAATACTATGAAGTATAGAGGCTGGCAATTTTTGATTGGTAATCACTCATTAAGATCATTAATTTATCACCGCCGAACCCGCTTATATATATTGATGGTATTGACATTGACAATTTATAGGAGACTTTAAGGTAATCTTTATGCTTTATGCTTAATTCTCAAGTCTTAATGGCGGTAGGTAAATGACCTGCGAACAAGAAAGTATTTCTTTTTCGAGTAAAATTGGTATCAGATTACTTGTCGTGTAAGAATATATTTAATGACACTACGTAAGCTATATCGCATGTGTCGAAACAGCCAAATCAAATGTATTTCTCATATATTTTAGCTATTGAAACTTTGGAAGGTTAAAGTTCAATCCAGTAAAAGCAGATTTCAAGAGTCGTCTTAGTCATTATTTCTTTTACATCAAAGTATTTTATGAAAAACTCTCAACCTACTATTTGGAAAAAAAAAAAAATACCCAAAATAGGTCATTAATTAATTAATTAACATGATACGAAATCAAATCGGCCTTATGCTTTCTATATGTAAGAAAATATTCATTAACCAAACTAACAAGGAAATGATACAGAGATTAAATTGATATCAATGATGTACTCACAAAGCCGAAACGTAATTAAGGATAAACTTAAATTCAATCGGGACAAGCCAGCCTTGTACAATGAAATAAAACATCGTAACAATTAATTAGACATAGTTTTGAATCGAGGTTGCCTGTTCTGCTCACCTAACATATCATTGTGATATTGTTCACCTAACTTTGTTTATTCGTCTTTCCAATGTTACATTTAATTTTCTTGGTAGCATGCGTGATTCTGAAAGGTACAGTTCTTTCTTGTGTTTGTCTTTGTCCCTCAGTCCGACAATTTTTTTTTTTTGGCAGCTATTATATCTGGGCCTGGCTAATTAATGAAAGCCAGCTGGCTAACATCACCAAACAAACGAGATACTCTTATCTTGTTTCATGCTACGGTGTATAGGTTATGGGCCACCTAAGTTAGGTCCAAAAATATTTTTTTTTTATATTTTGAGATTAAGTTTTAAATTAATTTAAATTTATTATTTAAAAATATATTTCATATTAAAATTTATAATTAAATTTAAAAATAATTATTTATTTAAATAATAATTTAAATCAATCAATTTAATTTAAATTGTAAAATTTTTATTTAAATTTAATACAATACAAATAATTTTGATTTATGAAAAGTTTTAATACAAAATTTTTGTAGCCTAACTAATGCCTGAAAGTAAAATCATTCAACGTTAGGCCCAAATCCCTTATCAATGGGATTTTGCTCTAATTACTTTTTGATTAATTCTACTGTAGTTTAATTAAAGGGTTCCGATAAATAACAAAGACAAACAAAAAGTATATAATTATAGGACTTCCACGTTAACCGCCAGGTAGTCCCGCAAGGTGACAATTAGGACTGGCATAAAAGGGAAAAAAGAAAAATCCAAAAATGGATTTTAATGTAGTATTTGATTTTATATTCAATTCGACCTCAAATTGGAATTAATATTTTAATTTGGGTTAGTAGTTATTTTAATCATAAAATGAAAATCAAAATTATCTAAGCCTTATCGAATTATATGTTTTATTACTTTCATAAATTTTAAATAAAATAAAATAATTATTTTATATCTAAATCTATTTAGATATATTAAAAATGAAATTAAAATAATAACAAATATAATATATTTTTTCAATATTAATGATTCAAACCGATTTGAACTAAGAGAATTAAACTTAGATCAATTTAATTTTGAAAAAAAAATGATTCGGATGTAAATCAATTTCTAAAATTTCATAATATTATATATTAATTGAAATCATCAAATCAAAATCGATCTGATATCATCCTAATTACAAGAAGGATGAAAGCATATATGAAAGATGAAAATGGAAAGTCGGAAAGCATATCAACCCAAAACCTCTTACTGTCATTTTTTCCCTCAATATTAGATGAAGAAGAAAAGAAAAAAAAAAAAAAATCCCAACCAATTTCCCATTTAGAACCAACTCATTTATTATAATATTGACTAAGTATTGCAATCATACTCATACTAAGCAAATTTCACACCCAATATTCATATATACAGTATATATATGTGTTAATTGGAGAGCTTGTAAACATGTTGAGAAACATGATATTGTCTTGGATTAAAATGTTAAATATGCACGTTTTCAATAGGTGCAAACATCGAAGTGTTAAGATTGAAATAAATTCTTGTACTGTGTCTTAAACCCTTATATACAGAGCTTACAAGCTTCTGATCAAGTAAACGATTTGTTGATGTTTTAATGTATAGATTTTATTTGATATATGTATTTTGGAATATATATATATATATAATTAAAGTAAGCTTAGCTGGAATTAATTGGAAGGATTAATGGGGTTAAATTCTTTACCCAACAACTCCATACAATATAATGTGAAAAAGTTGGAACCACTTCAGCTAAAAGTTCGAAAGAGACGGATAGGGCCTGCCAATGGCGATGCTAAGCTAGCTAGGACCGGAAGGTAAGCATAATTTCATGTCAATGACGTACCAACAGCCAGTTAATCCCATAGGGGGTTGAATGTTGAGTCAAGCAGCCTGTGGCCGGCTGCTTTTTCGCTGTCTATTTGACTCGTAGTGCATGAGCATTATTGGATAACAAATTAACCCAAACATGATGCCGAGGGGATCGTTTGTCTGATGACGTCATTTTCTAAGTGCTAGAGTAATTATTTAATTTTATAGATTTTCTGTTATGTTTCATTCTTTAGTCACTAATGTTGTAGGGGTGAAGTGATTGAATTATAATGATAAATAGCAAATGAATTAGTAATTGTTGTTCTTATTTTTTATACCTTTAATCATTCTTATATCTGTAATATTTTTTAAATTAATTATACATGAGATTCAAGCTCTTAATTTTGTAACTTTAGCTGCCGCTTATATAGGTGAATTCATGAAAGGTCATCATTGACTAATATCTCTATATTGTATCAAAATATTTTTGTGCGTACTTGTCTTAAAATTTTTGTATTGTATCATAATTTTGAGTTATATCTAAAGAAAAACTCTAATACGTTCTCTCTTCTCTTATAAATCTCATCCATTCCTATCTCAAGAGTCTGATATGCTTACATAGGATTTTGCTTGAGACATTTACAGATATAAGACAAAAGATGTGTAGGAGGATCAGAAGATCACGTTTTCCAACGACTCAAAATATGTGTAAGAGGATATGTTTCATGTTTACCATAGGATTTTGCTTCAGGGTCAGATCACATCGTACCATTTTTGACATGATTTTGTAAGATGTAGAATGCAGCAGCCGCCTATTAAAATGTTGAAAGCAACATCCTTGAGATTCTATAGCATTTGGTAAAGACATTTCCATAATATTAAAAAAAAAAAAAAAAAGAAAAAGAAAAAGACAAATATATAAACTTAGAAATGGCCTGACTGACACGATGTTGGATCCCTGTGTTGGTAGGCAGATTGGAGCCGAACACCGGTCCGTGTCCAGGTGAAGGAATGATACAAAGACCAGACGCAAAGGCCCAGACCTATATACTTGGACAGCCCAAAAAGTAGTTATCGTTGTGTTCCATTCCGATACACTCAGACGACTATGTTGTCTGCCACCATTTTCCTTGTGTCAATTCTATTCCGTGGCAGTCCATAAATAATATTGTTTTGGTTTTTGTTTCCCACTTTATTACTCTCTCTCTATATTTTCCATTTCAGACACATATATTATCTTATTTGCTGTTAGAAAATTCATGTTTTCAGCCACGAACTTGAACGTTCTGTCTCTTAAGTAAGTCTATGATTGAAGTTGTGAGTTGGGTTCCAAGCCCAACAAACTCGATAAGAGAGAAGTGGGCTTGGCAGCTCATTTTTAGTTGATGGGAAATGCACCGGCTGTCAATGATGGGCCGTGGGAATAGTGGTGTGGTAATTATGGGCGTTGACTATAGTTGATCAAAACTGCAGTCAACGCCAGTCTTTCTATGGCACCGTCGCATGGAATCCCATCCTCCACCAACCTGAGCAGAACTTTCCCTTATTTCAAGTCGGAAAAAAAAAAAAAAAAAAACTCTATTTGATTATGTGCTCTGCCAGTGCTTACCCCATTTTAATATTTGGCGGCAACACTTCCACTTCTTTCAATAAAATCTTTTCTAAAACCTAAAAAACACCTTGTGTTTGCTCTTGGGTCTTTGGTCCGACCTTTTCGTACAGAGGAACAGGAGTAATCCCATTAATCAGGTTTCGAATTTCAAAATTTCAAACAAAGAGTGTATTTTCAAAGAATAAAACAAACAACTTGAGAAGCAAATACTTTGCTTTATCTAAGATATTCAAAATCCTTTTCAATAACCGAAAGCTGAGAGAGAAGAAAAATAGGTGCTTTGATCCTTTGATTTTTTAGGTCATGGCTGGGTAAGCAAACTACCTTCTTCTCTTGCTTTGGCATTTCCTTTTTTGTGAAGAAAAATGATTCCTTTGGTACTGAGAGCCGTTGCTGATGGTTCTGTTCTTTATATCTGATAGTGTTAATAATATACGCAATTATTGTTTTCGGATCTTTAGCTAAAATTCCTCCCTAACTTTTTGTTTTTGGTCTTAAAAAAAATAATTATTTATTGATTTTCTGGATATTTACTAGTAAAGACCCTGTGGGCAGTAGTTAATTCATTCGTTTGCTTAGGATTAGGGCTCTTTTCTTTTCTTGGATTTATGTAGCGGATATGGATGATGCTAGGTTTTCTGGGTGTTTGATTTACTGACATGTTTGATGAATGCACACAAGAATAGAGAAATAAGAGAACTTGCTTTGTTAACTGACATGGCTTCCTTGGAGGCAATTTTGATCATCAATGGTATAACTCCAATTAGGAAATGCAAGTTCTATGTTTACTGGTGCTCGAAGTATTACTGATAAACTGATCTTAATACCTTTCTGGAATGAAGGGACAATTAAGGTCGCATTTTGAAGTTCCCTTGATTAAGAGAGAGATGTTCTCTCAGTTGAATGTCAAATGATGGTATTGATTCATAGTCGTAGTAAGAGTTTAGATTGTATCAACTTAATGCATCAGGATTGGTGTTTTTGCATTGTTGAGATTTTTGTTTGTTATATACCATGGTGTTCAGCAGCATAACATTTTATTTTATGCTATATATGTCATTTTCTTTTTGATAGAAGGCTTTGATAGTTTTACTAATTATCCTGTATGGGTAGGATTATATATTCCCATGGGGAACGAGGGATTGGATAATTTTATGTCAATAAGCATATTTAAAATGAATTGAAACTATCTTTTTATTACGCTTGAATCAAAATAAGACAAAAATCAAGACAACCAACTTATCAGTTTTGTCTTGTCCGCTCTGCTCCATAGTTCTATATGCCAAATGCTACTGAACTTTTCTTTTCTTGTCATTACTCGTAAATTCATTTTCTCTTCGTCCTCCAGCCTGGAATTTGCTGTCCTTACAACTTGGACAAACAGATTTCTGATTTCATTTTAATCAGGCAGCAGAGACCTACTCATATTCGTGATATTTGCTCATTTTTGGGTGCTTTATGCAGAACATGGTTGGTGGACGGTAACAGAATTGCAACAAAAATCAGGAGTGCGTCTGATCCTGGAAGGGTGACATGGAAAAGCAACCCAACCAGATCTTGTCCCAATTGCCATCATATTATTGACAACAGTGATGTATAAGTTCTATCATTCCTATTGCTTCAAGTTTTATGCTTTCAATGCCTAAAAGAGATTAATTGAACAATCATATTACGGTTTGTGCTGATCATCATAATGCATCTGAAGTTTATATTAGTAGCGCATGACTGTTTTGAGTTCTTATTGCTGCTGAACATCTTTTATGATATAAATGATAAAACTGAACGTTCAACTGGAATTCCTTGAACTTTAATCCAAGATACATTACTGCTACTTGATAGAAGCTAAAATTTTACTGTATGGCATCTGAAGTAGGCCATTTGCACATGTGTCCTCAATATTTTTCCATGGTTCTATCTGTCGAGCTAGGTACTCTGCATTACAATTATTTGCTCTACTCTAACTGGTAAAATCCCAATCTCACCCGAACTAACTTTTGTCTTACAGTAATCTATCACCCGTATGGGAACAAGATAACTGCCTATGATTATACATAGCTATTGACATTGACATGATTTATATCTTGCATCAGATATCCTGATTTATTTTTAATATACCTATTATATTCTATGGAATTTGAATATATTGTGGTTTATAATTATTTTGACAATCACAAGTATTAGTGTTTCATGAACATGTACAAAACTCATGATATTTTGATTTTGCTAGTAAAATGATATTTTTTTTCTTGCTTGACTTACTAATAACAATAAATATTAGGGCATTGGTTAATCTTTATAACTTTGAACACTAGGGCATTGAGTAATGTACACAGCAGCTGAAGTTGTGTGTTTCCAGGTCAATCAAGCATGGCCAGGGTTACCACGAGGTGTCAAGTTTGATCCATCTGATCAAGAGATCATATGGCATTTACTTACAAAAGTTGGTGTGGGAGATGCGAAACCCCATCCATTCATTAATGAGTTCATTCCAACCATTGAAAATGATGATGGAATATGTTATACGCATCCCCAAAAATTACCAGGTTGGTGGAAGGATTAAGGATTTTTTCTACTCTTATCTTTGGGCATCTTTATTACTAACGTTAATTCAAAAAATTGAAACTTTAGGTGTTAAGGAAGATGGAAGTTTGTCCCACTTCTTTCATCGAGCTATCAAAGCTTACAATACTGGAACTCGGAAACGTCGAAAGATCCATGGTGATGATTTTGGTGATGTCCGCTGGCATAAGACTGGTAGAACAAAACCAGTGTTGTTGGATGGTGTTCAAAAAGGATGCAAGAAAATCATGGTTCTCTATATGACCATGGTCAAAGGTGGAAAATCTGAGAAGACAAATTGGGTGATGCACCAATATCATCTAGGAACTGACGAGGACGAAAAAGATGGGGAATATGTTATTTCTAAAATATTTCATCAGCAGCAACAAACCAAACTGGGTGATAAAACTGAGCAAGATTTACCTGAAATAACTGAGACAATGATTGTTAAAGTAGATCCGGTGACTCCCAAGTCTGTAACACCTGACCCTCCACGTACAGGGAGGCAATGTCATGAATATGACCAAGGACAGGAGTGTGCAATTGCTTGCATCAAACCCTCTGCTGAGGTTAATTTCTTGTTCTTGTTTTCCTTGCTGGTACCCTCTTTATAGATTGCTTTTTATCTACTTCAAGCATTAGGGTTACATTTGGGACCATATTCACTGCAGCTACCTTTCCACAGCCAATAAACGTATGTCAGTTCTTTTGGATTATTTCCCTTTCCCTGTAATGTAGAAAAATTGTTTTCTAGGAGATTTTCAGGTGATGAATTGTGGTTATAACCAGTAGAGGCAATATATTCGTATGTTCTGTAATGTAAGTGATCATTTAGAAAGAGGCCCTGATATTCTCTTTCTCTCAGGTGTTTTCAGCAAAGCATCCTACAATGCAGCATGTTGAAGATGAAGTTCAAGCTGAATGTGAAAGTTCCAGTCAAAATGACCTACCTGATCCTGAAAATCATCTTAATCAGTTGTTAGATAACAATGAGAATAATGATAATCATGCTGAGGAAGATCCAAAATGGTGGGATGGTGAGTCACAGTATTTATTGGATTCTCAACAGCTCGTGGAAGGGCTGTCTCTTTGTGATGAGCTCCTTCAGAGCCAGTCACCAAATAGGGATGTTAATGGGAATGACATAGTTCTGGATGGCAAACCCAGACTTTCTGATTATGCTCAGTTAGGAGCAGAAAATCTTAAGAAGGATTTGGAGGAGTGTCAAAACCTGGAAGGTGATCCAACAAACATCGAGCTTGATACTCCACCAGATTTCCGCCTGAGTCAGCTTGTATGTTGTATCCCTTCCTAACTTGTTTTACTATTTGGATAACATATATTAGATTTTGTTCTTTCACTGTTTCCTTTCATTATAATGAACCTGGTAACTGGTCTTGTAGGACTTTGCATCACAAGATAGCTTTATTGCTTGGGGTGGGAGCAAGGTGATCGACTAAATACGTTTGTCATGGATCATGAAGGAGAAGTATGCGGTAAAATATTTTGTGAAAACTTTACCTTATGAATCATCATCTTTTTTGGGCAATGTCAACTGTAAATTTTGTTGGGAAGCTTGAACTACGTTTAATGATGGTGGAGATACTCTTGACAATTTGCCTGTGGGAGTTGCTGTTTTTATAACTTCGACTGTAGACCTTCTGTTTAGCAATGGATTGAAGATTCTGTCAAGAGCTTTGATCAGGGGATGCTGATGCCCTTATGATCCATATTCTTAATCGTTGCAATGAAACTGTGCTAGTTTTGTTACATAAATCTAGTTAACAAGTTAGCTTCCAGTAATCATATGATAATATGCTCTGAAAATGTTCACCAGTCTAATGTGATGAACTGCGCTTCATTATAAATGATGATTCCTTTGCTTTACGGTTTCGGAACATGCTGCTAACTCATTGAGTGGCATGGCTAAATCTGCTGCAAATGCACAGTTCATTCAGTAGAATGACGGAAGACGCGAATCTTTTCTGAAAAGACCTTAACAAAAAATGAGGGTTAAATTCAAATATTTATAACATTATTAGTAAAAAAAAGTTGATTCTTGGAAGGGGCGGATGCCGGAGGAACGTGAGGTAGAGTTTTAACTTGATTCATAGCATTACAGCGTATTAGAACAATAGAGATTGTTAGAAACCTAACAAGGCTACTTGGTTGAATGTTATCTGGCAAGTTCACTTGTTTTGAGCTTATCCATCAAAATGTTCTTTTTTTTTTCCTTTTTCTAAAGAAGGAAGAAAAAAAATGCTTTGGAAAATTCAATGCCGTGTGGACCATCTAATCAAATAGGGGAAATCATGATCTGTCAGTATCAAGGAAACGATAACGGATCGATTGCACCGCAAATCAATCCAGGCAGCACACTCGGATGGATGAAACGTTCATGAACCTGTCGAGCCTTTACATGTCATAGAAGTTGGATTGAAAATGGCTGAAGTGACCACTGTGTCTGGCTACAAAAACAGATCGAAAGGTCCCCGAGAGCTTGTTTCATCGTTTTTTAGGAGCATGATTGCTGTTGTTAAAGCCAGAATGTGACCCCTCCAAGAAAGCCAAATTGACTGGCAGCTTGTCATAAGGAATTGCACCTGCTAAATGAGTGTAGGGCACGCACTTAAATGCCTGGTGGAGGTCTGCCCTAAAGATTTTCTGAACAAACGCTTTTGTTTTAGAAATGGGCCATAGGGTGTTGTTGAAGAGTTTCAATTAGAAGGCGAGGGTACATTATCTCGTTGAATGCCATGATGCAAACTGAAGAAGAGACATGAAGGACCACAACAGCCTGGCCAGCATCGACCGGCAGGTTGCTGATTTTGGCTAGGTCAATGCTCAGGCCATGAATTTCATTATTTCAAGTCGTTAACCCAACAGTTATAATATATAACGAATCTTAATCCATGCTTTGTTGGCTCAAATCTTAAAAAAAAAAAAAAAAAAAAAAAAACCTTGTTTTTATGTTCTCATAACCGAAATTATGTCATTGGCAATGACTAACAACAATCATTCAAACTCTCCTAACCTTCAGCATGCTGTGCCTTGCAGGGTGCAGTCCCCCTAAGAAACTTTATTCTTTTTTTATAGTTCGAATATTAAAATTAAGGAGACAAGAAATTATGTAGCACCCCAATTGTCTATTTCATCTAGACACAGATTTGACATATCAAAATAGCTTTTTCTTTTTTTTTTTCTTCTTAATTTAATTAATTTGTAATGTATTACCTTCTCTATTGTATCTTTGTTAGAAAGCATGAATAATATATTCAACATTTTCTCGTAGAGGCACCTAATTATTTGAAAAGAATGATTTTACTTATAAAATCAGCTTTTTAAAATATTTTATTGATCAAAGATTCAAATTGATAATCACATTAAAAAAAAGGCATTTAAAGTCGAAAACTGCATACTTTTCTTATCGACCCATATGCATTATTGCATCTTATATTGGGATCAAATTGATAAGAAATTTAGGGAACTTTTTAAACATTGAACACAAAACAAAACCTTCTAAATAATTTAAACCAATCCAATCCAATCCAATCCAATCCCTTTCTGAATCTTAGTGGGGGCAGTATTTGCCTCCACTTTGCAAAACATGACTGATGTCTAACATAACATTCAGCTTAGCCTTTTAATTAGAATTTTGAAGAATTTTGGTCGATACATGCACTTGCTGATCCATTTGCAAGTCCATGAATTTGGAAGACAGCCAGACCATATATACAAATTAATCCCTTCTCCTTTTTGATTTCTCTTTAAGGAAAAAAATAACAAAAGACAGTTCTTTTGATTCTTATTTTTATTTTGCAGGTGAGAATAATCCGTGCTAGAAACGCACTAGTCTTTATCTTATTTATGCTATTAATTTAAGCTAAATTATTTGTATATAGATACAAATTAAATATAAGATTAAAAATGTTTAATATTGTCACACTTAGTAAACATTCATGCGGATATCATATATATAAAAAAACTAATAATACTAGATATAATTATTTGCCCCACCTAAATGAAACCTATGACTTTTTTACCTCGAATTAACATGCCAACTCACGCAAAAGATATGATTTTACATTTCAAATCATTCAAATTGTAACATGAAATTGACTTTTTTCATCATGTCTATTCAACAGTAACATGACAATTATAAGACTCATAATTTTTTTTTTGATTTAATTGTACAATTATAAGATTATAATAGAAAATTAACGCAAAACGAAGAGGGCAGTACAACATCAAGGGCAGAGAAATTGGGACCGCGTTGTTTCATTTATGGATTGAAAAAGAATTGAGACATCCATGTGAGGTGGTGGGGTTTGTGGATAGGGTGGCGCACGTGGGCTTGGCCACCTCCTGCCCTGCCCTTTTGACTATTATTTGATTTTCACACCTTTCGGCTTCTGTCTCTCTCTCTCTCTCTCTCTCTCTCTCTCCCTTTAGGGCTACACCCAGCCCCTGTTAATAGACAGTTTACTTGAAAAAGGTTACTCCTTGCTATCTCATATACGTGGCCGACGATAGAATATTAGATTGCTTATATTCAGTTCCTGTTCCTGTTGACTGCTAGCTCCGAACTTATATTACTTTTATGCTTTTTATCATATAATTATTTTTAAAATATTTTATATTTATATAAATTTTAATATTTTAATATTTTAATATTAAAATATTAATTTTCTATTATATTTATATATATTTTTAAAGTATTATATTTTATATTATATTTTAAAGATTATTTCGTGTGTGTTTGAATTGCTCTCACCAAATACCATAACTTCACATATCTTCTGTCCCGCTCACACCCAATATAGGAAGAACAAATTCACAAAACTTACCCTATTGCCACCACAACAACACACGTTTATAAAAAAACAAAATGAAGGGGGGAGCTATGGGCCCTCTGTACCGATCGGTGGCACACGTGAACGTGGGTTGCGATGTGCGATCCAATAATGAACCCGCCCAACCCACCACCACAAGGAGTTTTTGATCCCCAAAACCCAGAAACTGCCAAAACTTTTATCCACCCATGTTTCATTTTGCATGCTCATTTTAACTTACCATTAAATCAAATTATTATGTTAAGGATAATTTATTAACAATCATATAATATAATTTGTTTACAAAATGTCAAATTTTTTAAAATGTCGACTAAAAAAAAGATTTTGCATTGTAATTAAGATGGGTATTGCTCTTTGGTCCAATACAAGAAAATTAAAACAAGGATTATGATGGAAACCTCTTAACAAATTTAATTAGTTTAATATTCATAGAGTATAGTTTTTGATGACTATCACAAAGCTTGTCGTAGGCTTTACATCTTAGCCTAGTACTAGTAATAATAAAATACGGTCAAATTTGGAAAAAAGAAAAGGTGACAATCCATCATGATATTTTTGGGTGACAATTTTTTCGCACAAAAGGAGGAAAATAATTGGAGAATTAAACTAGTTTGGTTTGCTTTGCATCGTACCATTATTATTTCTTAGTAGTAGTCATGGGGCCCATAAAGGCATAAACAGGGGATCTCATCAAATATCTCTAACTTTACTCACTTTGAGTTGGTTTGCTCCTTTTTATTAGACCCTCCCTTTCCCCTAAAATGCTTCTCACATAGGATTGGTCAAAACTTTCATCATGTTCTAGTAAAGCTCTAGGGTCAAGATACAAGATGACAAAACAAAACCCAAGTTTTTTCTTAATATTTTTTTAAAATAGGAACCTCATTTATTCTGTAATTTTCAATTATTAGAGCCATCATCTTAATTCCTAACTCAAATTGCTGAGAATTAACAATTTTAAGTAAAAATCATAACAAAGAGTATGCGTATTTGCCAATTAAAATTGAGTAAACTTACAATCAATAATCTTGCTTAAGTTGTTTCCTTGGCCATATGGACATTTCTATTTGTCTGCGTTAACTCGTCCAAATAGCTCCAAAGTCAACAACTTCGAGCAGTTCATGGAAAGGCAGCTCAAAAGACTTTACACCTAACCCCATGAATTTATCCTCTAAATAAGCTCATGGAGTCAAGGTTGAACTTGATTGGATCTCTTTTCCCCGAGTAGCCTATGGTTGGTAATAATAACTGGTAATGTTTTGAGTTGCATTCTCTTTTGAAATCCTTGGAAGGTTATGAATCTCTAATTCTATTTCAACTTTATCCAAAAGAAAAAAAAAATGATGTAGAGGGATGATGAAGCTGGAGATCTGTTGCTTTGACCTTTTCGATAGAGGGCTCTAATCCCATCCAATCCTATTATGAATCAATCTTCTCATCTCAAAGAGCGACGAAACCATCTAAAGTGAATAATTCAATAAGATATTGCGGGAATAGAGGAGCACCAAAAGTTAGGTTCACAAGCTCATGATGTTGATTATGGTAAGCTTGTGAACGAAAAGAAGCAGATGTAAAAGAATAAATGACCATAAACTTTGTTAAATAATTAATATCAAAGATTTAATTCAAGCTATCTAATTTACATCTAGGCCATAAGGCCAATGCATACAAAAATTGCTTTTAACTCTCCGATAATATCCGCCGCTAGTATTTACACAATTACACTCCACCAGAAGAAGGAAGAAAGAAAGGAGAAAAAAAAAAAGAGCCCCCAAATTCCTCCATGGCCATGAGCATGGCTTGGACTAGGAGTTTCAATCGTGCCAGCAAAGGAGCATAACCACACATCTTCGTATTATATAAAGCTTAGCCCTTTGCTCTCGAAGAACCCCTCCAAGACCTCTGCTTGATAGTCTTCTCTTTGAGGCTCCCATGGTAGCACTGCTCATCTTCATCTTTAGACTCGTGCTGCCGATGAATTTGATGATTAATATGAAGATGAACGAAGAGAAAATAGGGAGTAAAGTTTTTTGAGTTATGAGTTTGGGTGATGAAGTGAAAGAGTTAACGTTGGAGGGGGTTTCTTATAGGAAGGAAAGGGGTGTGGTCCAGTCCTGGCTAAGCTTACATTGGTCTAGTAAAGACCCAACGACGGGCATGAAAGGGCGTGCAGTGCCCCCTAACACACCCGACAACACGAATTGGACCCCACCCTCTCTCACTCTGGATTCCAAACTCCATATCGATTTTTTATTTTAAAATTAATAAATAATAATATTAATATGTTTGATTATAATTTGAGATTTATTGATATATTTTATTTTTTTATACAATAATACATTAAAATATATTTTTATTATCTATATATTTATATAAAATATAGATTTTATGCATTACAAATATTTTGATATATAGAATTTTCAAACCTTTAATAAATTTAAATACATATTAAAAAAATATCATAAGTTATTGTCCAATAATTTTATTTAAAAATATATTTTTTTTGATGAAATTATAAAAAAGTAAAAATGATTTTGATTAAAACATAATATAGATAAAAAGATAAAAAAAATAAATGTTATAAATCATTATAAATTGATACGAGAACTTTTAAATTAATACAAATCGATACTAACTTTTTATAAAAAATTTAAATATATCAAATTACTTCAAAATTAATTCAGATTGCAATCTAAAAAAATTTTAAATTTTAAGTTTAGATTAAAATTTGGGCTTATTTAATATATTTATTTAAACTCAAATTACTATTTATAAATATTAAAAAATTACTTTTATATTAATATTTATATATTTTAAAATTAATTTTAAATAAAAATATATTATTTTATTTAAAAATATTATTTGAAGACGGACTAAATCTAACTCAAAATAAAAAAAATTTAAATTTAAACTGATAATCTAACCGCCTTCTAACCGGATTTATTTGTAACTCAAAGCTAAAGGAAAATGATCAAGGAATTAAAACAAATAAGCCCTCTCTCTCACTCTCTCTGTCTCTGTCTCTCACTCTCATTTTCGTTGCCATGTCATGCTCTATGTCCTAGCTTCCGTAGGTATCAGCCACCAGCATAATGGGTCGGCCATAATTTTCAAATAAGCTAACGTATTTCCCTTGGCTTATAATTATTTATGCATTTGCCGTGCCTGGCCTTTCAATTTGTGGATGACTAGGAGTTTATGAATAGCTGATGAGGAGACCATCTCCTTATTCTTTTAAATATTTAAATATACCCATATTAATGCTCTTTTTGTTGTTTCTTTCTAATTTTCTGTTGGAACCAACTTTAAAAAAAAAAAAAAAGAAAAGAAATAAAAAAAAGTTAGTTGAATCTTACATAATAATTCATATTAACTTCCAGTCACTTGTTTAAATTTAATTAGAGATTTGACATTTGATAATAAGCACACCTTATCATCTTCTTTGACTCTTTTTTTATGATCATCTATGTAGGGACATGAGTATCAATCCAATTAACAATGTTGTCAATGTCATGGATGATTAATTTTACTCCTTTCTTTTTTCAAAAGAAAAAAAAGTAATTTAAACTATTAATAAACTCATTATTAATGGCTTAAATGACTTATGGTGAGACAAGAAACTGAGTTTTGGAGACCACTATGCAAACACTAATGACAATTAAGTTACGTGGCTTTGGTGTATGTTTGTGTCTGTGAAGGAGATGCCAATCAAAATCTCTATCAAGAATTATAATTATTTACTAAATATATAGGTATTTCTTTATAGTTACATGAATTGTTTAAAATAGAAAACTATCATAAGTTTCAGATTTCTGGAGATAAATGAAGTTCCTGAGTTTTGACCATTTCTTTTAAAAATTATTTCAAGGATTTCAATGAATGGATCGTATTGTGTAATTTAGAGAGGATAGATATTTTATATATATAGCAATAGCTAAATGATATGTAACTATGTAAAGTTGGCAGCAGACCAAATGAGACTAAGATCCCACCGACATTGAAACTCCTTGAGATTTGCTAGGAACTTGGATTTCAATTCACATCTGGATTTCATGAGGTCGAAATCCTGGTGAAGAGTTTGACAGAGTGGTTATAATTAAATATAAAACAAAAATAATGTAATTTTTTTTCTTTTGCATTTCCAAAATCCAAATCCAAGGGGTTCATTTTTTTCCTTTGTTTCGCTAGCTGGCAACTAAAAATAATGATCAGAACTACTGGCTTTGCAGGAGTTTGAAGCCACTTTGCAATAAAAAGAGATGATCAAAAACACAACAAAAATCTCCTAAAAAATCAGTAACCCCACATGCAAAATTCCATCGAAGTTCAAAAAACTAAAGCTTCCCTAAGGTTATGACCAAAGATTCCATTATAATAGTACAATAATAATAAGATTGATAAAAGCAAGGTAAGAGCTCAAAACCCAACTAAGTGATTGATTAAAATACGGTACTTAACATAAAAGCAAAGCTAAGGCACCACTTGCTTGGTCTCGTGCTCCTCCCATTTTCATATTGGGACGTCAACTTCCATTAACCCTCGATCTGTTAAACAATTACTAATCATTTTTTTATTCTATCTTTGAACGATATTTTTAGGCTGTCATTATCGGTTTAAGAGCTCTCCCTTCTTTTTATGAGCGAGTCTAGACAAGATTTTAAGATGCTATTTCTAGCGCCTGCTCAGTTGTTCTATAGATTTGCAGTTTTAATTGCAGCATATACTATTAAGCTTAATTTCTTTCGATCTCAGCTTAATTGATTCTTATAAAGAAAACTTACATTTGCATGAATAGATACAAGTATTTAAATTATTTTGAGTTTAGATTTTAAGTTCACGAATTTTAAACAGATATGCATGATGTTATAAGCTTTATCTAATCAAATTCTTTATATTTGTATTCTCTTTGTGAGTGTATATATAAGTTCAAGTTTCACATATAAATTATTGATTTTCAAACTTGTACTTAGTTCCAATGAAGGGTTATTTCTCTGTGGTCAAATTCAGCAGTTTGTTTCCTATCAGATTTTCAAAATGGTTATACATGATACATGGAGAGTTTAGAGTACACCAAAAGCTTTGGGAATTTCAACAAGATTAGAGACAATGTTACATAAACTAATATATCAAATGCACTTTGATCAAAGTTTTTGCAGAGTTTAGATTGAAGTGGTGGCTCCAGCGGCAGGCAATGCTGCTGCTGCTACAGCATTTACATTTACAAAATGGCTTGGCTTGGTTGTATTGTACTGAACAAGGAGGTCAGAGTTGCACGTGAAGTTATCGTCAATTGCAAATGGCATGGCCTCCGATAGGCTCAACATTATCGATATAAATAATATTCCTCTCATCTTCTTATACATACATATATGTATATATTTATGATTTTGAATCACGATGTACTGTTCAAATAGTTTATTAGTTAGTCCTAGCACCCGCTTCTTCATTATTATGCAACTTCTTTCCCACGTGTGCTCCCATCACCTTCCCTCTCCTTTAATTGCACTTTAAATTAACACTTCAATCATTCAAATCGAATGGCTAATAGTTGCCAGCTCTTTCTTTGTCTTCAATGTGAGTAATTAGGGTCCCATTTCTTCAAGGCGGGGAACCATTTGGTAAGAATCATTAGAATAATTGAGAAGGGAAAAGTGATCAAGGCAAAACAATTATTTATTTATTTATTAATTTGAGATCTTAATAAACCAAAAATTTCCCCACTATAATTGATTGTAGATTTAAAAATTCATGTATTAATGTTAATTTTGGTATTATATATTTATTATATAAATTTTAATATATTTGTGTATTTACATCATATTTATATTATTTTTTAATATTATATCATATTTTATATCTTATTTTAATTTTTTACGTTATGTTCAAAATTGTTGGATCCAATCAATTAAGATAAAAGAAAGGAATTGAGAAGGCACAAGGTAGAAATTGTCAAAGCAAAAACTAACAAATCTCC
>JBBYHK010000006.1:12052544-12079227 GCA_038382065.1 Adansonia grandidieri | reverse complement strand
TATTAAAAGTTTGGTTAATTCGGTTAATAATTTTACTAACCGATAACCGACCGAATTAACCAAATAAACCGACATAACCATCGAACCGACTTAACCGAACCGAATTAATCAAATTTCATCGGTTAAATCAATTAAGTCAATTTGAACCGACTTATGCTCACCCCTACTTTCAAATACAGGAATTTGGTGGAGAACCAGAACTGCACAAGGCTGAAACAGATACGGAATTGATGACAAAATTCAAGAACTTAGTGGGCTAAACTTGTTAAGATTATCTTTGTAAAACTCTGTAACATTGTTTATAGCATTGTTTTGAGGGAAAAAATATTATAAAACAATATGTTACTATGATTAAGATAAATTATTACTTTTATTTGTTTACATGTTTATTTAGAATAAAACTTTTTTAGATGACTTGTGGCATCAATGTAAATTAAAATTTTCGAGAATTTTATATTTAGCATCATTTTTAAGTGCTATTAAATATATAATGGGTGACTCAAGAATGTGTTTCTATAAATGATTTTTCGAAGCACTTTCACTTGCTGAAGTTTATATATTTTGATAGCATTTTATAAATGTTTTTAAAGGGTAATATCAATGCAGCCATAAACTAAAAATAATAGCATTTATATTGGTGTTGTTATATGTTTCTACTAGTGCTATGGAAAGAGAAAAGGATGCGGTCACATATAAAGCACACGCACAAGTGCTATCTTAACTCTATAGAAGCAATTTTTTAAAACTTTGGACATTAGTTTTCGCATGCTGTAAAATGACCTTTTTGCCGTAGTTTTAGTTTTTTCTGTTGTTGGTGAATCTGGTAATTTGCGCAAATAATTCGAATATATCTAGGCCTAACCCATATATCAAACCAGCCAGCAGCCGAACAAAATTAATTCTCATTTTGGTTTGTCTCAGCTTAACTCAACATAATAATAATAATAATAATAATAATAATAATAATAATAATAATAATGTTGATAAAAAAATTTAATTTTGTATGCATGGGTTCCTGTTGCGTTTTGTCCACGGCATGCGCGAAATGATTAAATTTTAGTTTAGGCGCTAATGGCTCAACTCTTATAGGCATGGTTTCAATAAAGGGTTCAAAAACAAAAGCATGCTAATCATTTCGTGGGACTTGCACGTCAAAGCGTCGGTAGCCACATATATGAAAATGGAAGCTGCAAATGGAAGGGCGGAAAGCGTTGTTGATTCAAATTAAATTCCTTACCTCATTTTACCATTAATCATGCATATATATATGTATATATTTATATTTATAAATAAAGAGTGCCTACAATAAAGAGGAAATTAAGAAAATTTTCCACCCAATTTCTCATTCAGAGCTGACCCAATTATTATAATGTTGATTAACTCATACCTAATTTCTGATAATTATTTGTTCGTAATCCATAATACCCAATAACTCTTGAATTCTGGAGTTAAATTAATAATTATTATTACTTTTACTACACTGCAATCTTGTTGCTTGTTATTTATTTCCTGTGCAGTCAACGATTTATTTATTGTATTCTGCATGGGAATATCCACGAAAGTTGATCAACCTGGTTCCAAGTTGGTGCTTTATTCCTATTTCCATATATATATATATATATATATGTTATTTCGATGGAGAGCCTGTACGTAGCATGACGAGCAACTTCTTGTTGTCTTAAATTCGAATATATGCATGTGAAGTTTTCAATAGGTACAAATTTAAAGATTGAAATAAGTTCTTGCACTGATCTGTCTTAAACCTTATATAGCTAGCTATTACAATATGCATGTTCTTTGAGTAAATGATTTATTAAATTGTTGATCTGTTTTAACTAATGTTTGGATTTTATTTGATATACTTTGAAAATATATGAAAGTAAGCATAGCTGGAATGAATCTGCAGAGACAAAATGAAGGGATTAATTCTCTTACCTAACTAATAAACCATAACCAACCATATAATATATACCTTAATCTTGAGTAGCGGATAACACTATATATGTTGTAAGTGCTGATGCTGTTATTGTAGAATTAATGTAGATGTAGACACTCATGCCATAGATGGGAGTATGGAGATAACAGCCGCTGCTGCTGCCAGTTTTGAGGAAGACTGACTTGGAGTGTTGGAGCTAATTGACAGTTGACATAACTTCGCCCTAGGCCCTAGGACGGACGGCTGCCGCTGCTTCTGCTACTACACCGGGGGGGGGGGGGGTTCTGACATGCCGCAACACTTGAGCTACTTAGTCCCCAACTCCCAAAATAAAACGGAAAGGAAATGTAAAGCTAAACAAAGTTTCAACTTTCGACATGAAACCTAATGCCCTGATAAAAGGAAAAAGGAGGAACTGCTGATATATTCTGCTTTTATGATCTCCTTTTCACAGAGTACTATTCTTTCTTTGTTAATTTGGAACATCAGATCAGATCAGACCAAAGGATTTAACCATCCTCCTCTCTCTAACGCAATCAGACAATAAACGAACAAAAAAAAATGTTTATTTTTGTTATCTGCTCACTCGAAATAAAATTGATGGATGAAGGGAAAGGGGGCACTTTTTCTAGCCATGACCAAGATTCATCAGAATGGATAAGAGTGGATAAGTAAGTATCTTGTTTGTACTTTTGTTAAAACTTAAAATTCATCTTATTAATAAATGTAAACAAATTTTCATTTTTTTCCTTTAAATATTGATACAATAAAATCAGAATTTTTATTTATTTATTTATTTGTTTGCTTTACAATAAATATCAAGTTAAAATGGAGAAAGTTCTACACGGGAATAATTGGGATTAAGAGGGTATTAAATTTAAATATGAAATCAGTCAACACGTAATGTTATTATTACTAAGTTTCAATAATGTTAATGGGCAATGCATTGATCAAAACTGAAGTCGAGCAACCCCAACAGAACACAGTAATTGGCACGTTCCTCCATTAAAATTATTTGCCTTACCATTTTAATTTTAAGACTAGCATAAAAAATAAAAAAAGGCCTTTTACTTGTTTTTTGTATCTTTTCCACTTATCCTACAGAGCCCCGTTAATGGTTTCAAATTTCAAAATCTAGAGGTAAAAAAAATTACATTTTTAAATAATTAAAAAGCAAATAGTATAATAAAAAAATTGTGAAGCAAATACCCATTCCATATCCTGTTTTGTTTGCGCATCATAGAATCTTCAAAATCCTTTTAAGAAGCAAAACTAGACATAGAAGAAAAATAGATCATACATGCTCTGTTCTGATCCATAGATTTTTATTGTCATGGCTGGGTAAGTAGAGTACCCTCTCTTTCTCTTTCTATCGCTTTTCTATTTCCTCTTTCTTTTTTTTTTTTTTTTTGTATAATTGCATGAGAAAAAAAATTGATCACTTTGGGTAGTTAGAGCAGTTTTCTATTCCTTGTATTTGATGAGGTTGTAGTATTTTTTTGTTTTTTAAGTTCTTTAGCTAAATCCCTTCTTCACGTTCTTCTTTTTGGGGTTAAAATATATATATATATATATATATATATTATTTGTTCTTTTTATGGAAATTTGCTAGAAAGGTAAAAGACCATCTCGGCAGTTGTTAATTCGTTATGTATTTATTTATTTATTATGGTTGGGGTTTTTTTCTTGTTTTAGATATATGTCGCAGATATAGATGACGCTGGGTTTCTAGGTTTTTGATTTACGGACATGCTTGAAGAATGCACACTAGAATAGACGAACAAGAGAACGTTGTGAACTGACAATGACATGGATTCTTTGGTTTTAAGTCTATGTTAATAAGGTCGCGTTTGAAATTTCGCTTGATTAATAGAGAGATTTTCTCTCGGTTGAATGTCAAGTGATGTTGTTCTATCAGAATGTAAAATAATGCACTTTGTGTTGGTGGAGAAGTTAGCATCAGGTGTCATCTTCTTACAAGTGCAAACTGAAACATGAACTGTGGAAAATGTCCATGTAATCTTCACCTCCGCATTTCAGTGAATATGATTATTTTAATTCACAATTTTTTCTTTTGTAAGGTTTCCTACGATTAAGTTGTCAGTTTGTTTATCCATTTGATATGTTTCTTCATAGTTGCTGCAAGAATTTAGTTCGTTTCTGCACAACGTAACAGGATTAGTGTTTTTTTTTTTTTTTGGGTATGATTGAGGTTTAAGTTTTGTTTGTTGTATGCTACAGTTTCCAGTATGATAACTTCTTATTTCATGCCATATTTGTCATTGTCTCTACTCTTTTGATAAAAGGATTTGGTAGTTCGACTGGTTATCCTCTGTGGGGAAGGGGAGGGTTGGAGGTACTAATTTTTGTTACACATGCATCAAAATAAGATAAAATCAGAACAATTTACTTATAAGTTGTCTTGTCCAACCTTATCTGTAATCACGTATACTAAATGCAACCTTACTTTTCTTTTTCATGCCAATATTCCTTTTTTTTTTCCATGTTATTTTTGTCCAATCAACTGATAGCCTAGTAAATCTTACTGTTCTTGCAACTTAGACGAACATGTTTCTGATTTCAAATTTTTATTGGGCTTCAGATACCTACTCATATACATGATATTTGCTCATCATCGTTGCTTTATGCAGAACCTGGTTGGTGAATGGTAACAGAATTGCAACAAAAATCAGGAGTGCATCTGATCCTGAAAGGGTGACATGGAAAAGCAACCCATCCAGATCTTGCCCTAACTGTCATCATATTATTGACAACAGTGATGTATATATTCTTTCTTTTCTAATGCTTCAAGTTATATGCTTCCAATACCTAAAACTAAAAGCGCTTAGCTGAACAAGCATGTTATTGTCTGTGCAGATCATAATAATGCATCAGAAGACTATATTAGTAGCACAGAACTTTTTTTGAGTTTTTATTGCGACCTTAACATCCTCTATAAACAATAAAATGCAGTGTTCAACTGCTATTTCTTTCATATTATCAGAGTAACATGAGTGCTACTTTATAGAAGCTAAGATTTTATCATATGATATCTGAAATAAAGGCCATCTGCACATTTGTTCCCAATCTCATTGCATTCTATTTGCCAAGCTAGGTGCTCCGTATTGCATATACTTGCTCTACTCTAACTTATAAAAGCCCTGTCTCATCTGAGCTAAATTCTTCCTTACAGCAATCTATCACTTGTATTGGAGTAAGATTACTACCTATGATTATATATAGTTGTTTACATGTATATGGTTTACATCTTGCATCAAATGCCTACTTTTATTTTTATTATACCAACTATATTTCATGAAATTTGAAGATTGCATTTTTTATGGTTTTGACAATCACAAGCCCAAGTATCAGTATTTTCATGGCCATGTAACAAAACTCATGATATTCTGGCTTCCCTAGTAACATTCTTTCTTTTTTTTTTCTTTTTTTTTTCCCGTTGCTTGACTTAATATTCATGCTATGAACAGTAGTGCATTGGTAAATGTAGACAGCAACTAACGGTGTCTGTTTCCAGGTCAATCAAGCCTGGCCAGGATTACCACGAGGTGTCAAATTTGATCCGTCTGATCAAGAGATCATATGGCATTTACTTACAAAAGTTGGTGTGGAAGATTCAAAGCCCCATCTATTCATTAATGAGTTTATTCCAACCATTGAAAATGATGACGGAATCTGTTATACACATCCACAAAAATTACCAGGTTGGTAAGAATAAATGGTTTTTTTACTCTAATCTTTAAAATCACTTGTTCACATTAAATTAAAAAATTGAAACATTAGGTGTTAAGCAAGATGGAAGTGTGTCCCACTTCTTTCATCGAGCTATCAAAGCTTATAATACTGGAACTCGGAAGCGACGAAAGATCCATGGTGATGATTTTGGTGATGTCCGCTGGCACAAGACTGGTAGGACAAAACCAGTGTTGTTGGATGGCGTTCAAAGAGGATGCAAGAAGATTATGGTTCTCTATATGACTATGGTCAAAGGTGGAAAACCTGAGAAGACAAACTGGGTGATGCACCAATATCATCTAGGAACTGAGGAGGAAGAAAAAGACGGGGAGTATGTTATTTCTAAAATATTTCATCAGCAGCAACAAGCGAAACAGGGTGATAAAACTGAGCAAGATTTACCTGAAATGAGTGATACAATAATCGTTAAAGTAGATCCGGTCACTCCTAAGTCTGTGACACCTGACCCTCCACGTTCAGGGAGGCAATGTCATGAATATGACCAAGGACAGGAGTATTCTATTACTTGCATCAATCCTCTGATCAGGTTACTTTTCTTATTTTTGTTTACCTAGCTAGCAGCTTGAAATGCTCTATTGTGATGGACTGTGAGTAATAACCAGTCACGGGCAATATATTCATATCTGCTGTAATGTAAGTTGTTTTTTGGAAAGAGGTCCTGATGTTTGCCTTCTCTCAGGGATTTTCACCAAAGCATCCTACTCTGCAGTATGTAGAAGATGAAGTTCAAACTGAATGTGAAAGTTCCAGTCGCAATGATCTACCTGATCCAGAAAATTATCTTAATCAGATAGTAGATAACTATAATAATAATGATAATCTTGCTGAGGAAGACCCAAAGTGGTGGGATGGTGAGTCGCAGTATTTGTTGGATTCGCAACAGCTTGTGGAAGGGCTGTCCCTTTGTGATGAACTCCTTCAGAGCCAGTCACCGAATAGGCATGCGAACGGTAATGATGGAGCACTGGAAAGCAAACCCTGCCTTTCTGATTATGCTCAGTTAGGGGCAGAGCATCTTAAGAAGGATTTGGATGAGTGTCAAAACCTCGAAGGTTATCCAACAAACACAGAGCTTGATACACCACCAGAGTTCCGCCTGAGTCAGCTTGTATGTTGTATCCTCTCCTTGTTATAGTATGCAGTGAATATATCAAATTTTGTTGTTTTCCAATTTCCTTCAATCATTATGAATATGTTAAATGGTCTTGTAGGAATTTGGATCACAAGATAGCTTTATTGCTTGGGGTGGGAGCAAGGTGATTGACTAAATACATTGTCGTGAATCTTGAAGGAGAAAGTACGGAGTAAAATATTTTGTGAAAGCTTTGCCTGAGCAATCATCAACAGTTTTGGTCGATGTCCACTGTAAATTTTGCTGGGAAGGTTGAACCATGTCTAATGATGACGAAGATAGGGTTGACATTTTGTCTGGAGAGAGTTGCTGCTTGTGCAGCTTTACTATAACTCTTCTGTTCAACAGTTGATTGAAGGTACTCTTTAAGAGCTTTGAGTAAGGGATACTACTAATGCCTCTATGATCTGTATTCTTAATTGTAGAAATGGAGCTTTGTGTTAGTTTAGTTTTTATAAATCTAGCTAAAAAGTTAGCTTCTGCCTTCCTGTAATCATTATAGTATGCTCAGAAAATGTTGGCCGGTAGTGTAATGTAACAGGCTTAATGAACGATGATTCGTTTGCTTTACAATTTCGAAACACGCTGCTGACATATTGAGTGGCATGGCTAAGGCTGGTGCTAATGCACTGTTCATTTACAAGATTGATAGGAGATGGGGAATCCTAACTGACGAATAACCTTCCTGAAAAATGAGGGTTATATTCAATTATTTCTGAAACCGTTAGTGAACTTGAGTCTACTCTGGGGAGAAGAAGAGCCGACGTGGAATTTTACACTGGATTTATTTCATTGCATTTATTAATTAACCCTTTTGGTATATCGTATTAGTCAAGCAGTTGGCAAAATCCTTAGCTAAGAACTTTTTAAGAAGATTACTTGACACACATTGGGCATTGTATTTGTTCAACAAAGTGAAAAGATCCTTGTTTCTTGGTTGTTAGAAACCTAACAAGGCAATTTGGTGGAAGCTTTTCTTGCGATTTCACTTTTTGAGCTTATCCTTCAAAAGGCTGTGGTCCAGGAAAGAAGGAAAAGAACTCCTTTGGAAAATTCAATGCCGTGTGGACCATCTAACTGATGGGGAAAGTAACGATTTATCAGTATCAAGGAATAACGGATGGACATTTGAACAAACCAAACAGGGCAGAACTCTCAAGCGGCTGAAACGTTCATGAACCTGTTGAGCCTAACATTTACAGACCATAGAAGTTGGATTGAAAATGACTGGAGAGATCACCGCCGGGCCGGGCAAAACCCAAAAAGGAAAAAAAAAGAAAAAAACTGATGAGAAGGTCACACGAGCTTATCTCATCGTTCATTAGGAAGCAATGTATGATAGCTTTTTGGGGAAGATGGAACAAGACCCCTGGCCTCCAAGAAGCCATGCATATTGGCTGGCAGACTGTTGCTAAATGAAGGTAGAGCACTTACTTAGGTGTCTGAGGCAGATCTGCAACGAAGATTTTCTGTGCAAACGAATGAGGTTTGGAAATGGTCGGCCACAGCTAGGGTGTTGTTGAAGAGTATCAATTATAAGTCTCTGGGTCTGTTATCTCGTAGGATGGCGTCCATGATGCAAACTGAAGAAGAGACATAAAGGACCTCAACCGCCTGGCTAATATCGATGAATGATGCATGGCATGCTCAGTTTGGCCGGCTAGGTCAATGCTGAGGCCATGCATTTCAAGATGTTATATATAAAATCTATTCCTTCTTTTCAACCAGCAAACTTTTATTATTGTGCTTGGTAGGAGGAGAATGGTCGATGAAATATATAGAAAGGATTGGAATTCAAAGTTCAAACAAAGGGTTGTGCTTGCATGGCTCATCCTAACCCTTTCTCCAATAGATCATAGATATAATCTATTCCGAGGAACCGATGAGATAACCAAAAAAATAAATAAATAAAACTACTTTCCCGAATAAAGCAGGCAAGGTTGCATGTTATTACTTTATATACATCAGAGAAGAGACAGACAATTAATTGACCGGTTGAGGGAAAGTTGGTTGGTTGGTTGGTTGTTTGGTGACTTGGTGTTTTGAACATAACGAATCTCTATCCATGTTTTGGTGGCTCAAATCATCAGAAAACCTGCTTTTTAAGTTCTCATAACCGAAATTAATGATTGGCAATCACAACGAAATCAACATAAACTGTCCTAACCTAATTCGGCACTCACCTGACCTGCTGTGGCTCGCAGGATGGATGCAGTCCGTATATAAAAAATTTTATTCTTTTCATATATTATGACTATTGATTAAGGAGACGATAAATCATCAGGGCCCCCATTTGTCTATTTTCTTCAGACAGATTTGACATATAAAACACCCCCTAGAAACATACCTCATTATTATTATTATTATTATTATTATTATTAAGAAGGAAGCAACTGCTTCTATGCTATAATAGTTAAATTCATTAGAATTCCATATGCCTAATTATTGTATCGTAGTTTTCAATAGGATCATCAAACTGATGAGAAGCAAAGGAATCAAACATTTTAAATATTGTCCAAATTAAAAGCAAAATCTTTTGTACAATTAAAAGCAGTCCACTCATTTTCTGAATCTGAGGCCCCACACTCTGCAAAAACATGACTGATATTTAACATTCAGCTTTGTTTTTTAATGATACTTAATCCATTTGGAAGTCCACGAATTTTAACGGCTGACAACTCAGATCATATGCCAAATGCTTTTGCTTTATCAACCTAGGCTTGACTTTAATTAACCTTTTCCAATCCTTTCTCCTTTAGATTTCTTTATAATATAAATATATGTCTGTGTGTCCACAACAAAGGGAAAAAAATATTGCTTTTGATTTTTATTTTAAAGGCTGAGACTATTTTATCAGCTGTTTTCCACCCAATCTTTCTTAAATAACAGATATTGCTATTAAGCTAGATAGACGAAATGTCCTAAAAATAATTACTATTCTTTTTAAGTTAAATTCATTGTACTTGGATACTAAATTTGTGGTTAGAATTATTAATAGTTATTGTGACAATTAACTGGGTAGGCAGTAAACTATTAATGTCATACTCATATATGAGAAAAACAATAATACGAATTTACTTCCTGCTTCACTTAAAAGAAATCTACTTCCTTTTAATTATGTTGAGTTAAACATATTTGTGTAACTTATTTAACAGAAAATTTATTAAAACTTACACGGTACAAGATTTTGACATGATTATCCTAATTTAAATGCATAACTGTGTGGATGATCACTTTTTATTTATTTTATAACAAATAAGCTTTAACAGAACACAAATTCCTTAGTCCTGATATGTATGATTAACATATTTTGCGTTGAAAACAGAAAGTGATTAGCTAGATCATGCATGCATGTATATAAACATAAATATATATATATATTGCATAAGGATGGAATTAGAGCAGAGAAATTGGGTTTAGGGAGGGTGAGTCGGGCCCCGTTAAATTTTTTTTTTTTTTTGGTTGATTGGAAAAGAAGCAGACATCCATGTGTGGTGGTGGACTGGTGGGGGTTGTGCACTGGGAGGCGCACGTGGCCTTTGGCTTTGGTTTTGGCTTTGCCAACTCCTCCCCTGCCCTTTCTGCCATCCATCCTTTCGTCTTTTTGTGTTCTCCTCTCTTTTCTGAATTGTGATCTATACAATACAATTACTACACACACAGTTGAGTTGACAAGCTGGCTGTACGACAACACAATATTAAGATAATTGCAAAAATTCACCTCCTGTTGCTGCTGACAACACTGACCGACCTTTATCATTCATAACGTTATCAACATTCAACACCTCTTCTGCTTCATGCAACCCCCCCCCCCCCAAAATGAAATACAAGTAGATGACACGAAACCCACCCTATCACCTCATGTCATGTCATGACACGTCTAAACTCTGCAGCAATTTTGGTGTCATGTGAGGCTGAAAGTTTAATAGGATGACTGCTAAATTCACCCCTAAGAGAAAAGAAGAAAAAAAAAAAAGTAAGACAAAAGTCGCAAGCTTTGCTGAGTCTTCTTCGGTTTTCTTCTCAGTTCTCAGTTATCTCTTATTATTTTATTTATGTTCCATGAAGAAGTTGAGAGAGGAGGGTAAGACAAAAAAAACAAACAAAAGGGAGTTACTAGTACTACTATACTGTTTACCTGCAGAAGGAGGGGAGTGTGGCGTCTTTGCCGTACACGTGGCGCACGTGAATTTTGGGTTATGATCATCCAATAATTCAACTGACACTCCCACTACATGGAGGAGGACTTTGAGTTTTGAGCGCAAAACCCACCAACGGCTATTAGTTGAGCCACCAATAAATATTAAATAATAAGCCACTTTATCCGTTTCTATTATAATTTTAACTTTTACCATTACATTCAGTTAACAATGCAAGCCTCTCACGGTGTTCCGTAACATGATTTGGTCCAAGTCCAAGGCAAGACAATTGAAACAGAGGATTATGATGGAGATCGCTTTACGAACTTAATAATTTGATGGTGAATGCTAAATTAATTATATTAATTCATTCCAGCATACATATCTGATATTATAAATGTATTCACTTGTTTAATTTTATTTTTTATTTAAAATTTTAGATGCCTAAACTCAATTAAAAATAAATAAAAAATTAAATAGGGATACATGACTATTTTTTATATTAAAATCTTAGATAAATATAATAATATTGTTCTACCTTCTTAAAATCTATATGATGAAATAACTCACTTATTAAAAACATAAATCTTATTCAAATATAATTACAGTCTCATGATAATGTCTTAGATAAATTTGATCTTCATCAAAATCTACAGAGTACCAGATAAATTCATTGTCAACCAAAAATCTATACCTAGATAAAGTGAAACAGTCGGCAAGTCTTATATATAAAGGTAAAAGTGATCCATTTGAAAGTGGACGACATACATAATCTCATTCTGCTTCTCTTTTTCTTTTAATCTTTTACTGATTTAAGCATCAAGAGTGTTATATTGCAAATACTTTAGCTGCACAGGCTGGTGAATCTCTCGACAATTTTTGCATCAACAAATATAAATGCAAACAATGTAATAGTTTTATACAAACAAAATACTGTTTTTTTTACTTTCATATTTATATCATATAATTATACATAAATGATTTATATTTAAATATTATTTTATTTTATTTAATTAAATGTATTTAAAATATTATTAATGCCGTTGTACTAAATTCACATTTAAATTAAATGGTCTTTCTAAAATTTATTTAGCTTTTGCCAAAATATTCTTTCCTAAACAGTCATATTTAGTTTTAGTCTAGAGCACTTTTGTTTATTCCGCCAGTCAACTTTTTATCCTTATCTTTCAACTCGAACAATCTGGAGAGTTAATGGTATTTTGGGTTCGGAATTTTAAAAGGAAAAAAAAAAAACGAAAGGAGATAAAGTGAATGAATTCCTGAATTTAGTTAAAAAAAAAAAAAAAGATCAAATTTCTTTTTCTTCCTCATCTTTCCCCTCCAGTTGCGACAATCGCAAAGCTCTAATTCTACCGTTTGTGATCAAATGTCATACATATATTCTGTTTACTATCTCCTGACTAAGTATCGAACATCGATACAAAAGTGTCATAATGGAAGAGAAATGAATGTTACAAATTTTGGTTGGTTGTTTTAGGCTTCTTTTAGGGTTAAGTTAGGAGTAGTAGTGACAAAATATGGTCAAATTTCGAAGAAGAAAACAGAAGACAGTCAATCGTGATATTTTCAGCGACAATTTTTAGCACTTTTGAAGCTGGATTTCACTTCGGGAAGGGAGTGAAAAGGAGGAGGAAATAATTGGAGAACTAAACTAGTTTGCATTATAGCATACCATCATCATTACTTTGTAGTTTATATGATTAAGAGGCCTACATGACGATGCCCATCAACAAGGAATCTAATCAATATCTCTAACTCTTACCCACTTTTAGTTGGCTGTTTGTTTCTCCCTTTCTCCCTAAACAGCTACTTGATAGGATTGGTCAAGACTTTCGTCATTTCAGGAGTAAGCTGCAAGATGATAAAACTAAATCCACCATTAAAAAAAAAAAAAAGAAATCTCATTTGATTCCGTAATTCTTCAAATAGTAGATCCATCGTCCTAATGCCTAACTCCAATTGGCAGTGAATTTAGTAATTTAAAATAAATTTGATCAATAACAAAGAGTATGCTTATTTGCCAATTAAAAGTGAGTAAAATTACAAAAACATGTTCTTGCTAAATTTGTTTCCTTGGCCCTAACTGCTGCGGACATATTTTCTATTATAACGGATCAACTTGTGCAACTAACCCCAGAATTAACGACTTTGAACAATTCATGAAAAGGGCAAAGCCCAAAAGATTTGGGGAGTTTATTCTTCTCCCCATGAATTTTATCCTCTAATAAAAAATGGAGTCACTGTTGACTGGATCTTGATTTCTTCCCCCAGTAACCTATGTTTGGTAATAATAAGTGGAAATTACGGTTCAGGTAGTTGCACTCTATTTTGAAATACTTGAAGCATATATATGAATCTCTACTTCTATTCACTTTATCTGGAAGAAAAATGAAGAAGCTTGAGATCAGTTGCTCTGACCCTTTTGATAGATGCCTCTAGCCTCTCGTCCCATCCGAATCCAATCCAATTATAGATCAGTCTTCACATCTTCCAAATAGTGAGGAAAGCATCATAGTCCAAAACATAATCAGAAGTGAATAATTCAAAAACAAAATTGTTGGAGAAAAGAAGCTAGCATTTTAAAGTTGGGCTCACATCTCATAATGTTGGAAATGGTACAAGCTAATTTATGACACAAAAGGAGGCAGATTCAAAAGAATAAACTATCATATACTTCGTTAAATAATATCACAGGTTTGATTCAAGCTATCTAATTTACATCTAGGCCATGAGGCGAAGGTATAGAAAAATTGTTTTTTACTCTCCCATAGTATCCGGCGCTGGTATTTACACTCCACCAAAAGAAGAAACGGGAAAAAAAAAAAGAAAAAGAAAAAGGACCCCCAAAATCCTCCATGGCCATTAGCATGGCAAGAGCGAGGAGTTTCAATCATGCCAGCAAAGAAGCATAACCACGCATCTTCGTATTATATAAAGCTTAGCCCTTTGCTCTCGGAGGACCCCTCCAAGACCTCTGCTTGATAACCTTCTCTTCGAGGCTTCCATGGTGGCACTGCTCATCTTCATCTTTAGCTTGCGCTGCTGATGAATTTAAGAATGTGAATGAAGAGACAAAAGAGTAAGCTTTGTAAGTCGTCAGTTTGGGTGATGAAGTGAAAGAGTTAATGTTGGAGGGGTTCTTATAGGAAGGAGAGGGGTGTGGTCCTGGCTTACATTTGGTCTAGTAAAGAGCCATCGATGGGGCATGAAGGGGCGTGCAGTGCCCCCTAGCGCTAACCCACCGGACAACACCAATTGGACCCCACCCCTCCCACTTGGAAATCCATCGTCCATACCCTAACGCCAAACGAAAATGACAAAGGAATCCAAACAAGAGCCAAGCCCCGGTCTCTTTCTCTCTCTCATTTTCATTTTGAGTGCCATGTCATATTCTATATCCTATAGCTTCCACAGGCATCACCCACCAGCACAGTGGGTCGGCCATAATTCTCAATAAGCTAGCAAATTTCTCTAGTTTATAGTTATTTATGCCCTTGCCTCTCGATGTGTGGATGACGGGAAGATTATTAATGGATGATGAGGAGATCATCTTTCTTCGTAAAAGAAAATATTCACCTTTTTGTTGTTTCTTTGTTATTTTGCCTTGGAACCAACTTTTTCAGAAAAAAAAAAAAAACTAAAAGAAAAAAAGAAGCTAGTTGAATCCTGCATAACAATTCATACTAACTTCAACTCACTTGTTTAATTAGAGAATTGGCATTCGATAACGAGCTGACCTTCCTGACTCATTTAAGATTATCTATGCAGGGACATGCGTACATATCATTCAAATTAACGATGTTATCATGGTTGACTAATTTTACTTTATTTGAAGTACGTAGTCTAAACAAAGCGTTAATGAGCTAGGATGAGACAAGAAACTATGAGTTTTTGAGACATTGTGCGACTACTAGTGACAAATAAAAATTACGTGGCTAACTGGCTGCACCTTTGTGTCTTTGAAGGAGACGTCAAAAGCATCTCACTATCAGAGAATTAGAATTATTATTATTATTTGTTAAACAGGTATGTATTTCTTTATAGTTACATTATATGATATAATCTTTGTACTTTCTTTCTGGCACAAACATGTAACTAGACAGAGCACTAGGCTATAAATTGTTCCGAGTAAAAAACTAATTATTAATAATAGTTTCTGATTTGTGGAGATTGATGTTCTTTGAGTTTTGTTTGGACCATATATTTTTCAAAATTACTTCCAAGTTTTGAGAAGATGCATCAGAATTGTGTTTAGAGAAGGTAGCTCTGTTATATATGGCTATAATGATGTAACTATGTAAAGTTGGCAGCGGACCAAATAAGAATAAGATCCCACCGACAATATTGTAATTCTTCAGATTTGCTAGGAATTTGAATTCAATTCACATCTGGATTTCATTTCATTAGGTTGAAACCTGGTGAAGCATTTGACAGAGTGGTCACAGTGGAGATGACATAATTAATGGGAACACATTATTATACTAGTATTATAATATAAAAGGAATGAAATATTTTGTATTTCCAAAATCCAAATCACAGGGTTAATTCTTCCCCGTTTTGCTAGTTGGCAGCTGAAAATATTGATCAGAAATACTGGCTTTGCTGGAATTTGAAGCCAGTTTGCAATAAAATTGATCACAAGTACAACAAAAATCCCCTAAAAATCAGTAACCCCACATGCCAAATTCCAGGAGGAAAAAGAAAAAAAAAATAAAGTCACGGAAGTAAAAAAAACCCTCAAGCCCCAAGGTTATGACTAAAGATTCCATTATAATAGTGCAATAAAAAGGTTGATAAAAGCAAGGTAAAGAGCTCAAAACCCAAGTAAGTGAAAGATTAGAATGCACTTAACATAAAAAGCAAAGCAAGGCTCCACTTGCTCGGTCTTGTGTTCCTCCCATTTCATATTCACATATAAAACGTCAACTTCCAATAACCTTTGCTCTGTAAACAATTAATCATTTTTTATTCTACCTTTGAACGATATTTTTAGGCTTTCACTATTGGTTTAAGAGTTCCCCATTCTTTTTATGAGTCTAGACAAGATTTTAGGATGCCATTTGTTGTGCCGGTACATCCTGACGTATTCTCAATTGTTCTATTGATTTGGACCTTGTAATTAAGCTTATTTTCTTTTAATCTCTGCTCAATTAAATTTTACTAGAAATTTTTTATCTAATAAAATTGGCAGCTCTACTGATCTTCTAAGCTTTATCTAATCAAATTGTTTATGTACTTGTATTCTTTTAGTGAGTCTGTAAGATATCAAGTATAAATTATTGATGTTCAAAGCTGTAACATTACAAACATTGAAGATAGAATATTTATATATATCTATCTATATAAATCGTGTTATATATGTAATTATTTATGCTTCAAATGAAGGGTTAGATCTTCTCAGAGGTCAAATTCAGCAGTTGTTTCCCGGTAGAATATCTAAATGTTTATGATACATGGAGTGTTCTGAGACACTCACCCAAGGCTTTGGGAATTTCAACCAGATTAGAGACAATGTTACATAAACTAAACTATCAAATGCATTGTGGTCGAAGATTTACTTACAGGTTTAGATTCAAAATGGTGGCTCTTGCTGCTGCTGCTGCTACTGCAGCATTTACATATATAAAATGGCTTGGCTTGGCTTGGCTTGGTTGCATTCTACTGAACAAGGATGTCAGAGTTGCACGTGAACTTACCGTGATTGGCAAATGGCATTGCCTCTAATAGACTCAGCATTTACATATATTTAATTTATGATTTTGAGTCGCCAAGTACTGATCAAATAGTTTATTTCTTTGTCCCATTACCAAGCTATTGTTCTTGATGCTTCTTTATTTATTTTCGTTCACTCTGATGCTTCTTTATTATATAATATGCAACTTCTTTCCTACATTTTGTGCTCCCATCACCTTCCCTCTCCCTTGATCGCTGTTTAAATTAACGCTTAACTCGGTCAAACGGGTAAGAGTTGCCGATGCCCCTTTAGCTCATCCTTTGTCTTAAAGGTGAGTAAAGACTACAAGAGGGTCCCAATTCTTATAGCTGAGTTCTTGGTAACCATTTCATCAGAACCATTAGAACTGTTGAGAAGGGACAGGTGATCAAGACCAAAATTTATTATTATTATTATTATTATTATTATTATTTTGAGATCTTATTTAGTAATTTCTGCTTGTATTATAATTGTATTATCATAAAAGAAAGGCATGGAGAAGCAAAATGGATGAAATTGTCAAAGACTTCAATTTAACAAATTTCCAAGTTCCCTAGGATTAAATATTGTAGTGCCAATGATCTTGTGCTATGAACCAAAGAAATTAATCTCCTTTCCTCTTCCTTCCAACAGATTCAAATTTAAATATTTACCCCAGTAGCTAAGAAATGAGACAGTATTACCTCTTACTGCATAACTCCACAATTAGAAAAACCACAAAATAAAGTTAGTTATTCCATTAATCACTGCCTTTGATCAATACTACCACTGCAGTTGTCTCCTTACTTGCATATAAAATTATAATGGAATTTGCTTAGGAAGCAGCTTGCATGAGAGTTCAATTTACTTAATTAATAATATATGAATGGATTTTTTTTTCTAGGCTCATCATGGTGTATCCATGGCCAGCAGGTCATTGCTGGTCACTGTTCAGTAATAGTTTTTAGCATGTTACTTTACTTGATTTCCTGCATCTGCCTGCTCCGTCACAATCTATGTGCTAGCAGTTAATAATGCAAATGGGTTTCGGTGTATGGAAAACCATTTTATTTATTTTTTTTTATCTTAGATCTCTCTGGAGCTGGATTTCTTGCATAATAAGTGAGAGCAGGATGTTTGGCTGGCAACTCCAAGCAACATTAGGTGAAAAGAAAAACAAACGGAGGAGTTCAGGTTTATACCAAGTTGGTTTGCCTCAAGCTCGTGGAGTGTTTTCCAAGGAAGCCATGTATTTTTTTCTTTTATTCGTTACTAAGGTAAGGAAGTAAGGAGAACATATATATATATATATATATATATATATAACTTTTTGGAAAGGCAAATAAATACCTCCAAGATGTCAATTAAATAGTCTATAACTCTTGGCAGCTGGCTGTGGAACCTCTGAGGAAAAGGGCATGGGAATTGTTTGGTCCTCTGAAAAACTACAAAAAGACAGAGCATTTTTCGTAGCAGTTTCATTTCATTTAATTCTCAACTATACTAAAACTTGTATTATTCACAAAGGCCTCAGACTTGCATTCAAAAGATTCCTGGTTATGTTTCTATACAATTCAAGCTAAATTGCTTCATCAACATTAATATTTTCGTCAGAATGGTCAGCCGTCATTAATGCACAAAATTTACAATCAAAAAGGAGAAAAAACAATTATGTATATACAAACTTTATTCCTCTCTAGGGATCCACCTGCTCCACCATGCGCTTTTACTGCGTCTGCTAAGCTCATTCACGCTCTCATTTAATGTTCTAACAATCTTCCTTTGAAGCCGAGGAACTGAAGCAAGAGCATTTCTTTGTGGACTCGCCTTCTTCTTGGGCTCTATATCCTGCACATTTGAGAAGAAAACTCAGTTGAACTATATCCTGTTTATGATGCCTGCAAGAATGTATTCTAACTACGGCTTGATACAGACCCTGAGCTCCTGAAGCTGTGCTTCTGTGAAACCGCCCTCTTTCTCTGTTCCAAATTTTGCTACTAAGTTGATTACCCACTTGGCAGCTTCTCCGTAGTCCTGCTGTGCAGCCTTAAAGAATTGCAGCTTCAGATTCTGTATGGAGGACAATGCCAATAGTCCTTCCCTATCGAAATAAGGGTGAGCCGAAGCTGCTTTTGTGCTGATTCTTTGTATTGCTTTATAGCGAACCATTGATTGCAGAAGTTCCCATCCTATACCATTATCTAAATCTAGCAGCTCAAAGCCCTTCCGGAGAGCAGGGCTAGCACGAGGTTCTACTGTTTTCCTCCAAGCAACCAAGTCATAATCAAACCTCTCTAGCTGACGATTGAGTTGAATCAAGGCACTAGCTGTCCTAAATGATGGAAATGCCTCTTTCAAGAAAACTGTTCTGAGTTTAATAGAGCCAGTTCTTCAACTCTAGCATTTTGATGACAACCACGGTATCATATAAAACAACAGTGTTATTATTCACAGATATAAATTGCTAGAAACAGCATAGACTAGGATTCTGCTACTTTAAAGGCTAAACCAAAAATATTAAAGCTATAGATAGCAGATGACGCTTAACTACTTTCTATGAATGATATTTTTTTTTCTCTTAAGCAAGCCTAACTTTTGAGGATACCATCTTGAAAATTCCCATATCTTCTATTTGTGATTTTTAGTGCGTTATGAGATTTTCAGTAGTTCATTTTTCATTTTGACCATGTATTCAAATTGCAATTGGTACAGGAGAAAATCAACTTGAAACATTGAGATTTTTTGTGTTTTATATTATTTGAACTAATTCCACTAAGCTCGAGACTATATAATTAGTTCAGAACTTGACTCGGAACAACCCGTTCATTTCTTAATGTTCAGCTTCTCAAGTCCACCAACGCTGCTTTCTGCAGTATCCCTAATGTTTTGAGTTGATTTATCACTTTTAAATATATAATCTCAAAAGTGATATTAATTTGGATAAGGGTAACTTTTATCTGCTGTCAGCATCATCTGTGGTGTCAATTTAGCATTAAAATTAGAAGGTTTTCAAAAGACAACACTAAAGATGACTTAAGCATTATCTTCAACTCACCTTCTGTAGGAAAATGAGACGAGAACTGTAGATATCATATCTATCTGGCAGATTCATCTGTTTGCTGAATAACAACAAAAACTCTTGTGTGAATGAAAGCAAAAAGCAAGGTGATAACAAACTTGGGAGAATCTACTGGGACACAGACCTGCCATTGAACGGGGGGAAATTGCAGTTGCCACTGGGGCTGAAGGTGCAGATGGTGTGTGCACTCATGCTATATTGCTCTGGTGCATCATATCTAAGAAAAACAGTAAATTTGAAACCTCATAAATCAAGAAGAAATTATCTTTTTTTTGTGGTTGTACCTAGGTAAATGTTAAATGTGGGAGTAATTCTGCTAAATTTTAAGCTTAAAATTTGTTGCTTGAACCAAATGAAGTTCATGTCACTGTTGATTTTTTTTCTACTTACAATAAAGTTCATGATCTGATTGTAGTGCAATTTCATATCATTTGATATATCTTCACATTTCATGTAGATGTTGGTTTACTTGTGCAAAGTGAATGACATGATCTCAAATGAAACTAAATAAGAACAAATGATTTCCTACAACCATATACAGATAGGCAATACAAATTATTGAACCATGCAGGGTTTGTAAATTATTTGATGCTTATGTTTGATTTGTTCACTTGATTTATATTATAGACCTGTGGTGGGTTTTTTTTTTTTTTGCCCAACTTTAAGATTTGGGGATGGAGGGGATTCAAACTCTGCTCTTCAAGCAGAGTGAACATGCACTAACCATGGAGCCAAATACTTGGGTGCAAAAACTATGGTGGGTTTGTAAATTATGTGGTGCTTATTTTGTATTTTTTTTCACTTTATTTATTTGTCAAGTTCTGACTTTTGAACCAAAAAACTGTTGATAAGTAATTACCTTGGATCCAAAAGAAATTCCTTTGGAATATAGTTGACGCCTACTCTTAAATCTGCTGTGGCGCCAAGATCAATGATTAACAAATATATGAGATCCTATGCAAGTTTCAGAACAGTAAAGAATTAATCTAGAAATTCTTGAATTGGAAAATCTTTATCTGCTAACTAAAGCTTGCTACCATTACCTTCGGAGAAAATAATATTCTGTGGCTTAATATCGCTTTGCACAATTCCTGTTGAATGAAGACCATCCAAGGCAAATAAGATCTGTCCCATGACAGTTTGAATGATTTTCCCTGTCCAAGCCCTCCGCAAAGTTCTGGACCACCCCAGGTATCATGGTTTTTCTACCTCATATCATACAAAAGAATTACTGGAATTGATAATTAGAAAGCTAAACTGAACTAGGTTAAATTACTGATTTAGATATCAGAAGTACTGCTAAAATTCCTAAGCCAATTTTTAACCAAAAAACCAGATAAGGTTCAATGGTTATTTTATCGATAGGCTAATCCACCTACAGCATGACATCCACGAAGGTAGAGAAAGGGGACAGAAGTCTCCATGTATTAACATGGTATTTGGCACATAAATTGCCAGGGGTAACAAAAATGAAAATTTGGTTTAACAGAGAAAAAAAATGCTCTCAGCTCACGTTAGCGTGACTTTCTTGAGCTGAAATATTTTCTCGCCAAACTGCATCCTTTCTTCGATTTCTTTCTGATTTTGATTCCTTAAACCTTTCGCTCTCATTTTCCTGAGTTCTCATTTTCCTTCTATTTTCTTTTTTCTTACGATTGAGTTGATTGGTTTCTTTTTCGTGACTGATCTTGTTTTCCAACTGGAATGAATTCCGTGCGTACTTTTATGAAACTTAATTCTGATTGTTATTTGTCCACAATGGGATCTGATTTTAGGAAGCAGAGCTTCAAGCAAGTCATAATGGCGAGCTGGATGACGGTGGAATTCAGAATCGAGAGAACACCCTTGCTATACCGGAGGAAGGTGATAAGAAAAAAGAAGCGGAGTTAGTTACAACTAACTCTAATGACGTGGCGACTGCTAATTGCACAAGTCTTTTTGCTATATCAGAGGATCAAACGATGCGTTATTTTACGCCACTGAACATTAAAGGGAAAGTCAAAGTTAAGCCCCCTGCAGAAGTGCTTGAGGAAGGCATTCAACAATGGCAAAATTCTTTAGTTGCTCAGTTCATAGGGAGACCTCCCGACTTCAGCTTGCTACAAAAAGTGGTAAGTCTTCTTTGGGGCAAGAAGGAGAATGTTGAGGTGAAGCCGGCTGGGAGAAACCCTTCGGTCTTTCAGTTTGCTCGATCTGTAACTAGGTATTGGGGCTTACAACATGGACCATGGCACATTCAAAACATTCCTATTATTTTGAAAAAAAATGGGAACCTGGGATGCAATCCTTGGCTTTTAACATGAAGAAACGTCCTATCTGGATTCATTTGGGGAATATTCCTCTTGAATTGTATACAATGAAAGGGCTGAGCTATATAGCTAGTGTTCTGAGGACTCCTCTTTACACGGACAAAATCACTGCTAGCAAATAGAGGTTTGCTTAAGCTGTGTGTTGAAATTGATGCTTCTTTGTCTCTGTCATAGGTTATTGAAGTTATACTACAAGATGGCTCCGTTATCTTGATTTTAGTAGTGGTTCCTTGGCTGCCACGAAAATGTAATTCGCGTTGCATTTTTGGCCACACTGAAAAGAATTATCCTTCTAAGCCAACCAAGACTGTAACAAAGGTTTGGCTTCCAAAGCAAAATATTCAAGGATCCTTTGAGATACCTGTTGCTGATGCACCTGCATTTCATCTCCTCCTTCCGAGGTAGCTGATGAAGGAAATGGTTCTCATTTTTTTTTTTTTTTTTGTTCCTGTTGAGTTTGATGTTGTATGTGTAGAAGGTGCCAGTAAGTCATCTATTCTTTTCTCCTAAAAGTCTATTAATATATTTGATGTTTTGGACTTTATTTGTGAAAGGATTGATGAACCATCCACTAGTGCAGCACCAGAGCCAGAGGGTCAAATAGAAAGGACTTATTGCAGCTCCCCAAGAAAGCCTAGAGCTGCAGCTGCAGGAGTGGTTGATCTTATGAAGCAACTCAAAAGTAAGAAGAAAGGGTTGTTTGATGAGAGGAAGTCCAGTAAGGCAGGAGTGGCTACCTTGGAGGTACAATCAAAGGTTCTTCACATCCATGAATATCTTTGCTTGGAATGTAAGAGGATTTAATTGTCCTCCTAGACAGAAACAAGTTGTAAATAGAATAAGACATTTGAATGTAGATATTGCTTGTATTTTATAAACTAGAGTCAAATTTCCAAAGCTGCAATCTAGTTAATGGCAGGTTTATGTTTCACAATAGTCAAAAGCACTTTGGAGGATGGAAGTTGTTTCACAATTATTCAGAAGCAGTTAATGGCAGGTTTTGGTTTCTTCATGAAGATCATTTGACTGTTGAAGAGGTGGAGCTGACTGATCAATCCATTACTGATCAAGTTACTATTGGTTCTACGGGGTTTTCCTTGGTTGCGATTTATGGTAAGAATGATGGCACAAGTAGGAAGACGCTGTGGAATCATCTAAGCTATCTCAGTGGATTGGTTAATGGGAATGCTTGGATTCTTCCTGGAGACTTTAATGTCACTGCAGAAACTTCTGAAAGCTCAAACTTCAACAGCATTACTTCAAACATTAGAGATTTTCAGCAATATTAGGAGCAGAATATGTTAGAAAATCATGATTCTGCAAGGTCTCTGTTTACTTGGTTTAATCGCCAGTCTGATCACATTGCAAAAAAGCTTGTAGGGTGCTTATCAATGACCAATGGCTACCATCCTTTCCTCATTCCCATGTTGAGTTTGTTGCTCTTTATGCATCTGATCATTGTGCTGCATTAATTAAAACAGCATTAGTGAGTGTCTCACCTCCTAAGCCATTTATGTTTTTCATTTTTTGGGCAAAGGATGGTGAGTTTCGGCAAACAATGGAGACTTCATTGTCATTGCCAGTGTTTGGTAATCTAATGATTACTCTGCACTTGAAATTGGAAAGACTGAAACTGCCTTTAAGGTAACACAATAGGATAAAATTTGGGGCCATCTTAAAGAAAATTAAAAGTAAGCAAGCTGAGTTGGAGACAGTTCATATTTCACTTTCGAACAATCCAACTGAAGCAAACCTGATCACGGCTCAAGCTACTCTTTCACAGGAGATTTTTTATCTAATGAAAGCAGAAGAAAGCTTATACAGACAAAAATTAAGAGTTAAATGGTTGCAGGAAGGTGATCATAAGACTGGGTTCTTTCATAAGATTATGAAGGTTCAGCAAAACAAAAACTCTATCAAGGTGCTGCAGGATAATGAAGGGAACAAATTAGAGTCCTTTGAAGAGATCTCAGCAACAGCAGTATCCTATTTTCAGAAACTCATTGGCACTCCGGATCCACAATTATCAACCTGTTCTCAAGACCTGCTTGCTGAGCTATTGTCTACTTCTGTTTCAACAGAAGTTTTTGCAAAATTGATAAGCCCTATAACAGATGATGAGATCAAGCAATCAACGTTTGCTTTGAACAGTGACAAAGCTCCAGGCCTCGATGGTTGCACTACCCAATTTTTCAAAGCCTCCTGGTCCATTGTAAGTAAAGATGTCATTGATGCAGCTAAATTTTACTTCGAAACAAGTGAAGTACATTCTGCCTTTGATTTTACTATTGTTACGTTAGTCCTATGTGCAAAAACCCATATTCTCTTAAAGACTTCAAGCCCATCTCTTGTTGCATAGTTTTTTATAAGTGTATCTCAAGAATCTTAACCTGTAGACTTCAAAACATTCTTCCCTCCATTATTAGTGGCAGTCAATGTGCATTTATCCCTGGCAAATCTATTACAGATAACATTCTCCTAGCTCAAGAACTGATTAAGGGTTATGGAAAATCATTTATGTCACCTAGATACGCCATTAAGATTGATTTGCATAAGGCATTTGACTATTTAAACTGGGATTTCATCTTGGTTATTCTATCAGCTTTGCATTTCCTTAATCAATTCATTTGTTGGATTAAAGGTTGTTTCACTACTCCCAAATTTTCTATCTCAGTCAATGGAGGTCTTGTAGGGTACTTCAAGGGTGAATGAGGGGTTAGGCAGAGGGACCTACAGATTCTAGTTAGCTACAGAAAGGTGTCTTTAGACATGTTTTTTTTTTTTTTTTCTTTCTTTCTTCTTCTTCTTCTTCTTCTTATTATTATTATTATTTTTGAATTGAAAGGAAGTCCTGCACTTTATTGCCAACCTAAGTCCATTACACTTACCATTATACCTATGCCAGAGTAAAAATTTTGTATTTTTTATGCTTGTTGCCTATGCATATATTGCAGAGATCTTGGAAGTCAAGGCTTCAAGGGGTATATCAGCGGGCAGATTAGTCTTCTGTCAAACTTGATAAACCTGTAAGTATCAGCTTCCAACCTTTATGCCCTCAACTCAGCATCAATTAACAAAAACATCATATAAATTATATAGTGAAGATAGTGGAAGTAAATGGTTATTAAGCATGATTCCTTTTCCAGCTTATTGTATTTGGAGATGTAATGCATATCTTGTAGTTCTTTATTGTTGCTTCCTTTGAATTACTCGTCTTGTTATTGTAAGTTCTAATTTAACTGTTCAGGAACTTAAGTAGTAATTCTTTGGAGGGCACTCTACCAATTGGGCTTGGTCAAAAATCCCTCGCACGATTGTAAGTTCTAATTCTTTCATTAATTTGAAACGCATTATAGACTCTTATATGGTCTTTTTTTTCCTAGCATTTTTTTTTTCTATTCTGCTGGATTATATATATTTTTTTAGTCTGCTGGATTATATTTATTTTTTTCCTAACTAGCAAATATATTGTTTAATTAGGTTTGTGTTTTGAATTTTTATAACTGCTTTTCTTTTTTCTTAGCTAGCAAAAATATTGTTTAATCAAGTTTATCTATGTGCATTTTCATTGTGCATATGTTCTAAATATTTTTGGAGTAATTGGAGTTGATATTTTTGCCTCAACTTTTCCCTTTCCATGTCCTGCTATTCTTTTTTCATTGTTTCTTCAAAGTTTCAAAAGTCATGGGCTTGCAAGGTGCTATTCAATCATTAGATCCATGAGTCAACATTTTCTCATAAATTTAATGTATTGCTTTTGACTTATATTTGTTAGTATGTGGGGAACCGAAAACACGAGAAATTAATGAAGGCTTCAAGGCGTGTAGCAATGCCACTTTCTTTAAGGTTTTATTCGCCCCCACCATTAATTAAGTATGCAAAAGGGTTACCGGCGTATAAACCTCGAGGATACAATGAAGCCCTATGATTAACGGCGTTTTGCATTGACGACATCAATCCACTATGCACTAAGCAATGTGTGACAAAACTACCAAAATTTTATTTGTATTTTTCTATCTATTTCTTTCAAATGAGAGGGTTCTATTTATAGGCAAAGAATGTCTCTTCATATGGACATAACTTTTCTTAATATATGTCTATTTGGATAGTCACATCACTTGGTAATTAACCAAGAGACATTACTCTTAATTATTTAATTAAGAGACATTACTTTGAAGACATAACCTTTCATTATTTTGAAAATGTTTCAACAATCCCCCACCATTTTCAAAATAATCTAAATTTTGATAATTTGAAAATCTATTACATAAATGAAGATATCTTACGATTGAACCTTCACTTAGTGAAAACATATTAAAGTTAACCGAAATCGCATGGTAGACTATGCTTTGAACCAGCTATTTCATTTGGTTAACCGAACACATCTCAGACAAAGATTTCAACACCAGTTAGTGCATAGTATCCGAGGACACTATTATGGCCATGTGTCTGTGTTCTCTTTTCATGAGTGCTATTAGAGCCAAGCCCTTGAGCTCCTAGAAGCGACCACACTTCACACTCACATAGGTAGATCCCATCGAGAGTGTTCCCGTAACTATAACACTCTAATATATTTATGTTATGGGTCTATTAAGAGTATA
>JBBYHK010000006.1:12042437-12052444 GCA_038382065.1 Adansonia grandidieri | reverse complement strand
AGGGAGTCGCACAAAACAACAGTGTTGTTATTTATAAATGTCACCACTAGAATACATTGACAAAAAATAGCATACGTTACGGATTCTGCTACTTTAAAAGCTATACTAAACCAAAGATGTTAAAGCTTAACTATAAACATTGAAAGTTATAGATTGTTGACGATGCTTAACTGCTTTCTATACGTGATTTTTTTTCTTTCAAGCAAGACCAACTTTTGGGGATGTCATCTTGAAACTTCTCATATCTTTTCTAATTTCCTTTTTAATTTTGACCATGTTTTGCCATTGATACAGCAGAAATCAGCTTAAAACATTTTGATATTTTGTCTTCATATATTATTCGAACTAATTCCACTAGTCACAAGACAATACACTTAGTAGAGAACTTGGCTTAGGAACTACCCATTCATTTATTGAAGTTTAGCTTCTCAAATCTACCAACGCACCTTTCTGCAGTGTATATCTATGTTTTAAGTTGATTTATCACTTCAAAATATAATCTCAATAGTGATGTTAAGTTGGATAAGATTAACTTTTATCTGCTTTTAGTACCGTCTTTTGTGTCAATTTAGCATTAACATTAGAACGTTTTCAAGAAAAAAAAAAAAAAAGCAATATTAAAGATGACTTAAGCATTGTATTCCACTCACCATTTGAAGGAAAATGAGACCAGCACTGTAGATATCAAATCGATCTGGCAGATTCATCTGTGCGAATAATGACAAAAGTCCGTGTCAACGAAAGCAAAAGGTGATAATAAACTTGGTAGAATCTACTGGGAGACAAACCTGCCATAGAACAGGGGAAAGTGCAGTTGCCACTGGAGCTGAGGGTGCAGAAGGAGTTTGTGTACTCATGATATATTGCTCCGGTGCAGCATATCTAAGAAAAAGGGAAAAATCGACTCCCTAAAGAAGAAATTATATGGAGTTGGTTGCTACGTTCTAATTGTGTCAATCTGATTGTCAGTTTAAAGAGTGGCTTGTAGAAAACTGCTATACTCCGACAGAAATTCGCTCAGTTCACTCATTCCAACACAAAAAACCAATAAAAGACCCTTTATCCCACCACCCTCATTGCACCTACTCTGCAGTTAATTTCTGCTCCAGTGTTGATTAACCGTTGCTTTAGGACCAAGTAATATGGATAATTACTACCGAGAAAGTGTTCTTGAAAGAAATTGTTGTCAAATGCTAAATATAGGAGTAATTCTGTTAAATTTTGAGCTTAAAATTTGTTGACGCTGTTTACATAGATGATTTATGTCCTTATATAAGGTTCATGATCTGATTATAGTGCAATATCATATTGTTTGATATATAATCAAATTTCATGTGGATGTTGATTTACTGGTGCCAGGCAAAATAACTTGATATCAAATGAAAATAAATGAGAACAAATGCTTTACTGTAATGGCATGCTTATAATCAAAAACAAAATAAAGAACCATGGAGGGTTTGTGCTTAATGTGAAGATCATATTTGATTTTTTTTCACTTTATTTTCTTTGTTTTTTTGAGCCTAAAAATATGTTGACTTTAACAAAATGAAGCTCTTGAGCTGTAGAAATTTTTGTATTGTTGGACAATCGATAGCCTATTATAGTTCATTAAAACAGGGTCAAAGTATGAGATGTGAAAGTTTGTGATAGGAAAGCTTATAAAGGATGAACTTTATATGTTCGTATATACCAATTTGGAATTGAATGACTTGCAATTAGATGAATTTAAATTGATCTCAAGACTTGTTATAGGATTAGTAAATGAAAATTTGTGCAAATGTTGCATTGTGCATGTATTTCGATTAGTGGGGCATCCCTTTTCCCTTACTCAAATTAGTCCACTGAAGTGATTTCCATGTTAAACCAAACACTTTTATTTCGTATTCCACAATATTTGTAGCATTATAGACGATTTTAGCACTTCTTCAGGCAAGTGATGACAAAGGGAATGTTACGCTTGCCACAGACCAAAGCCCACTCTTAGGTTAAAGCCCTAACAGCCACGAATTGTGACGACAGCCATTCTTGATGATACTTTCAGCAGTTAAACAATAATCATCAATCAGATATCCATGTTACTTATAGATAGGAAATTACCTTGGATCCAAAAGAAATTCCTTTGGAATGTAGTTGATGCCCACTCTCAAATCTGCTGCAGCTCCAAGATCGATGATTTTAAATGTACGAGACCCTAATTAAGTTTTCAAAACAGCAAAGAATTAATCCAGGAGTTTCTTGAATTTGAAAATCTTCATTGACTAAGTAAAGCTTACCAACATTACCTTCAGAGAAAATAATATTTTGTGGCTTAATATCCCTGTGTACAATTCCTGTTGAATGAAGACCATCCAACGCAAATAAGATCTGTCTCATAATAGTTTGAATGATTTGATTTTCCCTTTCCAAGCCCTTGGGCAAGTTCTGGACCTCCCCAAGTATCAGTGTTTCTACCTGATATTATACAAGTAGAGTTGGCAATTAAAAAGCTAAAGTGAAGTAAGATAAGCTGCTGACTTATGAATGTCAGAACTATTAAAGAAGTTAACATTCGATGATTATTTCAAAAATGGCCGACTACTCTAACCATCCACCTACATTATTACATCCACAAAGGTAGAGAAGGGGGCAAAATTCTTCTAGGATTAACATGTTATTGGCAAATAAGTTTCCAAGGAAAAAAAAAAAGAAGCTGACAAGAGAAAGTAGCAACATTGTAGGGAAACTCCTTGCTCTGCATCAAATCTGAAAGTGTGGCCTCCCCCTCAAATCGCCATACAAGCCAATATTCTCCTTTCTTTGAGGAACTCTAGAAGATGTTTAAAGATAACAATTTCCGTCAGAAAAGCCAGCAATGGATTAAATGATCTTAGTCTCAGAAATCAAATTATTGAGAGTAGTCATAATGATCAAGACCTCAAGAAAGCCATATAAAAAATCAGCACAACTGTTTGCACAAGCTCTTCGCACACGCTCATTCATCCAGATTTCCACCGCACCATATTCAGTAGCCTTCTTCAAAACAAAGTCACCCTCTTTCTGACAATGAACAAAAACAATACATTAGTTCTTAGCTGAAATCCCTTATTCAGTTCCAATATTTCAAACTTACAAGGACCGTATTCAATCAACCCTCAAGAGTCGTCATGCATGCTAAATAAACAAATCACCAATTCCTTTTGCTTGTAAGTAGCTGAAACCACTTACTAATGAAAGCCAAATTCAACAGCTTAACATCCCAATTCAGATGGTAAGTTGATAAATTAATTGTCACTTATTGCACCAAATGAAAGTAAAGTTAAAGGAATTCTGAAATGAATACTGTATTTTACACAGTCGATTTCTCAAACACGCTGGTCCTACCTTTGAATTAGGCTTCTTAGCCAATGAAACTCTATACACCACACCAAATGCACCCTCGCCCAGCTTCTTTCCCAAAACAAAATCATCCTGCACAACAAGAAACAACGCTTTTTAACCACAAAACAAATCCCAGTTGAACCCCAAAACTGGATATGAATTCACTCACCTTCTTGTAAGTTTGTCTCAACAGCCTCTCAATAAAAGCAAGAACAAACATGTCAAAAAACCCAGGAGCCACACCTGGAGTAGCCCAGAGATAAGAAAGAGCACCCAAAGCCAACATTGCACCGGGTACAGTGAGGGTTAGCCCATCGGGCTTGGGCAAAGTGCTTCTATATATGATATCACCACACTCCATGACAGTGCATGGCAACCCCACTCCCACTCCGACAAAGAGGTCACGAACTGCATCGATCAGTTCAGCTTTCAAGGACAAAACTGCAAGAGTTTTGGGAATTGAGAGGTTGCTTTTTGAAGAGAGTTTGAGTTTGAATTTCTTGCCAAGAAATGGGGATGGAGAAGGGTGTTTTACTAGTTTCTGGGAGTTGCATGGATTGATAAGGCCGATGTTAGCTCCACCGGATGCAACCGTGGCCATGCCTATGGAGAGTTAGGCTATTTTGGAGGCTTGGAGCCTTACAAGAAGTACAGAAGCAGCGAGAAAGAGACACTGTAGTTTACATGAATCGGCTTCAAATTTAGACCACAAGTTGCTTTGTCATTTAGCCTCCGATTTTTTTTTCCTATTAATTTTTCAATTTTGGGCTTGGTCTTATAGTGACAGTTATTTCAGGTATTTTTTGTGGAAGAGAGGGGGCTTAACTGGATTGAAGAGTCCCGCACACCACATATTACACGTTGACAGAAATCAGGAAACGACGTAGGTTTTATTTATTATTATCCAATGGTAATGGGCTGTAACAGGCTTTTCTACCCCATCAGGCCCTCTCTGTTTACAAGTTTAATCTTCTGAACTTAATGGGCCAAAATAGAAGTTCAAAGTATGGGCTAAAAGTGTCCCAACAGAGTTACGTGGAAAATGATCAATTAACTCGGCAGCTCTAAACACTAATGCAATTGCATGACACAAAGACCATATGGAAAATAACAAAATATTTGTACCTTCAGATTTAATGTGCAATTATTATCTCATTAAGTTCAAAATTTTATTCATTCTCGCTGCTTGATTTGTGTATCAGCATTAAGATATGTTTTATTCATTTATGCTTTTTTCATCACATGGCATTCCCTAGCATGTATTTCAACTTATCACTTAAAAAAGTGGCAAAAATTAGAACTGATAGGCTACCAGAGCACTCATCGAGACTTCAAAATTTGAAGCCTACAAATTAGTTGTAACTACTAAACATTTGGATCAATTCTTCTCAACTTTAAGCTAAATTATTAGATCCATCATTGGAATCTTAAATGATATCCCAATCGAGGGCTATGATTCATTGAGGGCTCAAATTTGGATTATATCCGATTGACTTGAAGTGGAGTTTCATTTAGCAGAAGTAGGAGTATTTTAGACAGGATGTGGTAGTTTATTTCAGAGAATGGGCCTGCATCTGTCATTGCGAAGTGATTATTTCTTTTCGCAAGGTACCGATTTCCTCTGATGCTTGTTATAGACTAGTCTCCATTGAGGCACTTCTCAACAGGCATCTTCCCCTTAATAATTCTTTTTGTTTTTGCAAAACCTAGAATTTATTACACAATAGAGGCATTACAGCTTTCCGACGTTCTGTAGTAGAAGGCTTGAGCACTGCAGCTACGTATTCCTATAATGTAAATTCATATGCATTTTGCACAAAAATGCAGTTGACATCTTTGTTCTTCTGTGTTTTTTTTTTTTTTTTAAATCTACCCCTTCTCCGGAGTATTCATTTGATTATTATTGATATTTTAATTGTGTTTGAAACCACAAATCTGATTTGCAGTTTTATAAACTAATTTGAAACTATTAGAACTATTATGTTTTCAATGTAGACTTCAAATGCGACTTCAGTTTTATGTTAGACCTTTTTATTTTAACAGTTAATTGGGTAGCACGCATTTTGCTTAACTCCACCACCGTCGTTTTGATTTCAACCTTGTACGATAACCTTTTTCCAGCACTTGCTGCAAAAAACAGGTATCAAAGAGAGAAATCCTTGATGGTTCTCGAAATGGAGATTCAGCACGCCAAGGGATTGCCATCGCTTCCTCTTAATCCTCACTAGTAAATATCATTCTTGAAAGGGAGAGTACCGATTTTGATAATTGTCCACTCACTAAGATGGCATAGAGGGGACCGTGAAAGCAAATTATAGAGAACGCCATTAACGGTATGAATTGCTGTATTACTTCATAAGAATAGTTTCGAAGAATTTGCCTTCTTTCAACAATTTGAGCCAAATGGGGTCTTAGAATGTCGCATTCTCCGGTAAAATGCAATGCATCTCTTTCCTTTTTTTGCCACTGATTAACAAAGGGATAAGATCACTGATGTATCATAACCCATTTTGTCACATTTGGTGAGAGAATAGATCATAAATCCACACTTAAATCATGTAAATGACACCACTAACATGTACCAAGAGGTCCCAGGTTTGATACCGCTGCCTGATCAACTTTTAGCTGATTCTTGTAACAATACTATACACCGACTCTTTCACCCTTGGATTTTTAATGTTTCATAAACTGAATATCTCTGCATTCATTGTAAAATAGTAACAAACTTCCACAACTTGTTTCACTTTTGATGCTCATGGTTTTTCTAAGGTTATATCTTTTTTTTTTTTACGAAGGAATAGAAGAAGAGATTGCACGTATTGGGTCGAATTTTTGGCTAGTTGAATACTGCTTTATAAGAAAAATAACATGAGCCAACTAATCAGACTTTTCTAATGATGTGTTTTTTAGTTTTTTCTATCCACTGAATTAGCAGGTCCTCGATTAGTTGGGAGTTGGGACCAAGATATGAGGAGTGCGGGCTATATCCTCAGTAGTGTAACATCTAATTCCAATGGTACACGCATGAATTTTGGCAATCCAATCGAAGGCATGTGAGCAGAGTGGAATCGAGCTTTGCCTGCCTGCTTTTTAGCCAAAAAGTGGGTCGGAAAGACATTTTCAAATTTTTAATGGCAAAATGAGAAAGATATCCCTCTGCCAACTAAACAAAATCCATGGTGTAGTATTAATTAAGCATTTGACAAACAATCAAAGTCAAAAGGGTTGCAACTCGCAAGAAGTAATCAACAGTCAGAGAAGACTGCAGAAAATCAAATACAAGTGGAGCGTGGCGTATGAAAGAAAGGGAAGGGTTTCATTAATCATTAACAGCAGCGGGTACAGCTCAGTTTTTTCGGGTCCAAAGTTTAAAGAAATCCAATGGCGGTAATGTTATCACGTTCAAGATGGATAGATAAATAGATAATCCAGGGAAGGGAAGGGAAAGGAATCTACGATTGTTTCACATTTGATTCTCAGCCAAATATGTGAACAAACCCAACCCAACCTAAAGCAAGCAATGCAAGGACTTCGAATTTCTTTGAATACTACTCTGTTATTATTATTATTATTGATGAAAATTTTATGGGAGAAAGGGATGGAGGTACAGGATGTAGGACCGGCACGTTATGTTGCTTTTGTCCGTTATATTTAATCTTCTATGATCCATTCAACCATCATGGGTCGTCCTTTGTTGACTTAGTCTCCTTTCTTTCTGCCTTAATGAAATTAATCTCATCTTAATGTTAGCCTTTCTTTCTTTTCTTCCTCGATATTTTGCCAAAGAAAAGTTAGTTTTAAAATAAATAGATATATTTATAGCTTAAGATCAATGAAATTTGCATTTAATAAGTTTGGCATCAAAGTTGAAAGGTCTCTGGTTTTACTTGCATTACATCAAATTGATTTGCCAAATTCACCAATCACCATACATACAAACCGTTAATCCCCAGGTTGACTATCGTTCATTGCAAGACTCTGCTTATTTATTTATTTCAATTTAATGTTTGATTAATAAAACATCCAATAATATTAATTAATAATAATAATAATATAAGTACGATTCTCTCAAGTATTTATACGTTAAAAGATATTTTTGGTGTCAGGTATCAGCTTGCCAGCCCAACCGTATGCAGTTTGACCCATGAGCTTTGCAGTCTCTGCATTCCACCCTTTCGAGAAAACGAAGGGAAAGTTAACTAATTTAAAATCCGTACAACTTTGTGAATTCCAAGAAAATTAAAGTCTCCCATGTTGTGATCTCATCTGATGCGTATAGATTTTTCTTTTCTCCCTGCAGATTTGAATTGATTTGTTTAAACTGAATTTACATGGGGAAACAATGCCACGTAGTCCGTCCGAAAGGAACATATACTGTGTAGTACTACCATTCTGAAAACCAATCAATTTCAGAGTTGACACCTGATATTATTATTACTACAACTAATTAAAACCCTGTTATAGGACTAATGGTTTTTTAATTTTTTTTTCTACTTTTTATTTTGTTATTGTTTGTTGGTTTCTTGAAAGAAAATGGGTTCCCAACAGATGTGTTAGGTAGCACATGTTTTTCCAATTTAAGTTTTGCCCATTTTGGAGTCATTTGGACATTAATACAGGTTTTAGACTACTGACTTTTCTTCCGAGGGGGCTGTCTTTAATAACAGCGAAGTTGAGCGCAAGTCAACTTTTTTTTTCAAAAAATTAAAAAGGGGTTTTTAGGTTTCAATCGTTTCTTTAAAGCATCAATTTGCACAAACAAGTGGCTCACCCTAATGAATGCAACGCTCAACAGCACTCAACAATTTTTTTTTGTCTTATTGATACAGAATCTAATTAATATAATATATATATATATATATATATATATACACAGCAGAATTTTATTTAAGGTGGAAAAAAATAGTTAAGCTACTATATTTATGAAATACTAAGGATAATTCCAAGAAAAGCACCAATTCTTTTATTTTTTTTTCAACTTAATTTCTTATTTTTTAAAACACAATTTTTTTTATTTTTTTCCTTTCTCATTTTTAAAATAATATTTATCTCAATTACTAATATCCATATATTTTATCCACTTAATGAATGCGCATTGTGCTACTAAGATGAAATTGTTTTATAGGGGCTTATGTAATCAAAATATCTATTTAATTCTTTGATCATTGTATAATTTTATGCATACATTATTATGTTCAAAGAAAAGAAGTACTCATTGGTCGTGTAAATGGTTAATTGGACATATACGAAAATTTTTAACTTCGCAAGATGATTAAGAGATTTTCATATATTTCACTTTTTTTTTATAATTAATTTTTAATTTTTTATTATATCTTATTATAAGAGATATGTGTAGACATATTAATTTTAATTATAAAATCTAATAATTTCATTGTCAATAAATGTGATAATTTCTCCTAAAACTAAATCCAAATACTATATATAAAAATGAATAAAAAAAAAGAAGTATATCATAGTTTTATGTTGGTGTAAATTTGATGTTTATAAAGGTAACCATCAAAGCGTAGGCCGTCTCCTCCTCTCCGTTGGGTAATGAATATGAGGGGTCAGCATCGGCATCCCACTTGTTAATTAATTGTTTTCGGTCTTTGGCACAGCTCCCCCAATACTCCATCGTCGATTTTAATTTTGATCGAATTTTATTGACTTCTTCTCTTACATAAAACTCTTACCATAACCCGATAATTCAATACTCCCAATCTCAATTAATTAAATGATTTGATTTTTGCGTGCAAAAAACTCATAGATATTAAGTAATTTCTTCCAGCACCCCCACCCTACCATATACATTTGGAAAATTCAATATTATTTGCCAAATTGTTGACTTGGTTGACCTGGATATTTGCTTCAACTCTTTTCAATAATGCAATAAATAATATACATAACTTTTGATGATAATATTAATAAAAGAATTAAAAGAAAATTGGCAAGTAAACTAGAGTAGGAAGTAGTGCAGGGGAGATGGCGATTGACTAAGAAAAATGAGTGCTTGTCCGCAATAGAAACAGAAGAGAAGAAAAAGAGAAGGATGATTACAAATGGCAATTGGCAGCCAGCCAACCACTGCTCCCGGCCTTAACGCATGTCCCCAGCGACCTAAATTTATTTGACTTTAGAACATTGAGTTTTATGCATTGCCATGTCGGCAACATAATTTCATTTCGTCTCTTTCTTAGGCTTTGGCTTACGCAGGCTGCTTCAATTTTTTCCCACCAATTTAATTAATTTTCATTTGTCTTGTCACAACTCACAAATCAAATCAAGGATGTGACACTTAATTTAACTATTTTAATTTTTGCATCAGATAATATTCGAATTATGCTAATTTAATTTTTATATTTGTACGTGATTTAATATAAAAAAATTAATATTTCTTTATTACACAAAATAAAGAAAGATATTTGCTAGCAAGTAGCAAAACTAAAAAGAAAAAGATGGATTCAAATTGTTTTTCTCTTAAGTACTTGTAATAAATTTTTGGACGATTATTGATGGGAAAAAATTAACTAATTGATTTATTAGAAATTAATTGGTCTCACATTTGGAGTCTTTGAAATTCATGTAGAAGAAAGCAACTTAGGACAGCTAATTTTGTTACTACTTGACCCACTGTTATTATTATTATTATT